>CM070033.1:64236120-64288445 GCA_036250615.1 Ptychadena robeensis | reverse complement strand
GCTTTTTGATTCCTTTCATCCCTTCTCACCATAACCTTCATGGGTACTTCTCTTTATTTTATGCAATGTAAATACTCAAAACCCTAAATTTGAAATGTAATGTATAGACATTGTATATTCTCCACTTTCATATATTTTACTGTTGTAATGTACGGCTCGAGGTTTGTTTTTCATTTGACTTTGATTGTGAGGGTTATTTGAAAGCAGGCTGAATAATAATGATTACCATCACCTCCTTCTGCTTTTGAACACTGTTATCTACAGCCTTGTATCCTTCCCTGTGGCTGGAAGTTGTTCTTCCTAGACAAGTCAATTATGAGGGCTTATAGAAAACACAGCAATCAGCACTGTGACGCATTCGAAATGTCAGGAGAGACCCCTCAGTGCCAAAGCTTTTCCCTACTGAGAGTTACTGGAGAGTGCAGATATCACAAACCCATATCCAGATAACAGGCAGTGACATTTCCACTAATTCCAAAATAACATAATAGAGGGCAAACTTTCAGAAAAAAATAGCAAGTTTTGCCAGTTGTAAAGTTAAACATCAAACAGCAGCCTATGAATCTCTTGTAGTTTAATTTCCAGGATGATCCTGTTTGGCCATTTGGTGCATGTAGATATAATTAAATTTGTCATCATCACAAGTGTAATGTTTTTCCCCCCTTGATTTTAAACAGACTGCTTACAATCACATTTACAGCTAAATCCGGTCATTCAAGCTGTTGAGTATAAAGATGGCAGATTTAAGAAATACAAAAAAAACCCATATTAGATAAATTGAGTAGTTCATATTTCAAATTTTTTTTTTTACATTTACTGTATCCCTGCATTCATGCAATGTAATATTTTGATTGTATTGTATTACTGTACACCATATACATGAAAACGTTGGACTGCCCACCTGATCACCCACCCATGCTGCCCATTAGTGAAACCATCATTCTGTAATGTAGAATACCCTTAACATAGATCTGCAGAATAAACTAGGTGAGGACTGGAGGCAGGGATTGTAGAGGGAGACTGGGCAGCATTTCTTTACTACCCTTTTATATCAGACAGATGATTCAAACCTGATCAGGGAATACTAGAACAATAAAACTTTTATGCAGCAATTAATTAGTAGTCTGATTACAGTAGAAAGATCTCAATGCTTCTTGCCAACATCTTGATAAACATTGTAGTATTTTCCTGTTGGCTTGTCAGTGATCAATTTGGATGTTATGCATGTATTGTAATGTAATGTCACTCAGTGTGGCAATTCATGGATCTCGGGATTATGTACAACATAGTATATATAATGTGTGGGTCAGGAGTATGTTACACACAGAGTTCAGGGGTTATAAGTGCTTCAAACACAAGTCAGTGGTACCCCATCTTTTCAATACAAATCTCTTCCTCCCAAAATCCTGCCCCCCAAATTCACCAAAGTCTCTACTAATACAGAAAATACCTTTCTGTATACATATTTGTATACATATTTGACCTACATTTCTGCACGACCTTCTAGTAGTTTACAGTACTCCAGTAAGCTGTATGAAACTCTGCACTTTAAAAACTCTTTCCTTTTTTCCGAAACCTTTTACCTGTCTATGTGCAGATTAATACTGCTACTGCTTGATATCAGTCATAAGTCATTCACATCACATCATTTAAAAGTCTCAAAGTGCCATTATATAGCATGTCTTCTTTTGTCTGTTGGCACCAATCGTTTGTTTTTCTGAAATCTTGTGATAGCTTGTCATATATATTGAGAACACAGGTTACTTGGGGGCCTCTAAAGTAATTACATGAGCTATTGTAGCAGTTTGTTTTTGCAGAAACCCAACATCATAAATCTAAAAGATATGAAATGTGATGCAGCAACTAATGTACACACTGTAATGTGCTTTACTCTATACAGCTAGACTTGGCAAATGAAAAAGAGACACACTATACAAAAGACATCCTTTTTAACCAGCTGAAATATTTCTCTTCAACATATACATGACTATATAACAGGTCTGTGCTGTCTGCAGTGGCGTAGCGAGGGGGGTGCCGAGGGGGCCATGGCCCCGGGCGGCGTATAAAAAGGGGCGGCGGCAATCACCATGATATTTAAATGTAAAAAAATATAGGTATAAATCTAGTTTGCGTACATGCAGCTTCAGTTGAGGTAAATTCGCTGACTTTCTTTGGTACACTAGAATGCTGCTACTCTTTTTTTTCTACGTCTACCGTAGACGTAGAAAAAAAAGAGTAACAGCGTGTGTGTGTCCTGTATCCTCTTCACGTAGACGTAGACAGACTACGTCTACGTGAAGAGGATACAGGACACACGTTGGAGCGCTAGAGGCGATGCTATAAATTATATTAGACACCATTACAAAGAAACTATAACTGCACTGGAAAAACTGACAGAAACGAGTGAAAGCTTTAATACACGCACAGATGCAGGGAGTTTATTAGTCGCTATGCAATCGCATTCCTTTTTATGTTACTTAGGCTTCTGGCAACCGATACTGCGTGAAGTTACTAAATAGAGGGGCGGCAAATTTCCGGTCGGCCCCAGGCAACGAAAGCCCACGCTACGCCACTGGCTGTCTGATGTGATGGGATCAGTGATTCCAAATCTGAGCTCACCAGAGCCAAGAAAAAAAATCCTTATTTGTCATCTAGATGTGAGGTTTTTGGATGCTGTATACTTTACTTCTAGTTGCATTTGATATTTAAATACTATTGCTGTTTTTTGCTCATCATTACTGCCCTATTCATGTCATTACCATTTAACCAGTAATCACTGTAAAAAGTCCATTGAAGTAAAGTATTTATATAAAACATTGGAGTAGGGTTCCCAGAAGTAAAAAAGGTTCAGAAGGAGGTGCCCATCTTATGGTTTCGTTCTTTACTTTGTGAAATATCGTTTTGGCAAGTAAAACAGCAGCAGCATCATGTTTTATGACACTCTGGTCACTTCTTATATTTCATATATTATTATATATATTATATTCAGTATATACAGTTAGAATGGTCTGTAAAGATTTTTTTTTTCTGTAATATGTTTTACCTATTACTATATACAGTATATATATATATATATATAATCTCCCATCAGAAATTATGTTAACATGGGCATATAGGTCTGCTTTATACATACAAATAATTAAATCGAATTAAAGAAACACATAAAAAATATAATAAACTCTATTTTTAGGTAAAGAAATTTACAAAACAATAACATGAATATTCCTGTATTTTGAACACCATCAAACAAAACAGTACTTACTGATGTGTACAGGTAACCTTCTCCATTCATTGCAATATATAACCCTGATTTTACACCTTGGATTGCAACAACACGAAGACCCACTGGTATGAGGTTGAATAATGCTATAAAAGAAAGAAAATGTGGTTCATTAGGCTTTTTAGGATTTCTTGAATTGCACAAAGATTAATTGTGCAATGATAATGAAAATAAAAATTATATAATATAGGGGCAGGCAACATTTTTGTTGGGCCAGAATGGGTTTTTAATATGACAGAAGGGATGGACAAGGAACCTGTAAGGGCTGCCTGGTCCTCCCAGCCAGGGTGAGAAAATTATGATTATGATTTTACAACCAGGTAGGTTATAAAAGGAAATAAAAAAAATACTAAATGTGTACAAGACCTTTGGATTGTAAACATACACATTCTTTTGTAGACATGGGCAGGCTATGGCCTCTAGTAGGAGACCATAACAATCATCCTCTTGGGAACATGTGAAGGGGAGCAAAAGCATCTTGACACCAAGTTGACATAGTGGGGGATTAAAAGACTAAACATGCCTGATATGGAATTTTTTACAAAATAATTTAGGTAAATGGGCATTGTGTTTTTGATAGCTAGCTGTATGTACTAGATATTTACCAAAATGAATAGTGTAATCAATTGCCAAAATATCCTTTTTGGGTGACACTTTGCTACATATGATTAATAGAAAAGTATCCACAATCATTGAAATAAATGAATACTATACTACAGGCTAAACTGTATTTGACAGCAAGTGGGTGACCAGCTTGTTTTTGCCAAACTCACTGTATTTATTTTGTATTTACAGCCTGGATGATACTGAATATGTTTAGTGCCGTGAAATGCATGGAGTATGTGTCTACCCTCCATGCAGTAATAGCAATGTACTGGAAATGGTATGGTAAGGTGAGCAGAAATGACTAGCAGGAAAAGCAGATTATCGTTCAGGTGTAACGACAGAGAATACAGAAGAATTTCAAAAATGTGAGCAGTAAATACACAGACAGGACAGACATAACGGATAATAAAATTAAAACAAAGACCAAAATAGAGGCAGGAAATGCTTACACCGTGCTTAGGAGATATAATAAAAGCACCTGTCTACTCCTACTCACATTATTCCTAAAATGAGTTTAATCTATGCATTCATTAATTATCTATGCATTCATTAATGACCTAAGATAATAAATACCTTTTATTTAGTTTTTATGTTGCTAGTATAGGAATCCACCTTATTAGGAAATGCCATTAAAGCAAAAAAAGCTTAGCCCTGCCAATCTGCAATGGATTTCTGCAGATCAATTCTTAGTACCTCCTCATGGAATTCACATAAAAAAAAATATATTATTTTTACATCTAAACTCCTCTTGCTTTTTCAGGAATTTTTGTGACCCTACTTAACGTTTTTTGGGAGGTGACCAGGCATGTAAACAGAGCACTATTGTCCCTATAAAGATAGCCTCAGGGGAATTTTCTGGTCAAAGAAGCCAACATAGATAAGGTTTCTGAGGACATTGCTTAGACATTTGGATGGACACGTTTCAGCACACACTTCTAGTGCAGCTAGTTAACTTTATGGCCCCCATACATGCACAGATATTAGTGGCCGACAGATTAAAAACGATAAATTTTTAGATCGGTCGACTGAAAATTGGTGCATGCCCACATGGTCCGATCAATTAAATTTGATCGAAATTGTGAAAAAAATCGATCAAAACATGATCGGACATGTCGGAAAATTTTGATCGGTTGAGTACAAATTGAGTACAAATTACGATTCCAAAAAAATCGATCAAAAAAACCCCCCATGTGGATATTCCATGTGGAATATATTCAATTTACATCAATCAATCTCCAATTGTACGATTGAAAAAAAAGGTATAGTTTTTAGTCTGTCGGATGCTAAAATCTGTGTATGTATGGGGGGCATAAGTTAGGAAGAGTAGAGGTTAATAACAATGGGTTGTTATTGCTGCTTGAGTCTCCATTGAAAGAATTTCCCCGCATTTCCTGTCCTGGACATGGTAGAAAATCTGTTGCATTTTCTCCATGATGGATGAATTGGTTTGAAAAGGTGGACATTAATGAAATGGTTCGATGTAATCACATTCTTCATTATGATGGGAAGGGCGATTCCCATAGTGTATAATTGTCACAAAGACACAGAGTGGCCAGATTTCCCTTAACTTTCTGTCACTTTATTTTAGTTTCCGTCACCGTCTATCCTAGTGACATCACTGGAACAGGAAATGTGCTTACACCCCGTGCTGCCATGAATATTTAGTATACATCATGGCTTTGGAAGAGCTAGAAAGAAGCTTCTGGGTACAGTGGCTGCCAAGCAGGTATAGTATACATCATGGTTTTGGAAGAGCATGGCTTCAGCAGCCATCAAATCCCTGCCTTAAAGCTTGGGGAAACAGTCTTACCCTTTCTATAAGGTTTACACGTTTGTCCGCCAGAAATTCCACAATGGAAGAATAGTCTGTGCCTGCATATTCATTTTCCTTCTATGATCTGTGATGAATCTTTATACCCTTAACTAATTAAAAACTGAAATCTAAGGCCTATAGCATAACTTCTTTTTGTAGTGCTTTATTATTTAGATCTGTCCACTCATATGTTAATATTTTCTCAAACTTCAAACAATAAAAAGATTCTGTCCCAGACTACCAGTGATGTTCTATATCCCAGGTGCCCAACCTAAATCCCAGGGGGCATGCGGCCTTTTGGGCATTCTTCAGCACCCTCTCTCAGTCCTCCACTTGCGGCCCCCAAAACCTAACTGTAAATGCATAGGAACTTGCCTGTCTGCCAATCCCCTGTCTGCTTTGCCTGTGATCTTCTTAGAGCAGGAAGAGGTGGAGAGGCTAAAGACTTGCTCAGGTGCCATCTGGGTCGCTGGCTTTTAGGTACACTTAGCTGGAGCTGACAGGTGAGTGCCTATGCTTATACAATTCCACCAACGGAGGGGGGAGGTGATTGTATAATATATATTGTGGCAGAATAGGGGCACATAACCTTTGAATAAAAAATTTAATGTGCCCCATCGATATAATCAATAACTTTGAGGCACAAAACCTTTGAAATATATATAACACAAAATGTGCATTACCACACTACAGTGTTCCCTATAATGCTTACACAAGTCAGTATAGATTGAAAATGTTATGTGCGGCTTTTTAGTGATGTCAAGGTCACTTGTAGCACTCTATATCAACTCAGTTGCCCACCACTACTCTATTAAGTAAATGCCCGATATCTACAGAAAGGTATTTTGAAAATAACAGTAGTACGATTAATACAAGCATAATTTCTACAAAAGCGTAATTTTACCATGTGATATTAAATTCATATAGCTGCATTTTCATGTGTAAAGGGCTTTCAACTCTTTTAAAAGGATAACAATAGTTAGGGTAGTTGGACCTGAGATCAACATTTACTCGGATCATTACGATCATAATGACAGAAATGCTAAAAACCCTCTAAAACAGCTGATCGTCAGCAGTTGTTCCCTTCCGGCTTGGCTATTTGAGTGAAAACTCCTCTCAATAAAGATTAGTGCCATAATATGTTTTATCTTAAGCATACATTAATAGTCAATTATCTCTAGTTAAGATATATAGTGCAAGGAATTAAAGACAAGCATCTGTCGAAAATTAAGAGGCTGAAAAGTTTAAGTAATCCTTAACAAAGCCAATGTGGAAATTTGAAAGCATTACTTGTCAAATCAGTTATGCTTTTTTAAATGAAGGACAATGAAGACCTCTCAACTGTTTCCTGAACAACACATTGTTCCTCTACACTATCTTGTACAAATATACTTCAGAATAGCTATGTATTGCCAAAACATAATTAAGAGACAAGACAAACAGCAAACAATACCAACAATCAAAGATGAGATAAGAAGGGTACTCACTAGAGTTGCTGCTGTCATCCTTGGTTCCATCGAGAGTTCCATCTGGGTGCATTTGCAAGTAGTATCCTTGCCTGCAATATAACCTGGTCACTATGCCCTTGAGCTGGGGATCTGGAATACAGACAAATTGTGACATTAGTCTTAAAACATCCTTATCAATTAATGGTGTTTCTCTTATTTGTGCCCTAAACTGCGCTGGCAAAGTGACGTTGGTCATGACTGCAAGTTTAAGCAACTGAAGCAGGACTTCAGACAGCTATTCACTTTAAAGTTCTCCTTCCAGTTCTTTGACCTTTTCAAATAGTTTAACCTTTTCAGAAAAGGGGTGGTGACCTAAACAAGACCAGACTGGAAGAGAAGCATTTTGTATAAAACTGCAGATTTCAGGCAGTATTTTTAGTTTGGTGTAAGATCTACCAAGTATTTTTGATGACATATACATCAAATGTCCTGCATGGAAATGGTCTATCATTTTAAATAGTATGTTTATATAACAGCAGCTAAACCCTCCAAAATGGGAATGTTCCCCAAAAATTCCAATAGATGTTAGTAGTGGCACATCTACATTAGGTTAAATGTACTAACATAAAGCATGCATATTCTTCTATGCCCAGCAAAACACATTCTAATAGTAATATTCACTGTGTTCATCTCATATGCGGTTTATAATCCAGGGAATATATTTCAGCTTTCATTAAGACATTGAAGAGGGTCACGAAAGGTTTTAATTTTTTTATTTATTGTCAGTGAAAATGTAATTTATTTCTAGACTAAACAATCACAATGATCACTAAACAAACACAATAATCCTACTTTTTATGGCATTTTACACATGTAAAATCATGACAAATGCTTAAAACAATATAGATAACCAACCTATTTATTATGTCAGACACACAGGAGTTATTTCTACACACACAAACATATAAATAGCTAAAGAAATACATGCATAGAAATAACATCTGTAGTAGTGTTCTTTTGATAGCATAACCTTCTGTGGCAGAGTACTATCGGTGTTTTTTCATCCAAGTGTCATGTACAATCATTATATAGTCAGGAGAGACAACCTCATTAGAAAGATGCTAAGCTCTGAAAATAACCTTAATCTAACCTCAACTAAAATCTATAGACTTAAACAATTTAAAAAGATACCTATGTGTTCTTCTTTATCTATAGTGATAAGCGACTAGGCAATATTCGAATTCGCGTAATTTCGCGAATATCCGCCATAATATTCGATTCCATATTCGTAATCTCGAATATCCGCACTTAGGACATGAATTGCGATCTAAACATCGCAATTGCGATCCAATATGCGCAATGCATGCAAGTCAATGGAGAATCCGAAATCGCTCGAAAATGGATCGCGATTATAAAAGCGCAATAAATCGCGAAAAATCGCGATCACGGCGGATATCCGCTGATATATTTGCGAATATTCGCGAAATGGCGAAATAGCGATATTCGAGCTAAATATTCGAAAATCGAATATTCGAGCTCAACACTATTTATCTATACTTAAATACAAAAAGTTAAGCTCCTTTCAGATGGACACTTTGTTTATTCTGCCCCTATGTCATTCCTATGGATAACCATCCAAAGATCACCACTTTGGTTTAGTTGTATTTATCTTTACCTACTGTAAGTTGCCTACAGATGGGACAGGATACCTTATGGACTATGGTAGATGTCTATCCTTGATCATAATAGACACAAATGTTTTTCACATTTTACTTTTGGTGTATGGGGCACATTTAAATGCAAGCCTTTCTCTCTCTAGTTGCCAGTCTACCTCTACTCTTTGGAATCTTGGCAGCACAACAAGAATAGGTTGCTCTGAACATAAATGTGCTCACTAGAAAAAGAGGGAAGGCAAGAAACAGGAGGGCAGGAAAATCTAGGTACTAAAATCTACATTAATATATATGTTAATGACTTACGCTGGGCATACACGTACCAATTCCTGCACGATCTGATCCCCGATCGGATGCTGTGTGCACTCCCGTATCCCTTAAGGATCGGGTCGTGCAGGAATTGGATGCAGCAACTGACGAGGATTGGGCTAAAATTTAGATCGCACAGTGATCCGTCAGGATGGTAAATTTTAGCACGATCCTATCAGTTCAGCTGGGGACGTCTGCCCCCAGCCGAAGTAATGAGCTGCAGATGCAGAGTGCTGGCCGATTCTCTGCACTAGCGGGCGGATGTGATGACGTCATCACGCTGCCTGCTACTGCATAGGATCGAATAAGGAATAGACGTCTTGGTGTTACGCCCATTTAACACAATCTTAAAAAGAGTGGTACAGGTAATCAAAACAATAGTCCAATAATAGGCAGCAGAATGTGAAAGGGACAAGAGCAAAGTACACATTTAGGAAGAGAAGCTGCTATTATCATAACTTAGTTTGCCAGGGCTCTCCTGCTAATATGAAACACACTTCATTAGCTTCCAGCTTTTTTTTTGAGGTTAATATAATTCAAGTGTTCAACTTTTAAGCCTCAACTGATCAGAGGACCTTAAAGGCCCCCACACACGTAGCGAGTGGGAACCCACAGATGAGCTGTGGAGAGCAACGTGATAACATTATCACACTGCTCTCCATTGCTCAGAGTATCAGTGGGCACCCTTTGTGTGCCGGCCTTTAGTTTTGACAGGGACGCCGGTCCCCATTCAATCTAATGGCATCAGCCAGAGATTAACGGACATGTCCGTTCTCGGTGCGACCGAGCTTTGACGCACACATCGGTCGGAGGCAAAAATCTACCACAACTTGTTACGTGTGTGTGGACCCTTACTCATTACACCATAAAGTTTCACATTCTTTCACATCATTTTTTATTTACTCCTGAGACTTTAATCTGGGATAAAGGGGTTGTGTCAATAAGCTAATAAAGGGGACTTGCTTGCTGACTGGTAGAGATGGTTGGAAAATTTATGTGAAATTTCCGACTAGCTGAATTGGTTAGTAATACCCCCCCATACATATTTAGATCCCTACATACAGATCTGCCAACAATTGTGTAGTGCTGGGTCCTCCCTGATAGAATACATAGTGATTGGAAGGTTTAGAAAGCTCCTCATATTACATGTTTTTTGTAGAACAAAAGTGGATTGTACAGAAATGTTATGGTAAGATTGTAAAGCCTGGCACACACGTTTCAAAGCCGGCAGATCGAGCATTGACGTCATCGAGCTGCGAACGAGCTGGCCGATATTGAGCCGCAGCACTTTCATCTGCTACTTTGGATAGGGACTCGCGGTCCTTATTCAAAGTAATGGAATTGACCAAGGTTTTCCAACATGTTGGGAACCTGTTTGGCCGAGCTTCTTCGCCTGGATGGCTCAAATCTTGTAATAGATTCAAGCAACATTGGGCACTGTGAGCACGCACGGCGCCCAATGTTGCTCGAATCTGTTAATACATCGAGCTGTGTATGCCCAGCTTTTGTTGTATGGGGGGTTTTAATGGCAAAACTCCTGAACATGTTTCACCAAAATTGGAAATGTAGACAAGAGCTGTGTTTTTTTTTAAGTTGTAGCCAATCGCATACTAAAATTCTACTTCAGGGTTGTGAAAGAGCATTCTTTAAAAATCTGACATACAAGATATGTAAGTTGCTGATTCCCAAGGGAGTAAAAAAAAAATGTAAAGAATAATGAGCATCTTGTGCTGAAATGTGTAATAGCATGAAAAATATATTGAGGGTCTCTGCTTTTCTATAAAATAATCACCAAGCAGCTGCCACCAATCATGAAATAGCCATTTGTTCCTATCCAGATAAACACATTGGAGGGAAAAGCGGGTTCGATTGCCATCTGGCATTTGTATGTAGGATGAGGCGCTTGAACCTGGTGACTACCAATTTAAATTACAGTTGTAAAGTACAAAATCAAGTGGAATTTCTGCCCAGGCTGTTAATAGCTTGAATCATTGAAGATGACTAAGCTATAACATTGTTTGTACCAGTATCACAAATAGTAACTGCTTTTCACTTCACTACAGCAATAAAGTTCTAGATTAATTCAATTTACCAGTATGGATGAGTTTAGCTTGTGATATTTATCTCTTCATGTGCATATATACCCCAAACTATTCCATGTACACTCAGGCTTTTATTCCATTAAGTTGGGACCCCTCCGCTAAGCGTACACGCTTAGCGGGGGGTCCCAACGTAACAGATAGACTTACCTGCTCGGCGGATGGGTCTGTCTTAATTGCGTTGAGTCGATCTGCCGGTGTCAGGCTGAACGTAGTCGAGTACGTTCAGCCTTTAAACCGGCGGATGTGTGAACGGACCATCCTCCGACAGGCTGAGTCTGTGGGATACGTCGGGACCCCTGCTAAGCGTATACGCTTAGCGTAAGGGTCCCGACATACAATGGAAACAAGCCCTAAGATTACAGAGTTTTGGTGTAATAGTATATGTCAGGTAGGGTGTTCTGATCAGTGATGAGTGGCATAGGCAATATTTGAATTTGCAATATTTTGTGAATAATTCTTCTAATATTTGATGTTCTCAAATATTCGCAATTCAAGTGTATGGCCATACATTGCGCAATTATAATTCTGATTGCCGATTCTAATTGGCTGGCAAATGCCAAGGTTTTATCATTCATACCAATAACAATTATAATCAATAATTAACTGGTTTCCAATAAATAATAACAGAATAACATAAAAGAGATTTCTGTGACAATCATTTCTAATTGAATAATAGATTTTAAAAATCTCACTGACCAAATATGATTACAAAGCTAGATTTGGCTCTTAAGGTGGCCATACACAGGTCGATTTCACACTCAATTCCTGGCCGATCGATCACCAGGCGCGTGCACGCCAATCGATCGACGAGGAATCGAGTGAAGCCCACCTTAACCGATCGACCCTGACCGATCGATATGGCCCCCAATTCGGATCGGCCAGGAAACCAACCTGTTGGTGTTTTCTGATCGATTGGGCACACATCAAGGGTCGTTGACATTTGTAAATCGATCGACTGGTAACAGAATCCTCCAGGAATCGGTGGCCTAAGGTGGTAGGCACAGACTTGGATGGTTGATCGATCGACGCCTGTGACTTCACCGGAATCAATTGGATCGTCAATCGATCGCTCAGGAATCGCCACATGTATGGCTAGCTTTAGACCAGAGTCTGACACCACTGGTTTAATCTATTAAAAGTATTGCATAGAATATCAACCCATATGGAGTATTTGTTATAAATTAATAATAATAATTATGATCCCAACGCATGCCACTCATATATAACATGCAACTATCTGTCATATAACCTAATGATGTGATGAAACCAATGGACTGCAGACCATATGTTATTTATTGTATTGTATTGTACTATCTATAGGTTATGTGCTGTTCTAGCTTTTATAATGTCATTTTATTGAAGTCATTTTATGTTTCATTTATTTTGTTCTATTATCTCGAGTAATGGAATCACTTGCAAGGGCTCAAGAGTCTTTTATGTTGACAACTTAGTTGCATCTTTCCTTTCCTACAATCATATCATACATTGTAGCATCATGTTTTCTAAGCTGAAATATAAGCTGTATATACCACTTGGTTGTTATTGTCACAACTACTGTGTGTATTAATTAATTTAACACTAAACCAATAGGCTCCACTGGATGTCAAACTCAGGAATGTTGACGCATCCATTGAAAGTCAATGAAATTATGGGCTTGTTTCCATTATACGTCGGGACCCCTCTGCTAAGCGTATACGCTTAGCAGGGGTCCCGACGTATCCCATGGTCTGTTTACACATCCGCCGGTGCAAAGGCTGAACGTACTCGACTACATTCAGCCTTACATTGGCGGATCGGCTCAGCGCAATGAAGACAGACCCTCCGCCAAGCAGTTAAGTCTATCTGCTAAGTTGGGACCTCCCGCTAAGCGTATACGCTTAGCGGAGGGGTCCCAACGTAATGGAAACATAGAAAAAATTTTGAGTCAGTTAAAACGCAATGGTATGCGTTGTTCAATGCGTTGATCGATCTGTTCAAAACCCAGATACGTCACAAACGCATCCATTAAAGCATGGGTTGCGTTTATTGGATCCGTTAACGCAGCACATCCTTAACGTATAGTGGAGCCTAAGCCTTAGGCTCCACTGTGCGTTAAAACCCTGCGTTTGACGTATGTCAAGCGCTGAGATGCTGACATATCCATTGAAAGTCACAAACACATCACTGACGGATCTCTGACATATCCCTAATGCATGGGTTGCGTTTATTGGATCCACAGCATATTCTTAACGCATAATGAAGTCAAGGCCATTTCAGAAGTAACAATGACTTTCATATAAGAGCTTATTAGTCCAAAAAATATATTTAGCTAATTATTGGTTCCAAATTCAGTATTCCTACAGTGAAATATGCTGCTGCATGTAAAAGATAGATCGGATTTAAAAGGCTGCTCTCATGCCAGTGTTTCTCTTTGTGTGATATATGGTATGTCATATGAGGAGATGAGGACTACTCTATACAGACAGGGTATGGGATCCAGATGGTGGAGTAGCTATTGTAATTAGTTTATAGTTTAGAAATAGATGCTGTGAACCATTTTACAGTCCAAGATCATGAATACGGTAAATTCCATGCATCATGACTGCACATACATATATGATGAGTCTGATTCATTTTCCATGTACGGTACTACAAAATACTTAAACTAAAAGAATGTTCGATATGTATTTTTCATGTTCTTAAGGTGAAACATCAAGTACAAGAACCTGACAAATAATAGAAACATAATAAAGGGCATATTGGATAAAAAAAACAGTTTAGATCAGAAGGTTGAACGCTTCTATTATATAAATTATTTTTCTCCACATCATTCCAAAACACTCAACAATGTCAAATTAATACACAAATACCACTTCTGATTCAGAACAAACATCTGATATATAGTGTTCAGCATGAATATCGAAATATGCTAATTTTTTTCAGAATATCTACACTTCAAGAATTTGTGAAGAACAGTTGCACACAATGTCTTTATCATATAAAAGTGATTCTTGCTAAGTGTCCTAAACAGATTTAACTCAGATTCTTAATTAAACCGATGTATATCAGTCAGCTCAGCTGTTAAAATGCCACTTTTAATAGCAATCCAATGGAGAATCAGTTGTCTCTTGGCATAAAACCCTGAACAAAAAACGCTTTAATTCACTTAAATGTAAGCAAAGCGTCTCTGCAGCAAAGCTGTTTCTTGTGTAATCATGTAAATTACAGTTATTGAGAACACACAAAATCCGCCTCTTCTCTATACTTACAGACTTACTTCCTTAGCAAGTGCTGTTTTGTTAGCGCAAGTCTTGGCAAGAAAGGTCAAGAAAGTGACCCTCAATTACTCCATTATTGTTACAGGAGAAGAATAAACAGAGTTTTATAAAATTGGAAGGCTGAATTAACGAGAGGGGCCAAAAAATGGGAATATAATATATATATAATAATACAACTGATAGAGATGCATTCAGGAGCTTCTTCCTTAGGCTATGTTTCCATTATACATTGGGATCCCAACGTAGCACATAGACTTACCTGTTTGGCAGATTCTGTGTCTTCACGGTGCCGAGCCACTCCGCCGATGCAAGGCTCAACGTAGTGGAGTACGTTGAGCCTCTGCATCGCCGGATGTGTAAATAGAGCAGGCAAAGTCTATGTGATGGAAACATACCCTTAAGGAGAGGAACCACAGTAGTCCTCAGCATGAAGCAAAAAAACTATTTTGGATTCTTGGATATATTAGGAAAGTGTTAACCATTTTATTTTTTAAATTAGGTTTCTATTGAGAGGATTCCGATCACTTTTTTTTTCGGTATCCTCCTATTTTAACCATCATGATTCAAGCCCATCATTATTTCATTGCTACTGGCTATGATGACATACACAACTTTTTAGATCATCAGCGAAGTTTTCCATTATATATAGTTTGCATTTACATTATATCTTTTGTGTATTTCTCACATCTTTATAAAGATGAAACATTTCACTATAAAAGTATTGGTAAAAATTAGCAAAAGTTAAAAACAGGAAAATGATTTACCTCTTTTTTGGGTAAAAACAACTATTGTGTTTTGAATTACAATCTCAATTCAAAGGTTTCCACCTTAAAATGCATGGACCAGATTATAATTAGTAAGTGCATTTTCAAAGGAGAAGCTGTATCTCCGTAGACTTGAAAAGAGGACATGAATGTGACTGGCCAGAGAAGGTCTCAATGTCTTAGCATTTCTGAAGACAGGGGAGGAGAGGTTTGGGAATCATATCAAGGTAAGGTTTTTTTTTAATCTTTTTTTGACAGGTCATCCTCTTTTTGTGTTGGGTAACAGAATATTTTAAAATATGCAAATGAAACCTAGATGGGCCTCTTAAAATGAAAATGCATGTCAATGAATGTAAATTAGATGTGTGTGATAGAGGTGTGAATCAGGCCTAAAGCGGCCCATAGACGTCTTAATGCTAGGCCGATTTCTTATGAGAACGACCGCACGTGGTGACGCCATTACGCACGGCTGGTTGTGCCGAGAATACGGACCCTTTGTGTTCCGGCATTTACTTGAATGTGGGTCCATACAAAGTAAATGCCCTCCCCGTCCAAAGTAAGATCAATCTAAAAATTAGACTAGTGTCAGCAATGGAAATGCTTTAGAAATGCTATTTAGGAAAAGTGCACAAAAGTAATGAATAGATGCATTTTCTTCTGATATTTTCTTTCTAGAACATTCAATATAGTTATTTTGCAATAATGAAGTTATTAACATTAAACCTATTTTAAAAAATGAAATTTCCTTTCTTTACAGATACCTGAATCTTCTCTGTTTCCAGAACAGCAACACTTAAAGCGGACCTACCACCAGGAATATATGTTTTCATGAATGCCACTAGAAGTGCCAATAATAGGGAGGAATGCAGTGAAAAAAACAAAAAACTTACCTGTAATGAGCAATTTAAGAAGATAATTCGGCAGCTCTTCTCACTTTCTGGTTCATTGTAGGCAGAAATAGGCAGGACGTCACAGGAAGCAGTGATCTGCTTTGAAAATTCCCATAGAAGATCACTGAACGCCCCCCTGTGGCCACCCGCGATATTGCACCCCCAGTTTCATGTGTTGCCTTCAGCAAACCAGGAAGTGAGGGGAGCTGTGTGGTAATCTTGTTAAAATGGTCATTGCAGGAAAGTTTTTGAGTTTTTTTTACTGCATTCCTCCCTATTTTTGGCACTTCTAGTGCCATTCATATAAACATAGATTTCTGGTGGTAGGTCCACTTTAGGCTTAATTTACACGCTCTTTTCCCGACCAAAACGACCAGTCAGAAAACAACCTGTCTAATGTTGCGTCCACCGATCGGTTGTGTTTTTTGCGAATTTTTTTCGTGTAAATGAGCCCTTACTAGGAGAGGGAGAATTTACAAAAGCAGATAATCAGCTGCTGGCACATTGCCGACAGCAAAACTGAGCAGTATGTACCGGTATTTTTGTACTGTAATAATTTTATATTACATAAATGTAGTTCTGAAAAATAAATACATTTCTAAGCGCAAACATCCACCTGCCTGCAGAAAAATTCTTGTCCATGCTCCTGTCACTAAGAAGGACCACAAAAGATAATTTCCAGCAACAGAAATGTACTTTATGTGCACAGCCTATGGTGGGGTCGTTAGTCACCACCAGACAGCTTTAGGCAATTGCTACTGTAGTGTGCCTGCAGTCATGTTGCCTAAACAGACCCCAATGAGGAGTATTGAGGGCCCTTTCACACTATATGTGCTTTTTTTATAGGCATGCGTTTCTGCATATATGCAACAAGGCATGCGTTTTTGACATTACAGATGCATTTGGGTTTTTGAACAAAATAATGCAGGAAAAATTTATAAAAAATGCATACAGCAGTGAGTTTTTAAAAACATTGGTTGTCAATGTTATGTAAAAACGTGTGCATATAGTGTAAAATGGCCCAGAATTGAACTATACACAATGTCACATTTGTTGTATAGAACCACTTCTAAGATTCCCATCTTTGCTTTTCTTCATTTAAAGTGTGCTCTGCAGAAATGACTTGTGTATGCCTCTAAAATAATCAGGTTTATTCAATCACTATGCAGTTACCACTTGACCCATTTTACTTTTTATAATCAGATGATTATTTTATGAAATTAGGGTCTCTAGAGTTCTTAATTAGGTGACTGTAATCACCCAGCAGAGCCATAATAATTGGTACTTTCTATCCTCAACTCCCTTCACCAAAAACTAGACAAAGAAAGAATTTCACTTGCAAGTATAAATTGTTTGGAAGGATTGTGACTGTGGCTAATATCTTGTTCAACACAAATATACACCAGAACTGTGAGTTGGCATTTTAACAACTTGTGTCCTTAGGGCACCCATTCAGCTTTCTGAAAAGGTTTTCAAAAATATATTATTTTTGAGCATAGCTCGCTGTTTAACTCATTCAGCTCAACAGGCAGGCAGCAGTGGAGTGCTGGAAGTTGGATCAAGCACATGTGTAGCGTGTGTAGAATGTAGTAGGATATTATTGTGTGCCATGGAGAACCTCAAAGACATATATACTGTGTATTTTTCATAGGAAACTCTTTAATGTATCAGAGAAAGCTCAATTATAGTAACAAGGCATTGATGGGAAATATTTGTATTAAACAGGCTTACGTACAGGTTAATTTACATTACTGGACTACAGTAAGACATAGCAAAGTATTTCATGGCAATTACTGGTGTCCAGACCCCTTCTACTCAACAATAATTCACATAGCCCATGCCAGAGCCATTTTACAGCTTCTCACTCCAAGCCCTTTCCCACCATATGCTCTTAAGCCTCCTAAGCATTTTCTTTAAAAAAGCATGTCAAGGGTGATCGGTACAGAGCACATTCAATGTTGCTGTGATTTTCTACCCTCTAGGAGGTCCCGAGCATGGTGAAGCCTTCTCCATTACATGGAGGTCAATGGCGCCGCCTTCCGGCGTCATATCTCAAGTCATCAGGGCAGGCACGGAAGCATCGGCATACCAGCAAAGAATCACAGGGGGAATTTGTCGGACAGGTGAGTTTGCTTTGAGTTATCTCAGAGTGAGGGGATGCAGGACAGAGGGAAGATGGGAGAGTGGGAAGATCAGCTCCAAGGGCCAAAGTGTTATACTGGTGGCACCAGGGGTAGCAAAACCATCCTGGTACTCCCTCTACTAAGCGTATTGCTTGGCGGGAGGTCCCAACGAAGCACATTTACTTGCCTGTTCGGCGGATGCTGTGTCTTCACTGCGCCGAGCCGTTCCGCTGTCTAAACACAGCAACCGCCGAGCAGGTAAATGTGCTCCGTCAGGATCCCGGCCTAGCCATACGCTTAGTGGAGTGGCTCCCAACGTATAGTGGAAACAAGCCCATAGACAGAAGCATGCCAGCTATGACACACATGGTCCTAACACTTGATTGGGAGTATTAAATGGACTCCAACTACTTGACTTACTTTACTGGTATTCTGCTGGTATATTACATAAGGCTATATATTGTCTAAGAGATATGAAAGCAAAGGAAAGGAAGGCACACTAAATGCTACACACTGCAAAGCTACATAGCAAATTTTCCCCTTCTAACGCATGCGTTTTGCGATTCACAGATACACCGGATTTACATTGGACATGCATGCATTTAAAGAAATTTTGGGGTTTCGGTCTGTGGCCTGGTTCAGAAAAAGTGAAATTAGAGGGTGGACACAGCCAGACAGATCAGAGTCACTCCACAGGAATGCAGATGCAGAAAGTGAGGTTTTTAAATTCTGATATTCTTACCTATTTAAGTCACAAACTCACCATAAATTTTGTATAAATAAGTCTTGTAAATAATAAAACACAAAAAATATGAATTGAAACAAAATGTTCCATGTTCAAGAATAAGATTTCTCAGGAAAGGTTGAAATAAAATATTGAAATTAAGTTGAGTTGAAATTAAATAGGCCACACTGTTAAATGCACATTTATGCAATAGACGGAATATTTTAATCAGAAATCAGTGCACTTAGTATTTCGACCTACTTGATAACATCTGGGCCATACGTCTCATCCGAAATATTCTACATGAATGTATTAACACTTCGCTATTCACAGAATGTCTGTCAGATCTTCAGTGACCTGGCAACTTTTTAACACCTGGTATCTACCATTTTAAACTGAGAAAATACAGCCCACATATGCAGAAATCAGAGGTATGCTTAGCTCTGCTCTGTACAACATTTTTCCAGCAAAACCATATAGAGGCAAAAAAAAATAGCTGAAAGCCAACATAACTTCACTTTGACTTTTTAAATATTTATCACAAAAGTCTTCACATATTTCTTGCTTCACTGACAAATGACCTGCTTGTCTTTGTCAGTAGCACGATATGACATTCAAACTTGTTCAATAGGGCACCATGAAAAGTGCAATAACCAGCAAATCTGAATCCATTTCATAGTTACCTACCTGAAGTATATTTTAAGTACAAATATAAAATCACATATTTTTGGCACATGTGATCATTTCCTCTTAATGTAATATTTTGTCAAAAGCAGTACTTTACCACATCGTAACAACATTTACAAATGATCTGCTCGATACAACCTAAACCTAAACTTTAGATACAGATAGAGCTTGATAGAGTTCCAACCAAGACCTGATGTGTATTGGAATCCTTCAAAGCTAACACTTGTTCCAATCATTTGAATACCAAATATCCTGTCTGTTGTGTCTATGGAACAGTCCCTAATAGGATGACAAATAAAATAAGCTCTTTCAAGTAAACATTACAAAAATCCTAAAGAGTATTATATATATAGTGGGGGTTCAGCTCAAATGGGTGCTCTCAAACCATCAGTCCACACGATTGCAATCTTTTTTAGGGCTCCTGCCCGTGTTTATCTGCACAAAGTCCAGAACTGCACGTACCCTTGCAGGGATAAATAACCATCCGAATAAAGAAACAATAAGTCATTGAAAATGCTAAGTTTCCTGGCTTTGAACCGTCCAATATAAATGTTTATCCTGGGTTCAGCTTCCCAGCAGGAACAGGTCTGGGCCTCACACTCTCTGTGAGCCCCCTGTTTCCGCAGCTCCAGTAGCCACAGGTCTGGGCCCCACACTCCTTGTCTGCCCCCTGTCAACTCTCAGAAGCCCACAGTGTCCTACTTGGTCTAAAACCTGACACACTGGACTCTGCAGCTATTTGGAGTCACACCCAGCTCCAATCACCTTCAAACAGGAGTTAACCATTGAAGTGTACCTGGGGGAATAGGAAGGCCCACCCAGTTCCATCCCTCCTATCCCAGAGTCCGGGAGCCCTAATGGTGCTGGGCAAAATATTCCTTGACTCCTTCCAGGACACCACCTAAGTACACAGTGACAGAAGACCAGTCTGTCACAATATATATATATATATATATATATATATATATATATATATATATATATATATATATAATATATAATATATAAGGGGTATAATAAATATATAAGAATTATTCATTCCTAGTTGTTGTGGTCCATTTAATTAGCAGGTCTTTGAAAGAACTGTTGGGTGGGCTTTTTTTCAAATCTAGCTTTTTTCATATCTAGAAATAATGCTAGGGTTGGGTTGTTAATATATTCTTCCATCCTTTATTATACTAGTCCTAGTAGGCTAATGAAATACCTGAATATATTAAAGGAAATGAAATGTAATGTCAGATCACTGTCTTGTTGGAAGGTCTAATGAACTACAAGGTATAAAAAAAGTAACATTAGAGCCGAGATTTCAGAAGTGTTAATTAGATAAGCTGTGAATCTCCTTGTGAAGTCTTAAGTACATAGTAGCTTTTTATTTACTCTGCAATATATAACCTTTGTTCTTCATGAAAATACTTTCCAAATGTCACAGCAGTATGGGAATGTTACCAGAACATAACTAGATGGAAAGGAAACAGTTGAGGCTGCAGCATAACACAACTCAATAGAAGATTAATTATGCAGTGATCTTTATCTGGACGAGGTATTCATACTCTCCAAGATCAAGACATATAAAATACCAGATCAAGCAAAAAATGTATTCAGATTTACATAATTAAAAATGCAAAATTCATCTGAAATTACCACATTCACACCAACAAGGTAGACATACATAAACAAAAGCACATGGATTATGATCAATAGTTGTATTGCTGTCATAGACACTGGCAAGAAAAAAATTTATATTAGAATATTTTGGTGTGCTATAGAAGAGCATTAGATCTAACTACATCCTCTGCTCTGGCTTTTCTGATACTTTACTCTCTGCTTTGTTACTCTAGCCTCAAATAAAAGCTTCTGACATAGGTTTCTGGATAGTCAATACAGAATCTACTGAATATACCCTATTTCCCCTATGATAAGCCATCCCCATCAAATAAGACACCCACCGATACCTGCCCCTGCCTGTGCCTCTGTCAGGTCTGGCTGCAGTGCAGGAAGGACACGCAAGCTGCTGATCCCTACCATAAAGGAGTCTGTTACCCGGCTGTGCCGGTAGAACCCAAAAAAAATTAGTGTGTGAAGGGGAAGGGGACAATGAATGCTCAGAGTGATCAGAAGGGGACAATGATTGGCA
This sequence comes from Ptychadena robeensis, assembly GCA_036250615.1. Taxonomy (NCBI): domain Eukaryota; kingdom Metazoa; phylum Chordata; class Amphibia; order Anura; family Ptychadenidae; genus Ptychadena; species Ptychadena robeensis. The sequence continues at coordinate 64,266,635 of CM070033.1, read as the reverse complement.
CAGAGTGATCAGAAGGGGAAATGAATTGCACAGAGTGATCAAAGGGGACAATGATTGGCACAGAGTGATAAGAAGGGGACGATGATTGGGACAGAGTGATCAGAAGGGGACAATGTTTGGCAAAGAGTGATCAGAAGGGGACAATGAATGGCACAGAGTGATTAGAAGGGGAAAATTAATGGCACCGAGTGATCAAAGGGGACAATTATTGGCACAGAGTGATCAGAAGGGGACAATGTTTGGCAAAGAGTGATTAGAAGGGGACAATGAATGGCACAGAGTGATCAAAGGGGACACTGAATGGCACAGAGTGTTTAGAATAAGACATTCCCCTGAAAATAAGACCTAGGGCATATTTTGGCATTTAAAAAAATATAAGACATTGCCTTATCATCGGAGAAACACGGTATACTCCTTTTATGGTCTCCATTCTGATATTACATCCTCTGCCATGGGATTTTAGATATTACATCCTCTGGTTTAGTAATCCAGACATATAGAATCTATCCTGGCACCTAGATACTATATGCTCTGCTCTAGCTCTTCAAATACTGCACCCTCTGCCCAAGTTCCTGAAATACTTTGCCCTCTGCGTTAGGTCTCCATTTATTATATTTTCTACCTTGGCTCTCCATGAACTTCATCAATGCCTTTTCATATACCTCACTTTCTGTCCTGACCTTTGAGACACTGTACCCACTTTCCTGCCATCAGAAAATTGTACAATTTATAAAAGCTCTCAGAATTCATCATCTTCTGCCATGACTCATCAGATAATATATCCCCTCTTCTATGCTCTTGATATTCCATAACAAAAGTACAGATACACCTATTATAGTACAGTATCAGCTAAACAATTTAGGAATGTAACTCAAGTTTAAAACATAATTGAGTCTAACATAGTGTTACACCTATTTATACTGAGTAATGCTAGCCATACACAGCCCAATAAATAGCCCGATCAACCAAGCCCGATCGTTCAGTAATATCGGGCATAATCTGGTTTTTGCCCACATGGTACCGACAGCGCTTTCCTTCCGATCAACTTTAGCGAAATCGCCGATCACAGATCGCACATGTTGGAAACCTTTAATAAAATCGGTCCCGGTTACATCGTTTCTACTTTTCTTGTAGCGCCCCCGCTAAATGAACACCGATCATTCCCCGATATTACTATTACTTCCTCTTCAATGAAACTTGGCAACAAAAATGCGTACCACTTCCGACTATGAGTACGAATCAAAACTGTTAAAAATCGTTCAAAAAAATTTTTACTATTGGGGATTTTTTGTTGATCATCAACAAAGGAAAACGCCGATTTTTTTATCGGCAAACTTCGATCGGCTTGGTTGATCGGGCTATTTATCGGGCTGTGTATGGCTAGCATTACACACTGCAAGTAGAGATGGTCGAAATTTTTCATTTCGATGATTTCGAGTTAATTGCAAAGCCCCTGAACATGGTATCATCACCAAACTGACTGGAGATGTAGAAAAGGGTTGGGGGTATATCACAAAGAAAAAAGTTTTTGCACAACTTAGGTTCAAAGTCAAGTCAAACTTGGAATTTTGACTTCGATTTGAACTTAATTTATGCAAAAACTCCATGTGTTAGCGCGAAACATTTTTTTTTTAAATGTTCCCCCAAACTTTCTCTACATCTCCAGCAATTTTAGTGATGATATCATGTTCAGGTGCTTTGCAATCAGCTCACAAAGTCAGCTAGTCGAAAAATCTGACCATCTCTAACCACAAGTAATAGGGGGTGGGGGTTCTGTATAAAGACTAGCATAAAGTACGGGTAAGCTTGGGCACAGAGGAGTATGTGTCCTAGTGAAAGCAGAAAAAAAGTTACCACGGTAACCAGATTTATTAATTGTTACAGAATAGTTACATTTATTGTGAAAGTTATATATGTGGGGATATCTTTTCTTGTTCCAAATTGTTCCACAAAGCAAGGTTCTTAAAGCAATATATGAGTGAGTTTGGTTTGTAGGAAATTAACTGGCCTGTACAGATTCCTGGCAATAATTACTACCAGTAGGCCTCCTTGTCTAACATTAGTGCCTGACCTCCCAAACTGCCTTCTTTTTTTCAAACTAATGAACTCCCCAAAATCAGGGGGGAAAAACAGGTGTGTCTTAGATTGCGAATGGGTGACCACCAGCTGCTGAATAGTCTTTCAGACACAGGGTTGTCGCACACTCGCACTACAAGATGCACATGTTTTTGGTCAGGCATTAACTGTCTGCTTGGCTAAGTATTGAGCTGTCATAGGGCTTCCAGCTGACACAGCAGTAGCATCTCAGTCAGTGGGCAGCTTGAGCCGTCTAACATACAAACAGCAGAGTGAAAAGACACCAGCCCTGCAGTATGTACAGTCGAGCCCATAATTATTCATACCCCTTGCAAATTTAAACGTAAGGTTACTTTTAATCAACCAGGAAGTTATTTTTGACGGGAAATGACATAGGTGTCTCCCAAAAGATAATAAGACGATGTACAAGGGGCATTTTTGTGGAAAAAAATTTTCTCAGCTTTTATTTACATTTGAGCAAAAAGCGTCATGTACAAAATTATACATACCCTTCACAAACTGTCACAGAAAATCCAAAGTTCTATACCATTTCAAATAGTCCAAACTGTTCTAAGGCATCCTAATTACCCTGATTACTTGGGAACAGCTGTTTTAATCAACTCAACAGGTGAAAAACAGCAGCTCTCTGCAGTTGGTTTGTGGACAGTCAGGGCTAAAACAAAGAAGCTCAGTGAGGACCTGCGGCTGCACATTGTGGCTGCTCACAAGTCAGGAAAGGGCTACAAGGCCATATCTAAATGTCTTCAAGTTCCAGGTGCTACAGTGCAAAGTATTGTTTAAAAAATGATGTTCCGCACTGTGAAAAATCTCAGAGGACGTGGTCGGAAGCCAAAAGTGATACCTGTGCTGGCCAGGAGGATAGTGAGAGAGGTGAAAAAGAATCCAAAGATCACCACCAAGGCCATCCTGGTCAATCTGGGTTCTGCTGGTGGCAATGTCTCAAGGCAGACAATACAATGGACACTGCACACTGCTGGGTTCCATAGATGCAGACCAAGGAAGACGCCACTTCTCCACAAAAGAAATACAAAAGCTTGCTTGGCTTTTGCAAATGCTCATCTGGACAAAGATGAAGACTTCTGGTATTCTGTGTTATGGTCAGATGAAACAAAAAAATTATTGTTTGGTCACAATGATGTTTCTTTCATTTGGAGTAAAAAAGGAGAACCCTTCAACCAAAAGAACACCATCCCCACTGTCATGTGGGAACCTAATACTTTGTGGGTGTTTTTCAGCCGATGGACCAGGGAACCTATACACAGTAAACGGCACCATGAAAAAAGAGTACATGAGGATTCTCAACTACAACATCAGGCAGTCTGCAGAGAAACGTGGCACCAGTTGACATTTCAGCATGACATTTACCCAAAACACACAGCAAAAGTAGTGAAGAAATGGTTAGCAGACAACAACATTACGTTTTGGAGTCCTGACTTGAATCCAAATGAAAATCTATGGAGGGAGCTAAAGATCAGGATGATGGCAAGAAGATCCACCAACCTGAAAGATTTGGAGCTCATTGCTATAGATGAATGGGCAAAAATCCCTGTGGAGACATGCGAGGAGCTGGTCTGCAATTATATGAAGCAAATAAAGGCTTTTCTATTTATTATTCAGAAGGGTATAAATAATTTTGGACTTTTGGGAGACTTTGTCATTTTCCATCACAAAATAACATGCTGGTTGAATAAAGTAACTTGAAGTCAAATTTGCCGGGGGTATGAATAATTGTAGGCTTGACAGTATGTGAGCTGCCCGCCCTGCAGTGTGTATGTCAATTAGGCTGAAGCTGCCCCCTGACATAAAAGCTTGGGTGAGTGGGACCAGGATGAAGGAAAGTCTCTGTTAGCTTCCCCACTTCCCACCTCCCTGCAGGTATTTTTGGGGAATAAGACGCTTTGCAGTATAAGGTGCGTCTTATGTGGAGCATCTAATGGTCTGGAAAATATGATAGTTCTCAGAAATGGTACATTTGCTCTTTTGTATGCCCTAGTAATTTAGGTTATTATTATCATTAATAAAGCGTTGAGATGCAACACAAGATAACACAAACAGGTACAGGATATGACACAGTAGCAGTGGAGGATCCTGCCGATCAGGTTAACAATTTAAGAGGTTGGGAAAGGTGTGTATACAAAAGGTGGTGGGGGGATGAGACTGGCATGGTGGTGATGTTAGGAATGAGAAGATGAATAGGCCAGACTAAAGAGGTGGGTTTTCATTGCTTTTTACCCTTTTTTAACCTTCCTAGCGCTTCTGACAGCTCCATCTTGTCCCTGCACTTTCATGTCAGTGTTGCAGCTGATGAGATGGAGCCGTCCAGCTAAGCTCACATCCCCCGGCAGCAGCACATACTCACTGTTCTGTGCTGTCCCAGGGGACATGCTCTAGGCTGGCTTCGATGTCACCCCTCTCCCAGCCCAATTTGCATATGAATGTCCAGCCCCCGCGGGACATTCATATGCAAATTGGGCTATTTTCAAGCTGGAAAATCACCCCCAGTGTCATTTCCACATGTGCTCTTTGAAGTTAACCCTTTGGCCAAATGCCATTGTATTGGATACAGTGATAACTGTATCCAATCCAATTCAAAGTAAAACAAAAACAAAACACATTTCCAATTGTAATAAATATGTTACTATAAACAAACATAAATACTGTTTTGAAGTCTTTCATACCAAATAAGTATTCAAGAGATTTTAGCATTCAAATGATACATTTTATAATTTTTTTATGTACTTTTTTAAATAATAATTGTGTGTTTCAAACATTATTATATTCAGGATTCTATTATTCTATTCTATGTCTATTAGACACTTATACGGACATATTTTTGGAAGTTACAGGCCTACAACACCAAAAGAAATTCTATGGTGTGCTTTTGGTACAGAAATCTGGACCTTGCAAGAGCGCAAGGGAGGTTAATGCATAGCACTAGTAACATTGCCATGCCTTACCACAGCACAGAGGTCTGAATGAAAGTTTTCAGTTTGTGCTTCCTGTATTTATACATTCCTGAATGATTCAGGGAGTTGTTACTATTTTATGATTTTCCATAATTATTGATTTTAATATAGAATCCCCCCTGCAGATCCAAAGTTATTCCTAGCTGTCTCAAAGAATAAACATTTCCAGACTTCCTTTAAAAATCTACGCCTAATAATGGCATGCCATTCCTCAACACGCTGTATTTACCTTCATACAACATGCCACATTAAAATGATATCATGTTGATATATGCGGATTCCGCCACAGGAGCCCATGAGCGCCACGTTATCTCTAAAAACAGACATTCTGGTACCTAGAGGGTTTATTGTGAGTGTGGTGATGCATTAGTTCAGGGGTGTCGAACTCAATCAGAGAAGGGGCCAAAATCTAAAATCCAGCCTAAATGCGCGCCTGAAATCGCAGGGCCCGAATGGTTTAGTCACTGAACATAAAACTGACACACTGACACATTTGTACTACTTTCCAATCATGACCTGTCTCCATAAACACAATATAACACACTTGGGTTTTGCCCTCTACACCCTAAAGCACAACATGTATTCATTTTACCATTTGTCATTAAATTTCTGCCATTCACAGCGCCAACTTATTCTTTTCCTGGACATTTCTTCTGGGATCAATATGGCAGCAGATGACAGTGCAACTGTAAGGCCAAAGCCGCGGCACATCAATTTTGCGGGGGCTGAACTGCAGAGAATGTCCACTTGGAAGGGCCTGGGACATATGGAGAGAGATCAGAAAAACTCCGTATTAATACCTCATATCCGCTCTGAGTACTCTCCCCTGTTCAGACAGACAACTGTCTCCCCCATTTTTCTTCACTTTATGTGGGCCGGACGAGTCCGATCCCCTCCCATCCCCGGCTCCTATTTTGGACCCCCTAGCCCGCCACTGTGGGAAAACCCGGAAAAAAGGGCCCCCCCCGCAGGTTGGTATGTGCGCCCTCAGTGGCTAATGAGAACCTGCCTCCGGTGCCCCCCTCTTGAGCATGGGTCCGCTGCGCCTCTCGCCTGAAGGTTTCCGCCGTAACGTACACTTCCGTATTCCCTATCCTGGCTTCCTCCGTATTTTGGGCCTCCTACCAGGGCCAAAATTCGCGCCGCGAAGCTTCCCGATGGTGGTTATAGTGGGAGCTACTATGGTTCTCCCCTTCGGGACGGGATGCTCGGGGGGGCCCTTTTGTAGTACAAATCACCTGGATTAGAGGGGACCTCAGTGGCGGGCAGGACCGAGCGGCTCTGAGATACACGTCCTGTCCGTATGCGGCCAGGCCCACGCGCCCCCCCCCACCCACGGCGTGCAGTGTAACAGCGCCGGTGCCACAGTTGACAAAAGGCCGGGGCGGGCCGAATTTGGCCCACGGGCCTTGTGTTTGACATGTCTGCATTAGTTTGATAGGACTGAATAAAATTCTGACATCTAAGGAATCTCTAAGCAGCTGGCCAGGGATGTAAATAAAACTATGACTGAGTGGCTGTACCATTAAATGTTATAAATGGCTGTAGTACTCCTATGGCCGTATTTGTCAGTAACTCTACACGTCAGGTTTATACTGTACTTCCTGGGCAGCCAAGCTCCAAGCGTCCGCTTCATTGTTCATACAAAATTGCTCACACAAAAACAAGATATCAACAAAGTATCAGTTCTTGGAATCCAACAAAAGGAAAACTTCCGGTAGGTTATAATCTGTGAAATCGGTTGCCACAGTAACCAAAGCAATTTCTTTACAGACAACACACCTTGTGCTTTGCTTGTTTGGAAAAATACTAGACAGACAATGATGACATGAAAAGAATATTTCCTATGTTCTGCAATTGGTTTCTGCTTCTGTAAGTCTTTATTCTAAATAAGAATATGTGCAATCAGAAGGATTGTGTACACATGTCCTACTAAACGCAAACCCAATACACAAATCTGATGCTGAATAACAAAAAGCTGAAGAGAATTGAAAAACGCATTAAGGGTTAACCTACAGGCAATTATGAAGAAAGCATTACTGAAGTCTCCTATGTTGACTGTCTTTATGAGCCGCTGCAGGAGATTGCTGAGTGAACGCTACAAGATTAACCTCATGGGATTAATACCCCTAAAAATCCTAACAATCTCATAACAATCCAGTTCAAGATAACAGCAGCAATTAAAAGTACTGGAAAGGGTCCTTAACTCGGCTATAATGTGTGGAGGGTGTTTTCTGCACATAATATGTTCCTGAATGGGAGGAGGGGTTCAACATTTTGGGTAAATATTGCCTTGGTAATTGTAAACAAACTTGGATATTAAATGCAAGTAAGGTTATCAGGTATCCTTAAAGTAATTTTCTGCTATGAAAATGTTCTTTCTTCCTCCATTATGGACCTGCCAATCAGCTTAATAAATGTAAGATAAATAACACTAATAACACAGAATGAAAATACGGAAATAAGCCGCTCTGACTAGTATAAATACACAAATGTCTGATCCAAATAGTGGGCCTAAACTGAAATCTGGGATACCAAAATAGACATTTCTGGTAAGAAGTATACAAAACAATATTCTGTTTATGAGTCATGCTTCAGATGTTCTGACAACATAAGGAAGTCTGCTTCCACTCATCTCATGCATCCCTAAAGCTTCAATCATATGGCATAAAAGAAAAAAAATCATAGTTTATATAAATGTACATATGTGTGGAAAAAAGAGAGTGTATAAGCTACTGCTGTAGGGTTTTTAACCGCCCTAGTGATGGTGCTGTCCAGTGAACATCGGGGCTCCGGCAGTGCATACTTACTTGTTTTGCACTGTCCCGGTGTCCCTGATGTAACATGCTGGCTGCCAGAGCGCGACTAATCCCCCCCCCCCCTCCGAGTGAAGTGATGACGTCACATCGGGGAGACAGCGGGAAAATTAAAAGTGGATAGCACGAAATTGGTTTTCTATGTAGAAAACTGCTTTCAATATGCTGCTATGTACTAAATCTCGGCCAAATAAAGTCTCTGGTGCCCCAGATGTGCCCATTTTCAGTAACCCTCTCTTCCCTGGTGTGATTTTACCACATCCATCACACCAGGTTAGAGAAGGTTAACTACAAATGGGCACATCTGGGGCACCAGAGACTTTATTTGGGCGAGATTTAGTACATAGCAGCAAAGATTTGTGCCCTGATTTTTGTGTTTTCTCATTAATTGTATTACAACATAAATTTTTATTTTACATAATTGTTTGTTTCAAACATTTTTATATTCAGGATGTCTATTAGACCCTTGTACGGACATATTTTGGGAAGTTACACGCCTACAACATAAAGGAAAAATTTACCATTGAAGTCTATGGTGCACTTTTGGTACAGAAATCTAGACCTCAGCGGTGCGAGATAAGCAAATATATATTCATAAGGCCATATTACAGCAGTTTAATTGGTCCTGTTTCTTGACACCCAATGATAGAGCACAAAGATTGTCCTACATGTTTCTCCCGTGAATGGGCTTCAACCGGGACTTCATTTGGATGAAGCCCGTTCATGGGCGAAACATGTAGGACAATCTTTGTCCATACATACCATACACATACCACTATGGGTGGTAACACAAGTTTCCTATGGAAATAGCCCTTTAACCCATACACCTAACATTATTACATGAAAACAGTGATGCTTAGTTTTTTGTCAACACCAAGCATTGTCCATAGATTTTTTAGTCGTCATGCCATGATTAAAACCTGATGTGGTTGAAAACTACATCGGAAAATATTTGCTAGTCTGTGCACATACTGCAGCCTCAAATTCCCATGGTTGACCGAATTTGATTGTTAAAAAAAATGTCTTTGCCCAGATAACTGCTATTATCCCCCATACTCAGTCATTGGATTCTGCTCAGACCATAAACATGCAAGTTTTGCCAAAATTACAATGTACATTTTTGGATATTTATTTTCTAGAAAGCAAAGCATTTTGGCAACTATAAGACAAATAATGATCTCATCAATAGGTATCCTAAAAGAAGAAAATTGATTATTACAGTAAGTTTGATCAAATTATAATCAATAAAAATACTTTCAGAGGAAATTGAGTTAAAAAAAAGCTAAAGTAGCCGGGATACCTTAGACCAGTGGTTCCCAAACTGGGGGGTGCCAATGTATTCCAGGGGGCGATGGCCCTCATTCTTAACCCATGTTTGAATAGGGAGGGGGCTCGATAATGTTCCTTAATAGAAAAGGGCGGCCCTGAAAGGAAAGTTTGGGAACCACTGCCTTAGATACACCAAGAAGCATTTCTTAGCATGAAGATGAAACCAAGATGATTTCTAATTTTGATTTATCAAAATTTCAGACATGCCATAAAGTCTATGTAGTAGTACTCTATAGCAGAGTCCAGCTACAAACTACCTGTGACGTTGCACTACATGAAATGTATGGGAAAAAACATGTTGTGAGTGCTACACTCTCATGTTTGAGATTGTTGAAAACATACAACCTGAATGGAGAGAACCTAAATCAATAGGAAATTCTGAAGAGATTGACTGCAGTGCCTTTTTGGCCACCGCAATTCTGCATGGTACAAATGAATTTCGTAAGGATTCTGTGCTAGTTTTAATTTACAGATTTTCTAACTAATACATTATTCTAGTCCATTCCTGTAACAGCAAATTCAAATCAAGCAAAGTCTTTCTACGATAATGGCAACACGAATAGTAATTTATTAAAGAGGATTAGTATGACCCCAAGGAACAGTCTTCAGATACTATAAAAAGGAAATGTGATGGGAGCATTTTGAATTTTAAATATGAGGAAGCCACTGACAGCTGATCCATGAAATAGGAGTGGGTTGGCAATGACAGATCTTCCAGATTTAGTCATCAGTACAGTAACATAGTGGCACATATATCCTGTGTCACATTAGCATGTATTGTGCTGAGTCTATACATTTCTCTGAATGACCTATTTTTCATTCGTTTTTGAGTTGGAGTAAACCTCTATGGGTTGCGTGATAAGTGAAGATAAAAGACAGTGACAGTTCTGAATGTCATATCTATCTCACATATTGTAAATATTCTACAGCTCTAAATGATAAAGGTTTAATATATACACACCGTATATTTCTTATTTAAATTCATGTCAGCCTTGAGGTTATTCTCATAGTACAAGCATCCAACATAAACACTTCTCATCTCATTGATTTATCAGCATGTCTTTGTAACAAGGTTGGATACCACATTGTATACATGACTTCATGCAGACACCCACAAAAATAACCAGCTCAGTCAAGGCAGCCGTATAACCTGGGTAAAAATGGCAACTTTTCTGCAAATTTACCAATGTATCAGAATTCAGCATAGTGTTTGATAAAAAGTTGGAGTAATGATGGATAAGCTTATTGGATTTAAAGTCAACTTCCCCTTTCTATACATTTTACAATGTATAGTAGGATGATGTACATTGTGCGTAAAAATTGGTTGGTTCTACATTTACCTCACCCAAACCTTAATCAATCCTTTCTACCATAAAGTCTACAAATAATAAAAATAGTACTCAGCTACTGAGTAAAACAAGAATGTCATCTCTACAGATAAGACATTAGGCTATGTTCGCACTTAGGCAATTTATCCCCTGTGCTGGCAGTTAATCGCCGGAGGTGACAATTTTCAATCTTATCATTGGGGACAAGCCCATTGAACGTAGTGTAGACGATTGGCAGGAGATTCTGCAGGCGATTAAAAAACGCCAGCGCAGGCGATTAATCTCCTAATTGCTGTTTCCACTGCCATTCCATTAAGCTTTATCTGAGCAGATTTTAGTTACCCCAAAGGTAGCCATACACGATACGATCCGAGGCCGATTAACCTTCGTGCGAGTTTAAGCCGATCGCTTGGCCACAAATCGGATGCACCCACCTAGACAGATTGACTAGGATCGCACTGCAAGTCGGATCGCACACTGATCTCACTTGTTGTTAAACTCCTGGCCGATCGCATTACTTTAGATGGGTCCCCATCCAAAATAATGTCTGGCACACAAAGAATGTGCTCCGATTCTCTAAGGGACTGCCTGCAGCATCACGGGTTCAGTGTTAATAAGGCATTCAAGAGTTTTACTGCTTCTTTTCTCATCTCATGTTCCCTTATATTTAAATTGATTGTAAATAAAAATTAATCTGACAAATGTTAATATTGTATGCAATTAATTAAATACACGCCATAAGATATGCATTCACAATAGAGAAGCATGTTGACTGTGTAGTATTTCCTCTTTCTATGGAGGGACAATTAGCTTTGACTTTAATAAGCCAGTTTTATACCTGAGGGGGAGGACAGGGGGACATTTCATAGGTGCAGAGATACATCACGACTGTAGCCTACCCATACACATGGGTGAGTTATTGTGGTGCTGCCTTGTCTCTTCCAGCAGCCCAGTAGTTGATCTTTATTGTTGCAATTTGGCGTGTATATGCATTTTATTTTATATATTATATACTCAGATTTAATAAATATTTACTAACTCCAAGTGTTTGATCTGCCCATTAATACTATTCATTTAATGACTGTATTTCTACTCAGGGTTTCCACTATGCTAGGTACACCACTAATATCAATAACACTATGGATCTTATGTTATTCTATGGTCCTGCTAAAAGAGGTCAGTTTCTATACTATTAAGAATAGAACTATGCTAGCTGTATTATTTTAGGTTAAATATGGACTTCACATGTTCCTCTAGGAAGGTGCTGGTTTCAACCGTTTTATTTCAAACTTCAATCTTATATACTATATGTTCAGATACACATATATTGCGATATAGAGATGACACGAGTCTCCTGGGACCCACATTAATGACAGTTGAAAACCTATAGGGCTCCCCATCCACTGGTTTAAATCCTAGTATTAATGTGTAAAAGCACTACTCACAATATCACTGCTCAACATACTGTACCTGGTCTAGTAACCAAGGGTTCCTTCTGGCAATCTACCATTGATGACAACCTTTAACTGATGACTTTATATACAGACACCCTTAACAAATGTGCACACCTTTTGCTAACCTTGCCAAAGGAACACATGAGTTTGTTTCCTTAACTATATTTTGTGGAACATTTATAGAACTTTTACCAAAGGGGAAATTAAATTGAAATTGTATTGTCAGTTTATAAAGCTTGAACCTTTGAGGAACATCAAAGATAGATATGTCCACATTTAACTTTTCATAAAAAGTAAATGCTATATGAACCTAGGTTTCTATAGATACAAAATGTCATTGATTTCAAATGAAAGCTTGGTCTCTGTGATGACACTATATTTCCGTTTGTTGCACTTGGTCCCATCAATAACAAAAGTGACATCACATTATTAACGACCGTCTCTTCCCCCACTGAAATGAAATCCAGAGCATGAAATTACCAGATACAATCATACTAGTAATTTCTAGATTATGTGCCCTATATTTCTGCCAGTATTTTTACTTCTATAACAGTAAATAATTTAATTATAGTTTTCACATTTAAACCTGCTTAGCTCAAGCTTAATGATCACACATTTCAATAGTTTTAAAAGTACAAATGCAATTCTGCTTTGTACAACCAAACAATTTTTTATAAAAATGCATTGGCCTGTCCGTGTTAGGGAAGAGGTTCCCGCTTGAGCCTATGATGAACCCTAGTGGCAAAGTAAATCATTGAAAATTAGCTGTACTGGTCAAAAATATCAGTAAAGCTGGGCATAGACAGACCGATTCGGGGGTCGGGTCGGCAGGGAATCGTGTGCATCAACTGGTCATATTGACCAAGAATCTGCCGCATGTCGGATTGCACAGTGATCTGACATGACAGTAAATTCAGATTCGATCCCATTCGTTATGTAATGTAATGGCCGGCACACAAAGGGTGCCCGGACGATTCTCGGCACTAACGGCTGTGCGTGATGATGTCATTACGCCCGCTAGGTCGGCTCGGCAGTCCCATCTATGCCCAGCTTAAGAAATATCAGTAATCTGTTGACTCAAGATTGCTGGTCTTGGCATCTTTAATGCCATTGATGGTCTGAAAAGTACATTTACAGAACTCATAACACAGTTTAGCAATTGTGTTCCCAATAAGGCTGTGTGAAGAACAGTATGCTGCAATTCAAGATAAGGTAAACAAGGTGTATATAATAGCACAACTGCAATATTTGGTTGTTTCTCTTAGATCTTCAGGTAGAAAATCCGTAATTCCTGTCCTTTATTGCACGTTTATTAGCTGTTTATGAAAGTCTATGAGACCAATTAAAAAGCACAAAAGTTCTGTTGTACTTCAAGAGGTTCAATTTCTTGTCTTTTTGGAAATGGCTTATTGATGGTGGTTTTGGTGCTCAACCACCCCCATTGACTCGAATGAAAATACCCTGAAATCCCCTGTCAGCACTGGAGAGCTATTTTCAGGGGGTTTTGAGCTATAAAACATGACTGGGTGTGAAGAAGGACCATTGCCTCAAATCGCTTCCTAAATGTCTTTCTACAAATCCAATGACATATTGGCAAAAAGAAATATATATTTGCCATTTCTGCTCAAACAACCATGGTTAGGGCGTGTGTCCACTGCAGCTTACAGGCTGACATGGACATGTCAATGGGTACTGCAGTATCAGTAACGCGCCCTATTCATTTTAATAGATATTTTTGGGCGTGGCTTTTCCTTGGCATTCAGATGTGTCCATTTATGTTGATGGTGTTCTAACAACACAGAAGTGGATCCCATCTCATTCAGATTAATGGGGCATGGTGTGTCCATAGTAAAATCCCTGTAGTCATCAAAAAGCCCTAAAAAAAAGCGACCATGAGAACTTAGAGAAGCCTAATTATGTGTTTTACTTGTTGCCATGAAATTGTTTTACGATCAAAGCCCTGGTATGTTCTATTTGCCCTAACAGCCAAGCTCACATTGTCGTAAGGCTGCTTCAAACAATATGGGTGTAATACCCACAAGCAGCATGACATCACCTAAATACTGTTTATCATGGTACTTCTCAGAGGATAGCTTTACATAATGCCCATGGGTAGTCTACAAGCAATCCTATAAAAAAATAAATGGCCTAAATTCATTGACAGTTAAATACACTTATTGTTAATTCTTAACAGAAATAAACTCTACAGACAGTATAAGGCTTGGGAAGAATATAATCGTTTTGCATTGTATTGGCAGCAAATAGGAAACAAAAGTTTGGAAGCTATTTATTTTACTGACAACTGCTGATCTGAAAAAGGTATTTTACAGATGCTAAATGAAATTCCAATTGGCTTATAGGAATATTATGAAGGTTTTATTCTAAACAAGATCAGCAAAAAAAAAAACAAATATAATAAATATATATATGTTCATTTGTGTGCGCTAATACTGCTGATAAGAAATGTAAGTATAGGATTACCCATAAAAGAATATTCTCCCTGGGGTCAATCATATAGAAAAATGATCTGTATGGCATTTATGGCCGGTTAGATTTATTGTCTATTACAAGTGACCAAACAGATCATCTACTGTACCTAAATAGCTTTCCATTGAGAATAGATTGAGCTGTAAGACAGAGAAAAGATTGTGGCTTTTTCTTCTTTCTGATTTAAAGGAATATAAATAAATACTATGTGTTAGATATTCCCAGCCTGAAAGTAAGAAATTGTGTAATATTTCTATAGTGAATGGGGTCTCCGTGTCAGAAGGGCTCATTATTGCATATGTAGGCATACAGGTTCTCACATTCTCAGAGAAACAAAGAACTATTTAGAATCACCACAGTGAGAACAAGCATATATCTTATAGGATATAACTAATTATGGCTATAATAAACAAACACATATTGAACAGATGAAAAAGACACACTTATTGATCCTTTCAGTCAACTCAAATGTATTTTAACTTAAAACTTAACACCTATTGGTGGGCCAAAACAAATGACACCCATACAATGATTTGGGTGTCATTAAATGAACACCATTTATTGCTATAAGGCTATGTTCCCACTTACCTGAACAGCCATGGAGCGGGACAATCATGGCTGGTTGCTTCCATTTAGTTAAATGGGCTTGTCCCCACTTCTACTAAAGGGCGCGATCTGGCTCAAACGTGGCTCCTCACGTTTAGATCATGGGCCACGGCGGACGCGATTTTCAGCCCTGGTCGCGCCCATAGACATGAATGGACGCAATTCATTCTCTATGTGCGCGATTTTGTTTTTTTAAAAATTGCCTAATCAATCGCACCGATCGTTGCACGCGATTAAAATCCCATCCGCACTGCAGCTGATCTTGTAAGTGGGAACATAGCCTTAGACTGCAGCTTCCAGTCATTAAGCTGTACTTTTGTGGCAGATGGAACATACAGAGAAGAAACAGAAAGATTCATGTGTGTCATTTTATTAAATGAAAGATTGTCAAAACTCCAAAAAGAAATATCTGTATGACAGCTATGAAGAAGATCGAACATTTTCATTTCTTTTTACCATTACAAATGCAGTATTTTTGGTATTTTGTAACAACAATTGGAGTAGAATTTCTATGGTAAAAAAAGATGCATAGTACTGCAACAAGAGATATGTCACTTTATGACAACAGCACGGCACTGATTAATAGGCTTTCCTGTCTGCTATAGTGTTCAGGGAAAGATTCCATCAACACTAGAGGAGTTTTGTTACAGTTTGAAAAAAGTGACTGCAAGTAAAACACCTCTTTTTAAATTTTTATAACTGACACTTACACTTAAGGAGGACCTAAAAATTACCATGAAACACTTTCCTGCCCCTGTTCTTTATTCTACACCAGGGGTGTCAAACTCAAATACACATCAGGTTAATGGTACTTCTCTACACCCAGAATGGGAAGACGGAGGAGCAGTAAGTGCACTTACTACCATGGGCCAAAAAAGTTTACTCTGCGGGCCAAATTTGGCCGTTGAGTTCAAGACTTATGATTTGCACTGATACAGAAAGCTGTAATACCTTCTCATCAGCAGTTTTAGGCCTGGATGATTGCCCCTGAGTACAGTATTGGCTGGAGATCCTCCATTGAGTAGGATATGGGTTCAGGCGCTATTTTGGGCTCAGGCGTGAGGTGTTAACACATTCTCCTGTGCTACATTTCCCATACTAGTGTATATGAGTGGTCTTCTCTGCAGTGAAAGAAAGTGTGCTGCAGCTTCTTAATGTATATTGCATAAACACAATGCAGCGTGGCTAGTGTGAAAAGGCAATTTCACTATTTGCGCTGTTAAACAGCACAAAACAAAATGCAGTGACTTGTGGTTTGAGGTGCATTGCATTTTCTATTTTTTCCACATATAAGGGCCTTTTAAAAACATCCCTCTGTATACTGTACATTTTGCCAAACTCAAGTTCAGGCAAAATTCACATAATAGGACAATTTGTAAAGGTACTTAAATGCACCACATTAATGTGACGGTACTTGACTGTGAGGAGGTGCGTCATCTCAGAGGGGTGGAGAGAGACGCAATATAAGATCATGCAGAGAGCATACAAGGTACCAGGGTCATTAGTAAATCACCCCATTGATGGGGAAAAGTGGGAGATGATCTGTCCCAAGTGCCAAATGAATAAACCGACGTTGATACATTGTATGTGGACGTGCCCTTGTATACAGGTATTTTGGCTTTTGGTGGCCGGAATGATAGGTCAGGTGATTGGACACCCGATCAGTCCAGACCCCGAGTTAATGCTGCTGAGTTATATGCCCAATACGGCCATAAGGCAGGTGTCGCAGAATTCTCTATGGATACAGATTAGTCTTCTGACGGCCAGGAGGGCGATAATGGCTACATGGATACAGGAGAACCCACCTACATTATTTATGGTAACTACCTTAATGCATGATTTCTTGCAAAAGGTAGGCTAGATATGTCACCTAATAATGTTAGGCAGCGGATATTATTTGATAAGAAATGGGGGGCATTTTTGAAACTCTTTCCCACTTTAGAAGGTAGGGGAAGATATGAAAAATGAACAATACGGGCAATGTGAGAGCACGATTGATTGATTAATTAAGATAAAACGACATGTTTACAGGGCATAATGGGAGGGGGAATGACGGCGTCGTGGGCTGCGCTAGGAAGGGTACTTGTTATTATTTGTTATTACATGTAGTATTATTTTAGGACACTGAGTGAAAAGCGTAATTTAGGACATGGGAACATATGTTGGATGTTATTGCAATTATTTTGATCTAGCATCTCCCTGGGGATCAGGAAGATGAGGGAGAGGACGTTAACTACTTTAAACAATTTTAAATTATATGTCCATAGGATATACCCAGTAATGTGTCCAGTTTTGGATTTATTTTGGATTTATGGTTTGTATGTTTGTATTACTGTGTGAAACGCAAAATGAATAAAAAAGATAAAAAATAATCGCAAATTAATGTGGGTACTGTATCACAAAGCTGCTCTATTGTTCAAATCAAATTGAGTCCTATGCATGCATTGTACTAACACTTAAGCTAGCCATACACAGTCGGATTCCATCGCCGATCGATCACCTATCCGATCGATTCTGGCGATCTCAGCGGGAATCCGAGGTCCGATCGAACGGCCAATTAAGTCTGTCCGATCGCTACATACCACCTTGTCCCACGGATTCCTGGACGATTCCGTGTCCGATCGCTTACTTCACAAATGGCAACTCCCCCTGATGTGTGCTGAATCGGATCAGAAAGACCAACATGTTGGTTCTCTGTCCGATCCGATTCTGGGACCCTGATCAATCGGACGTGATAGATCGGACAAGGTGGGCTGCACGCGATTCCGGCACGATCGTTTGGCGTGCACGCGCCCAGAATCGATCGTCCCGGAATCCGATGGGAATCGGACCCGTGTATGGGGGCCTTTACTGTTAAAAAGGTAAGGGTACTGTTAAAGACCCCTTATAGAAAACATACAGCAAATATACTAAGCAGCACTGTACATTAAAAAGGGGTTGAAACACAACACAAGCCAACATACAGGTACAGACTGTGACAATAGGGGTGAAGAGGACCCTGCACAATCTAGTTTATAATCTTATATTACAATCTCTTGTACTAGCTAGTACAAGGGCAAATTATAGAGTTTGTTTATGTGGATCCCCATGTTACATTATTTGTAATTCTTTGTACAGATTGTAAAAATATTAGGGTGTATGGCAATCCTAAAATACACAGATTAAAAAAGAAAAGGTACATTTTTCTTATACACGACATTCGATGCAGTGAAAGATGGCTCATCACTTCAAATTTGCCCTCATTAGCTGCTTTTTCATTTGTGAAGGTGTTGTATGGAGTGAGCCATAAGGCAAACAAATATGTAAGCCCCCCCCATACACCTTTAGATCACTTGCAATTTCCATTAGATCTACCAACAACTATGTAGTGCCGGGTCCTCCCTGATAGAATACATAGTTATTGGAAGATTAAAAAAAGGTACTCATATTACATGGTTTTGGTAGATTGTAAGGTGCATGGGGGCCTTGAGACTTCTCATACTACAATCTCTTCAAGCTGTGCCACACCCACTTATGAAACATAAATATAGGTATAACATACATTTCTGCATTCTGTTCATCTGTCAAGTTGTATTGTGGTAGGTTTAAAAAAAACAAAGACCTTTACACTTTGGATAAGTTAGGGACTTTGATGTATGGTAAATAAAGACAAAACAACATAAAATTAAAGTTCACACTTAGTAACCTGAGCTAGTGGAGCTCAAAGAAAAAAAAGAAGAGCATATCCTGACCTAATGAGCTGATCTGGGAATGCAGAGAGTTTCCCAAGGGCAGAACCAGAGAACTGGAGACAAAGAAAGGTGCCCATACTATTTTCTGACCCTTTCCTACTATATCCTTCAGTAAGAGTTCATTGAACAGTGTGAGATATCTCTCTAATCACACATAACCAATGCTTGTCTCTTGTACTGACTTGGTAACAAAGGTCACAAGTGCAAGTAACTTGACATTTAACTTCCTATCAGGTGCTGATCTCCATTATAGGGAAGAGTGGCAGTTCCAGGGGAATGATTAGTAAATACGAGCCTGTGAGCTCTGTAACTGAGGTGAGACATAGAGGTACAAAAATCAAGCTACAAGCATTACAACTGGTTTAGTGTGAGATCCGCGTTGCCTGCTTATATTATTTACTGGAGGACATATCACATTTAAACCGCAATTACAATAAAGTAGTTATCTTGCCTGCAGTTTATGCTAGAAAGATGTCCAATGCAACGTCTTAAAAATCAGCTTTACAAATAGAACTCAAGACATTGGGACACTTTTCTAAGTGGCAAAATTGTATGATGTTATTGTGTCAAATTATCTCTTATTCTACATATTGTTGTCTGAGACACCTAATAGCAACTGTAACATTTTCCATCAGAAGAACTACAGTTACCCAAAAATGTTTTCTACAAGCCAACATACCAAGATTCAATGAATGTAGATGACAAAATAGTTACTTTGCTTTATTAAAACCATTCCATTTATTTTAATTGGATGTTAATTAATATAACTAAGCAGAAATGGCAGTTGAATAAAACCTGATCTTATCTGCACATATATATAGTGTACAGGATGCCAGGGATAGGTCCTTGATGATAGGTATGTAATGTGTCACCCATGTTTGGGCTGTGTCCCTTCAAAAGACATCCCTACAAGGATGGGTGGGTCCAGGCATCAAGAGGCAGTCTGGGCATGCAAATCAGTTATGTTGCTTAAGGGTCTGACCTGATGATTTAGGGGGTGGAAGTTGTCTTTCGGAAGGACATGTTGGCTAAAGAAAGATGGACTTCTTACCTCTGCTAAAGGTAAATTAAAAATATCCCAAGAAAGGACTTTGTCTAAAACAAAAGCCGCCTCTTTTGTTGAAGAAAGACTTTGTTGTGGAGTGTCTGCTACTAGACCCTGGTTTTGTACAAATCAATACTTTGCTTAAAGTGAACTGTTGGACTCCAGTGGGGTGAAAGTACTGCTCTCCTGACCCCCCCCCCCCCCCCCCCCCCCCCCCCAAGTTCATGTATATATTTATATATATAAGGATTCCCAGAGCACTGTTTCAATGCTACAATAGAGTTTTATCAGGAAAGGAAAATTAAAGTAAGAATTTAATAGGGTATTTTCTGTTTTCTTTCAAACTCCATGACTGCATACACATGATTATTTTGGGTTTTGTGTGCCCTCTAGCACTCCCTTGATGTATTGCACTTGGTTTCTAGATTGCCTCAGTCTACCGGGCTGCTCTTTCTGTCTTTCTGATTTCTTCCTTTTAGGTTTAGTCTGTGTGTAAACTTCCTATTGTAGACCCAAAGACCTGTCACTCTCTATTTGTAGCAAAGGCAAGGGGCAACTTAACAGGTAATTCTATGCTGCCATTGAGCATGTCAGGAAAAAAAACTATGGTAAGTATTTGATAGGGAATTCCCCCAGTATTGTTTTATTACAAACATAGATAAAGCATATACAACTACACATAACTTGAGTTTTTTCATTAACATGCATCTAGGTAGAGGCTTCTTAGCTTGGTTTACCAAAATATAGGCATTCGTATAGGTTTTACCTTTGATATAGTGTTTAAGTAGGGGGTCCTTTATAGAGGACCCCTGACGGCAAGTGGTCTTTTATCCCTATATCTCATTATATGATGTCCATAGAATCTAATCTCTCATTTCTTTACCCAGATCAATGCATGGAAACAAAAAGATGAAAGTGATAGCTATGGAAAATAAGAGAATATTGTTGATGGTTTTTTTTTTAACTAGAACCAATATATATTAACTATTCAGAAATTCAGAGTATGCCTGAGTTTGTGTTTTCAGAATAAAACTATAGTACAAAGCTATGGTGTGCAAGGACTGAAACGCAGAACTCATGCTAAAGAGCCATTTCCCCAAGTGCATATGCCATTATTGATTATTAATAGTCTTCCAGCTCAATGGCTGTTAACAATTAATAATAGCTATTATGGTGCTGTTAAATAAGCACATTGTTGTGCAAAGCTCACTAGATTCTGTTGATTGTGATACATTGCTTTTCATTAGATAAGAATCTTATATATGCAGCAGAGCTCCAAGCTCAGGAGGGAAACCAATATGTGACTAGAGATAAGTATACCATACTATATTTTATGCAATTATTATGATCCCCAAGTGCAATTGCATCTCAATGTGATGGTATATAGTGGCATCCCAGTGGTCCACATAGTGGCAATGATAATTTTAGACATGCCTTATCTGACATATACTGTATGTTCATACAGTACATTTATGTTCCATCACCTATACTTACTGTCACTACAAAAGAATATATATAAAATTGCTTTATAATTAACCAGTTAGAAAAGTTTGGCATACTAACAGAGTGCATTGACATTAAACATGCCAGACATAAAAATAAACACAAAAATGTAAAAAAAAAAAAAAGCTCTGATGCTTTGTTTAGGCTTATTAGTCGAAGAGAATCTTAAAAATAAACACATAGGAAGGGACTTCATTCATATTCATGCCCTCCACTGTTCACAGCAATAGGGTTATTGATGGCTAATTTTCATTTATTCACAAACGGCTTGTATGCTGCTTTGTGGAAGTCAGCGATAAGATTCAAGCATCACCTTGAGATGTTCTCCAAGTAGCCTGCTTTTTTTTGTTCACTCCTAAACTAAACTATTCTCAGCACACATAAGTGGACATTCCACTGCATACTAACTGCAGGAAGATTAAAATACCTGCCAGGCAGTGATGTCCTCAATGTAGAATAGCAGCATTTAACAAAATAGGAACAGCCCAACATAATACAAGGCACACAACTATTATCAAAGCTGGTAAATACATAATTGCAAGAGTTTTGATTGGGATGTATAAAAATTATATGCATTATGAATATAATATTCCAAAAAGGTTAACATTTTTCAATTGAAAATTAGCTTGAAAATTTTGTAGTATGCATTCTAAGAAATGCTCAGCATTCTGTAATGAAATGCAATAGCTTTATAGATATATATATATATGATACACAAGAGATTTTACAGAGGAACTAATGATCATTTCCTGCCGAACAATATAGTAGTCCCAGATTAACATTGCTTCTTGTTACTTTAAATCTGTTGAATGTCCCTTATTTACTGACATGATTTGTTAGGATTTTTTTGTGTGTTTTGTGTTTTTTAATTACTGCTTACAATTCCATTGCATGATCCGCATATTATTAAACAAACTAAACTGTGTATAGGTTACAAAAATAAGACATCATTGTTCAATATTTAAAACTATACATATAACAAATGGACGTATACATATTTAGGAAAAGTTTTTTATCAACAAATACTTGTTTTTTTGTCTTTAGTGTATTTACGATGGAACCGCGTTGTCATCCTGGCAAGAGCAGATGTAGATGGGTAATATTGGACGCCTAATATATGAATGCATTAATAGCTTTAATGAATATAGCTTCAGCTACTTTGAAATATAAAGATAAATCCAACTTATAGTATGGTATGGTATGAGATGACCCACATTAATAATGATCCCATGTTACAGGGTCTAGTGTAACATTACCAACACATCTCATACCACAGTCATAGCTAATAGTCATCGTCCAAGTGCCTGAGAACCATGTACCATTTCTAACATGGAATGAATACATAATTAGCAACCTGTACTGTTGGCGTGTTGCCACTAAAGGTTATGTGATTATGTAATGAACGCACTGACTTTTCAGTCTCGCCTTATATGTAAATATTGCAGATCTGTTCTTACTATTGCACTTTTGTGAACATAAATATAGGTTAAATGAATGGTGGGGCCAAAATCTAAATAATATTCACTGTATAAATCAATGTTTGTTTGATAATATGCCTATTTTAAATCAGCAACTGTTGATCGTGTGGTCTATTTTAATAAACTGCTTATTTCAAGTACTTTCAAAGTGTGTAAATATATCAGTAAAATTATGTATTAAAGATTTAGTCTCTTAATTTTATTTTACTAATCTAGAAACTGATTGTTCTAATAGGTGTAAGAAATTAACTTTACACTTTCAGTGCTTCTGTTTAGACCAGAAGGAACTATCCAGGTATTCCATTTACTAAACACTCAAATGTGTTATCTGGAATGACACATAGATTGGATGTATTTTTGTTTAGCAACTCTAGAGGGTATAAGTTGAATTTTTTACAATATCTAAAAAAAGGCTTTAACATTTTTTGCAGTATCTGTTCCAATATTGTTTTGTGTTCAAAATCTAAAATAGCACACCCTTCCTGTATACTACAACATGATCTTCAAGAAACAGAGTCTTCCTATGATCATTTGGAAGTTAATCTGACAATAGACTGGTCTGCAGTCTATTAAAGGGAAATGGGATCATCCCTTTTTGAATGCAAAGAGCAGAGCCATTGCTGCAAGGATTGCAATCCTCTAGAAACCCTAAGGATTCCCAGCACATACAGTATATAACTATTTATTATCTGATTTTTTTTAGGGTCATGGTAATGTTTTTGGCTATTAACACTGTTGACTTCTACTTCATTGAAATCTACCTTATGTGAGTAAACGCTGGAATTGGAAGTTAACATTCACATCAAGGAACACTAATAGCACTTGCATTAACCCTGTTGCTCGAGGTGCCTGCAGTACAGTCTCTAGAGAATAAGAATAATGTGCACTCTATACAACATGAGAATCCCCACTGATTGAACAGTGATTACATGCAACTTATTGGTTCAGTCAAAAGAAAAATAAAGCAGAACGGCATTGTCAGGACCAAATGACAAAACACAGAGACGCAGTGAATGGTGGACGGAAACTTCCGTACAGCACAAAGACACAGGGGTAAAAATGGAGAGGTAATTAGAAATACAGCCCACAGACACAGACCAACCGACCTTGCCTCCTGAGTCTTCGTTTCCTGAGGCCAAAGATTCGCACTTTGGAGAAGATATCCACCAGATTGCCATTGCACAGGCCTCTGTTTTTACTGGGACTGCTGCGCCTCTTGCTGGCCAAAGGTCGGTCCAAGTGTTGCTCCCTTGCCTGGCGCTTTTGCCGGATCAGTCCACTTGCAATAGCCGCTGCCATGCCACCTCCCGCACACCCTTACCGGGTTAGGAACCTCAAAGAGGGAGGGGCTGGCAGGAAGTTGTGGTGGGACACCCCACCAGGCTTGAGAAAGTACCCAGATAAACAGTCTGTGGAGGACACAGAGAAGCAAGAAAAAGGGGCTCAGCCCCTCTGGAGAGAGCCGAGCATCCCTCTTCTCCCTGTGCCGGATCACTTTAGAGAACCAGTTGTGAAGTGGATGAATGAGAAAAATGGACTCTGACAACTACCAGATCTCTCCTTGATCAGGAGCTGTATACGTGTGAGATACCCATGCAGTATATGTAAGTATAGATCTATTTATACATACATATAGGTAAAAGAAAGAAACAAAGCTAAAGTGTTGGTATGTTCCAACCAGAACTTCTTTAGCAGCTTTCTCTCACCTCTTCCACTGAAGAAACTGGCATCTATGCATGGTGGCAGGGCAAAGCCTAGAGAGGGGGCTTAGCTGGGCTCCTCAGTGCCACCCACACACTAGACAATGCCTGCTTCTCTTTTGCGAGTGAGCTGAAAAATCAGGATGAAGAAGATGGTTAAACAGAAGAGGAAGGAGTAGGAGGAGGAAAAGAATGGGGAGGTTGGCTCTTCTCTGGCATTCGCATGGTCACAGGCAGCAGGTAAACAAAAGCTGGAACATCCAATTCAGTAGCCTTGAACTGATGCTCTCTTGCATCTCTGCAAGTCCATGCGTCTTGATCCTCTGTGATTTCAAGCATCAAGAAGCACTGCATGTGAAACAGCATCAGGAGGCAATCTTCTTTCCTGCACGTTCTCTAATCAAATCATCCCCCTCCTCTTCTCTCCTCCCCTTTCTTTCAAAAAAAAAAGCACAGCTTTGTGCAATTTTCTTGAGAAATTGCTAGTTTATAACAGATCCAAGCCTCTCGCTCAGTTGGTGTTCTTGATTGTAATGCTCTCCTCACTGGAAATTAAGCATGCTTAACAGCAATCTTCTGCCTGTATTGCTTTTACTGCTTGCGGAGACCGGCGAGAGCTTATTCCAGCAGAAACCAAACTGTGTCTCATATTCTCATTCTCTTTTTTTCCTTCAGAAACAAGTGTCCGGAACCGCTGGAAGCAGCCACAAAGCTACCCCTCGTCAATGTTAAGTTCCAAAAACATTCCTTAGAATATATTGACTTTCTGTAAAAGGTGAAAGGTAGAGATATACAAGCCAAGACTCAGAAATAAGTGTAGAGGTGCCAGGAGCTCAGCGTTGTGCGATGATCCCTCCAGCAATAAACCAATGTATAGTAACAGACAAGATGTGGTCGCTTTGAATGGAGGATGACAGGATGTGAAGCATCTGACAGCAACAGCAGGAGCAAGGCCAGCAAGTTTAGCAGATCAAATACACAAGAGTGTCATCCCTAGACACCTCCGTCTTACACCATCACACGCAGGGGGAGCACAGGGTTTTGATAGCGTGCCATAAATGTGAAAAATTACCCACACCGATAGTTTCAGTCCTAAGAGCTCCTCATCAATCTGTGTGCAATTTCAGATGACTGACTGCCCTCCCTACTTTGTCCTATCTACATGTTCCACTGTGATAAATGTGTGAATGACACAGAGCGGCTGCAGCAAAGAAAGCACAGAGGTCTGTAGATGAAAAGCCTTCCTAGATGCATACAAATTCTACACAACAGGGTGATAAAGATTTAAAGCTGAATACAAGTAGCATGTAGTGCCATGAAGAACTCAACAAATATGGTGTGCAAGATTTGTGGCCTAAAGGTTCACACCACAAGTCTTCCTAATCTAAAGAAGCTTAAAAAAAATAGTATATTGGAAAAAAAAATAGTATACAGCTAAAATTGTAATATCCAGAAAAGGTTTAGATCTGTACATTGACCATTTTCAATTTCATCCATACTAGCGATAATCTACAGACTGCAAGTTCCTAACATAAACTACATTATGATATTGATGTGTATGTAATAGCTTTAATTATCAAATTAGTTGTATAACAATTCCTGCAAAATAATTCAATCTGCTTTCCTATTGACATTACAGTTTGCCAGGAGTAGTTGATTACCCTATATTTTTATTTTACATTAATATGTACACAAGGTTGGCGCCAGAGTGCAAGGAGCGGGTGGGCGGCCAATCAGGGGAGCACGCCTACGTCTTGGACGGGCGGCTGCATAGGTAGAAAGCCCTTATCGAGTGGGCACGCCGACCTGACTGGCCCCCCTCATGGCCTGCCCATAGTGCAGACGCTGTATGTACAGATATTAGCATCTGAATATATTAAAATATACATTTTCTAGACAGAACAAGTTGTAGAAGCTTCATGTCAGTAATGATAGATATATCAAAACACAGACATATACATAAATATACACACATATGCATATAATAAGTTATATAAAGGAAACACCCAGTGTTTGACCATGTTCACAGAGAACTACTATTGTGTAAACAGCAAGAACCCATAACAGATGTTTTTCCCCATAATCTCTTTCACTCTGTAAATGACTCGTATACTTAGTTGATTAAGATTCTGATTTGAAAATATGACCTATAAAGGATTTTAGGTAGAACCTGTAAAGTGGAATTCCATTGTTTGGTATAATGCATTATGACTTAAACAGTTAATTATATCACTCTCAATAACCTGATTAAGCATTGAATAATTTGGATGATATATCATCAATTTGTGAGGCAGCATAGCAGCAATTTGTGAACATTTTCTAAGAAGCAACCAAGAAACAACATATAATGACCAAATACACAATAAAGCTCAGCCAAACGAGTGCTATAATAGATTAGTCAGTAAATTAATCATATTAAACTGTTTAAGCTTGGCTTTTCTCCCATCTCCCAGTACTACTGGCAGTGTACCCATCTGTTCCAGCAGTATCACTCTCACTTTGTAAAATAAAGAATGAACTGGTATCATTCAAGAAACCAAAAACACACACAAAATAAACAATAGCTAGACCCACCAAAAGAAAAAATTATATTACGGTAGCGCATGATGATTTTTTCGATAAAACTAACAAATCTTTTAGCTTTTATAGCCAACAATGACATCTTTCATAATCTTTACCTAACTATAACATACAAAGCCTAGATTAGCACCATGGACAGCTCACTGTTTTTTTTTTCTCCTTTTTTTCATGTCATTAAAATGGAATAGTGTATATATAAAAAGTAACCATAGCTGGTACTCTCATTTTACTACAAATTGCTTATTTATATTACAAGAATTAAGATAAAGACTTTCTGTTTGAACCCCAGATATGCCTTAAACTACCCTTCTTATGAGACACAAAGTGTATATAATTAAACAGAGGAGTATTTTCCAGCTTTGCAAATGTAATAAAGGTTTTCAGTGCTAACAGGTTCTTTCGTATTTCAAAGAAAACTCAAGAGAGCCATCTGCTGTCTTAATATATAATGCAACAAAACACATTTCATGTCCTCTCTTTCTTCTTTCAAGCACAATGATTCACACTCATGGAATATAGGTTAAGGTATTCGCTTTATCATTTTAAATCTAGCATGTTGACCCCATCAAGAGTAGTATGTCTGTGTCAACAGAAATTTGGGGACTACACTTTTTTTGTATTTTTTTTTATTTCTTATGCTCTTATATTGAGCCACTGGTTTTAGTATTTGAGTTGTGAATTCCACAAAGTGAATCAGACTAGGGCTTTTCTTGACCTTTTAAACTGGATGATAGACCCTCAGACAACAGACAATTTCAGAAAAAGATAGAAACATGGGGGGGGGGGGGTAGCGATTGTTTGCTACACCACTCTAGCCCAGCTATATTGTCCACCTTACCCATATCACACACCGATCTTTCCCATACAGGTGTAAAAAAATGAGTAGTAATGATGCAAATGCCAGAGCTTTGAAAATATAACCAATATCTTTGTCTTTTTTTTGGTGGGGTTAAATATAACTTGTTAAAGAACCATCACAATGCAGAGGTGTTACGCACAGGCATACATCAGCAAGATATAACAAACAACTTAACTATGTCTACACTGCACCGAAGACATTAACATTTTATTAAAGTAATGTGATGCTCTTAAACACAGTGTGTAGCAAAAGAACTAAACTAAAGAACTAAACATTAAAATACACTCCCTCTACATCAGGCTCCCATTTTATTTGACCATTTTAAGAAATGAAAAAAAAAACTGTAAAATTTCATTTTAAGGGAAATAGAAAAATTTATGGAAAAGGAAGGACATTGGGGTAAGGTAATGGGTTAGGGATTGGAAGCCTTATGTACAGATATCTCATCAAGGAATGATGACATACATGGGTGTTTAATACTTACGCTTTAGTCCAGTTTTATATATTTTATATTTTTATTATGACCAAGAACTTCTGGACAAGTAGTGCAGTATTGTTTTTGAGTCAAACATATCTTTTGTAATTATGGCCAAAAAGTTTAAACTTGGTTTCATCAAACCATAACACCTTTTCCCACATGCTCTTGGGAGACTTCAGATGTGTTTTTGCAAATTGTAGCCTGGCTTGGATGTTTTTCCACATTGGTAAAGGCTTTCGTCTTGCCACTATACTATACAATACTGCACATTACCAAAATAACACCATACCCACATGATGGTGGCAGCATCATGCTTTGGGGCTGTTGAACTAGGACCTTAGTTGAGAAAGAGGGAATTTTTAACAATTCCAAACACCATTCAATATTGGCACAAAACCTTCCAGCTTCTGCTAGAAAGCTGAACATGGACAGGAGCTTTATCTTTCAGCGTGACAACGACCCAAAGCATACATCCAAATCAACAAAAGAATGGCTTTACCAGAAGAACATAGAAATAACACAGAAATACCGTTTTGGAATGGCCCAGTCAGAGCCCAGACCTGAATCTGATGGAAAATCTGTGGGATGATCTGAAGAGGGCTGTGCACAAGAGATGCAAAGATTTGGAGTGTTTCTGCAAAGAACACTGGGCAAACCTTCCCAAGTCACAATGTGCCATGCTGATAGACTCATACCCAAAATGTGCCATGCTGATAAACTCATACCCAAAAAGGCTGAGTGCTGTAATAACATCAAAAGGTGCTTCAACAAAGTATTAGTGTGCACTCTTATGCAATCATATGATCTAATTTTTGTACAGCACAGGAACCTGACATTTTACCAGGGGTGTGTGGGCTTTTTATATCCATTGTATTATTGAAAGTTTACCAATATTTTAGGTTAGCAACTCATCTATTGGCATCTTGTTCCAGGGAAAAAGTATGGCACTTGATTTCTGGATTCACATATTCATTCCTAATACTAATAATTCCTAATAATATAATAAAAAAATATAGGCAATACAAATGCAGAAAGCTAGTGCAAAATGAAATAAATAGAGATAGCACTTGCTAAAAATAATAATACGTGTCTATGAATAAACTTTCTAAAGCAAAATTCTTTTTTTATTGAAATAGGTTTATATACTCATGAATGTGAGTTTGCCATACAGATGTACACCTCTACCTCCAAGAAATGGTAATCAATTACTCTGCATGAGCGCAAACTTCCCACAGCACATTGATTAACACTACACATTGCACTCAAGAGCATTCTGTATCGAATCATTCAATCCAGAAGTTAATGTTTGCAAGTTCTAGAGAAGTAGAAGGTCAGAGACCTCTTAGACATTTCCATTTCCCCACCACTTGCAGATAAGATTATTTTTAATGATTTGCACCTAGTATTTCGCTCATTATTACTGTACTTAAAGTTAAACTTTTGCTACATTTTCCCTAAATACAACACTATGAAAAGCTTTGTAAATTTCTTTTTAGTATTTTTCTTATACCTGTCACTACCAAACATTAACTATATTAAAAGAATTGTAAGGACGAGAAACATATACATACATCATTTGCAAAACTGCAACTTCTATGTGGCCCAAAACCACAAACAGCACAGTAGTCTCATTGTATAAAGTAGAATTTAGCAAACAAAAATGAACAAAATGAACAAAGGACTGTATGCATCTCTGAGTATGGCATATACCATTTTGCAATTAAGTCAGAGCCGGTTACCTGTGCTAGTGCGTTTCTAAATAAAACCCCAACACAAGTTATGGTTGTGGTGTGGAGCGTTAATGTATAATTGCAATGTTGTCCATTCAATGCCATTCAGTGCATATATGAGAACACCTATAAGGTAGAGGTAAGCAAATCTGTATACACACCTAAAGACCAAATCCAGCTAAAAAATTTTTAGGATAGGATTACATAAGATTAGGGTACATTTACACTACGCAATGAGGAAATACATTAAACATATATATATTTAAAGTTGCATTTGGATAATTGTAATCCCACTTTAAAAGAAAGGCTCGAGTTGAGGCGCCCGTAA
>CM070033.1:64199004-64220377 GCA_036250615.1 Ptychadena robeensis | reverse complement strand
AGTTGGGGGGTCGTCTTATACGCCCAGTCGTCTTATACGCCGGCATATACGGTACTATAGGTATATAGCCATTTACCAAAAGAAAGTTGCTACAAGAAAAGTATGTGTGCTGACATTGCAAAGTCCTCTATCTGATTGGCTGCTATGATGATTCAATTACTCAGCAGTGATACATTAACCTTGACTAAATTGATAAAGTCTAAATCAAAAAACAAACATGTATTGCATATTGCAGATTACCAGTCCTTTAAATACGACACCTGCCTAAAGCCTGGCATACACACACCGATTAACGGCGATTTTGCCACTGACCGACGGGCGTGCGTGCTCGCGCCGTCGGTCAGCGACAAAATCGGCCGCCAATCGGCATGTGCCCACATGGGGCGACAGATCCCTGTCGCCCCACAGCTCGGCCGGCCAGAGAACAGACATGTCCGATGTTCTCTGGCCGATGCCGGCTGATGCCATTAACTTCAATGAAGACGGGCGTCTTCATTGAAGGCAATGGCCGGCACACAAAGGGTGCCTTTCCGTCGATTCCGTCAGCCTGGGAATGCAGCGTGATGACGTCATCACGCTGCATTCCAAAGCTCATCGGAGCTCGTCTGTCTGCACCCGTCTGTGGGTGTATGGCAGGCATAAGTTTACTTTCCAAGGATTTTTTCATTTGTTTCCACCTGGTGACTCAGCCCCTAACACACATAATGCCCTATGTTGCCTACATTCACTTTGCTATATATATAGAAAAGCAATATTGCTATACTTTTGGAGAGCAGTTTTGTCAAATTGTTGTCGTCATGCCACTTTTACTGTTGCTCTTAAAGTAAAGTAAATAAAAAAAGATTTGCTGTCATGTCAAACAGGCTATATACTTGCGGAATGTTGGTATCTCAGAAAATTCAAATCAAATGTACTAATGCTAGAGGCAGAATACACCAGATTTTTTATTGTGCTTATTGTTCTTTTTTGAGCTGTAACTCTTTAAGCATAATCTATTTAAAGAAAAGTAAAGGTCAGCAATAGTATTCTAGTAAAACCAGATGTACTTTAAAAACAACTTCTATAGTCATTCAGCATCTGTAATAATAAAAAAACTTTTTCAGTCTTGGAAAGTTATTAACTTGCAGGAAAAAAAAATTAGCCCATAGATAGTAAAATTTTAAAAACATATTCAATAATTAAAGTCCTCCAATAGATTGCTGCATAAGTTTTCTCTCCTCCATTATTCCAGGCTAAATACAATAAAAATGAATTTGTGATAATTACATTTGAGCAGAAGCAATTTTATTTTTATAGGTGTATTTATAAGTTTAATATAGATATATTTCACCCTAAAGTAGACAAAAAAAATCACCTGTAATAATTTTTTGTTAATTATTGCATCATACCTTCTGATTTGTTTAGCCAAACTTTCATATGAAATTCAGTCTGTTGCAGTTATGATAATGGACACTTGTGGGCACTGTTCTTCCACTTTTGAGCAACACGGTGTAACATTATAAAAAAAAGGACTTTTCTTGATAACTAAAATAAATGCAGATGGTGTATAGAGGTATGTAGTATATTTTACTTTACAATTGTTATTTAATGTTCAGAAAAGAAAGTTAAAATAAATATATGTGCAATTAAAGAAAACATAATCTAAACCTCTTTTACTGCACAGCAAGTATATTTTCTATATTTAATCAATGAAGTAGAAAGCTTGTGTGTCGGTGACCACATTGGTAAGATTTTATTATCCTTGTGATGCCAGGTCTAGGAATTAGTAAAACAGGGGACACTTGAGGCAGAAGGAGAGAGACACCAGTCAAAACCTCCCGAAATCCCTGTTTGAGCTATTTTCCCCATTAGATACATTTTCTATACCCCCTGCTAGTTATTTTAATTCCCATTATCTGGGCAAACTGAAACTAGGAAACCTGTTCTGGTGACTATCAACCATCATCAGAAAGTGGAAACATTCCATATATAAAACCTACATTTGGGACATCTACTATTCCCTGGTGTGTCTTCTGTCTCCAGTGAGTAATGGAGAAATCTCTCTAATATGACTTTAGAAAAACAAAAAACAAAGGAGTCCTGACGCACTCTACACAAAACAATAAAAATTGCCTTTCATTACACCACAAATAAACACCATAAAAAGGAATCTATGTTTATACCATCAGCTTAATCGGTTAGATTTTTTAAGTCAACCAAATGAAGCAACCATGTGTAGATATCTTAACTATGCTAAAATGGGGGTTTTTGCCCTTTGCCTTTTTTTAAAAAAGTGTTGTTTCATTGTACTGTACATATTGCCCACACAAATGCACTTTGTGATTATTGTTTGGCTATTAGCAATTTTTTCTGTGTTTGAAAAAGTTTAAAATTAAATACAAATTATCTAGTAAAAAATGAAAAAAGTGCCTTTACTTACCCTTTTAGTTGCAATACCTTATAAGGCAAGACAAAGATAATAAGAAACACCCTTTCCCGTATATAGCTACCAACATCCAATAATGTAACATCCAATGGCACCTTACCGACGGCCGGGCACAGGCTTGATGCCAATGCTCAGCTGGCGGTCACATAGGACTTTAACAGTAGCAATTAATAAAGACGTAAAAAAATTGTAAAGAAAGATCTTAGTAACAATGTAAAATGTGCAAACAAGTGGAGTTTATACACATTTTTTAGATGAAGGTTAGTAAACAGGTCCAAAAGACTCTCAAGAGTGTATCCTTCAAATACAAATAATGTCCATTTTTACAAATAAAGAAATTTTTTTTCGACTTATGTCAATTGGTGGTCTCGACGCGTTTCGCGACCTACGTTGCTTCTTCAGGAGACAATAAGTGACAATTCAAAGAAAACATTCCATATGGCCCAACTATAACGCAAAGGAAAGCACTGTCAGTCAAAAATTTATATATGTATAAACCAAGTATAAATAAACAGGGCAAATATTTACCCTGTAGGTCCATCCCATATCGAGGGGAATCCCAAGACAGTCACAACCAATGGACGGGGGAAGGTCCAGACGCACCTTTGTTGGGGAACGGGGGGCCTATGCAAGCCCTATTGCCCCATCCACAGTAAACACCTATTTTAGAAGTAGCTATAAGTAACAGAATTAGTAATGGCCACGGATCACTAGACATATGTAATGATAGAGTGGGAGGGGAAAAGGAGAGGAGGAGGATTTTAGAATAGTGTGTAGAAGAAAAGTGATGTCTGTGAATTGTGACTATTGATGTGTTGCGTGTATGCGCGTGTTCAGTGCTCGTGCGTTACTGTGAATCTAGTTAAGTGTGTTCGGATGTGACTACATGCCACAACCAGAGTAACTTCCACAACCAGAGTAACTTCCACTACAATCTATGTGCCAGACTACAGTGTGTAGGACTATTGTGTATATATTTACATCTAATGTTGTCTGTGTGGGTGTATGTGTGTGTATGTAAGTGTATGTGCGCGTGTGTGTATTTATTGAGTGTGAGTTAGTGAAGGTGATTAAGTGTGTATGCTGTGATCCAGTGAAATGTATGTGAAGAAACAGACTTGGTCCTGTAAAATGTACAGCTAAAGGACTGGCAAAGACATCATGTAAGAATCCCACCTCGTGTAGAGCAACCCCAATAACAAAAACAAAAGCAAACCATAAAAGCATGAGACTAGACCCTATAGATGAAGAGTGAGAAAACCAGCAGGGATAACATGTGGCTAGATATCCTGGTCTTCAAGTAAGTGATAAAGATTCAATAGTATGAACCAGTTAAGCCAGACCCAATATTATACACCTATAAATTAAAGCTGTGCAACACCAATGCAAATGTGTATAAACTCCACTTGTTTGCACATTTTACATTGTTACTAAGATTTTTCTTTACAATTTTTTACGTCTTTATTAATTGCTACCGTTAAAGTCCTATGTGACCGCCAGCTGAGCATTGGCATCAGGCCTGTGCCCGGCCGTCGGTAAGGTGCCACGTTCTTTGTCTAAAAAACCTTATAAGGCAAACTGTATGTAACTGATACCTGTGCTGATTTTTTTTTTTTTTACTTTAATGTGCATAATATATTAAGCTTACACCTTCCTATCGTTTATAGCAGTGGTTCCCAAACTTTCCTTGCAGGGCCCCTCCTTTTCTATTTAGGACCATTATGGAGCCCCCCTCCCTATTCAAACACAGGTTAAGAATGAGGGCCCGCGCCCCCCAGTTTGGGAACCACTGGTTTATAGTATGCATTAGAGTACAGTCACTAAGGCTGTTAATGTGGTCTGTGTTTGATCATATCTGATACTGTACTCATGAAGGTCCTGGAACTATTGCATCTTTTATTTGCGCTCTCACTTTTCAGCTTATGTAATGGATTTATGAACGTATTGATTTCCGTTACATGTGTAGATGAAATTGAGTTTATTTTATGCAGAGCTTGACTTCAGGGATCAAGAATGAGCCGAAATCTAATTTTATTTGAATTGATTAGTTCCCAATTTTAATACCTTAAAGTCAGCATGGATACATTTTCCAAGCTCCTCTTGATACATTTGAGTTTATTCTTTAGTATTTTCTGTGACTCCCAGTCTCAATTATTGAATGTCATGAAACCAATGTCATGTCTGCGACTGTACAGGCTGCAGGCTTTAGCAAGGGAACTATTAGCATTGTTTTGTACATTGTCTAAAGTAATGAGGTCTGAAGAGCCGATATCCAGAGAAAGACATTACATTCTTTACTACCATGGGAGTTACACAAAATACAACAGTGGTGGTAGTATTTACACCTAAGATGCATCTTACACTTGTAATTTTATTTTATTTATACATATTTATCTGCCATGGCACGTACGTGTATAGTATTCTGTGTTATCAATCATTATGTAGAAGGAATATTTCGAATGCTCTCTCCAAATGCCAGTGTAGGACAAACAGGGCATTTGTTCTAAACACTTTAAAAAAAAAACCCTAAGAGCTTAACGGTGAGATTATGTTTAAAATGGGGGCTTATCGAATCGAAGGTCAAAAATGTTTGCTTTTTTTTTCATTTTAAGATTTGTGTAGTAAATTTCACAAATCTGTTTACTGCCATCTTGATCTCTAAAAATATGTTGTTGTTTCTGTATTAATTAACAATAGACAAAATGGTTCAATTCATATTTGATTATACTACTTATAAAAATGTAGGAGAGGAATTCATTGTTTGTTTGTTGATCACACTGTGTGGTGGTACAATCGTTCAATGTCCGACTGACTTTTGATTTTGAATGGCGCAAAACTATCGAATCGCAAATTAGTCACCCTTCTACTGAAATAAATAATGCTTCTAGGGGAAGCAAAGAGCAGGTGTAGTGAGACAGTTAGCACAAGGGGTTCCTATGATGACTTGAATTACTTAAGTGCTTCTGCTTTGAATTTTAAAGCAGTTCTATACTGAAAAAACACATTGAAATAAACTTTAACTTACCTCAGTATTCCCTATGTGAGAGTCAGATAAAAAAAAAAGTATACTTACCTGCAGTCCTCTTGAACATCGACAGTTGCCATTCCTTGAATTTGATTCCTCTGCTGTTACCTTTATTAATGTTCCTGCATTAATGAAAATGGCCACTAGATGGGGAAAGATTATCATTTTCAATGTGGTGTGGTGTGTCATTATGCAAGTGATACCACCGCTGCTGTGAAAGCAGGTCATCAGAGGAGAGAGAGGAGGAAGCAATGATTTTACCTAAGCATCTTCAAGAAAACATCACAACCTCCAGTTGTTTTGAAACATACAAATGAATATCAACCCAAGCATACCCAACTACCTGGTGCTCTTTATCATAAATCTAAACCTCAGTTTCAAATGTTTAGCTTCACCAAGTACTCCTCTTAACTTTGGTCTAGGTTCACACCTATCTGTTTTCGTGATTTGCACCTTTTAACAAATTTTAAGCCCCATTCCAATTGCTTTGACATTATTGGGAAATGTAACACGCATCAATGGATTAAAAAACGTGCTGATGTTCACAAATCCACTGAATAAAATGCGACATGCACATTAGCACACATTTCCTATGAGAGTTAAAACACACAGGTACTTTTGTTATGTGGACATAACTATAACATTAAGCTAATAAGAAGCTTGGAACTTAGAGTAGGTTTGGGATTTTCTCTTTTCTTCAATTCATGAATCCTCAAACACAGCGTGATGACATCACCGCTCTGCGCTGGAGCTTTGCCGATTGAACGGAGTATCGATGCGCACCACTTAACACAATTGATCCTGTTCAATAGTTTGGATGGGGACCCTCAGTAATGGCAATGGAACAGGGTTTACCAGTTCGTACTTTCTTTAAACGTGATCAATCAAAAGGCTGGATGCAATCGATTCAAAAACAATCGAACATGTACAACGATCAATTGTGCGGACTTGATTTGAAAATATGGCCACCTTAACATTTGTACCAATGTTTGTAGGCTTTTATCCATGTTATACCTGCCAGTTTTAACTCCAAGCTGTAGTCTTATAAAATATTACAGACACAACAGGTTACTGTATATATATATATATATATACCGGGTTTCCCCGATGATAAGGCACTATCTTATATTTTTTAAAAATGCAGAAATATGCCCTAGGTCTTATTTTCAGAGGGATTTTTATTCTGATCACTCTGTGCCATTCATTGTCCCCTTTGATCAATCTGTGCCAATCATTGTCCTCTTCTGATCACTCTGTGCCATTCATTGTCCCCTTTGTTCACTCTGTGCCAATCATTGTCCCCTTCTGATCACTCTGTGCTGTTCATTGTCCCCTTCTGATCACTCTGTGCCATTCTTTGCCCACTTCTGATTAATTTGTGCCATTCATTGTCCCCTTTGATCACTCTGTGCCAATCATTGTCCCCTTCCCTTTCACTGACCCACTTTTTTTGGTTCTACTGGTACGGCAGGGAAACAGATTCGGTTACAGCAGGGATGAGCAGCTTGCTTGTCATTCCTGCACTGCAGCCAGCCCTTGGGGAGTAGCACGGAGGCACACAGTTATAAATTTTACTACCCAAATGGGAGATTCCGGGAGGGGCAGGTATCGGTGGGTGTCTTATTTGTGGGGGTGGCTTATTTTAATGTTTTGGGCAAAAACAGAGGGGTGGCCTATTTGATGGGGATGACTTATCATAGGGGAAACAGGGTATGTATATATCTTACTGAACACAATCCAACAGCTTTGGGAATTGGGGATTCAAATAAAAAACATCATACAAAGATACAAAACACCTCAACAAGCAGTTCTTCTATAGGGCCCACCTATGTCATACTGTGTCCTAAGTGCACCCAGACAATCTATCTAGTTATGGAAAGAAAGTAGACTCTTCATATGAGAAGCTTACTAACAAATGTTTTAGTCATTTTGGTTTAATGTCCTATTAACAAGTTTTTCTTTTTGAGCACTTTACATTACATCTGCTTTATTTCTGTCTTATTTAATTAGTTCTGCTGTGTGCTAAGAAAGTGTTATCATGGTTACCAAGAAACTGAACAGGTACATAAAGTCTATAATCCTACTTTTCTTACATTACTGCTTAAAGTTAAATGTTTATTGTAAAAGGGAAATGGTCATAGATAAAATCATATTTTATATTAAAATGAATGTTGCTTTTAGTTTTGGAGATGTGTGTGCATTTGTCTTCCCCCATGGCGCTTCTGACATTTCTTTGTATTGGTTTTGTAACAAGAATTTATTACATTACATCACATTCAGGCGCCTAGAATATAAATAATGTGCACACATGTCAAGACCTTCCAGCTCATTAGCAGCGATTCATGGAGACCAAATGTCTTGCCTAATAATGTTCACTAGATTGGAGCAAAAGTAACCTTCAAAGAGTTTACGGTAACACTATTGTACAGAAAGTGTGCTAAAGCTGAACTCCAGGAA
Organism: Ptychadena robeensis; assembly: GCA_036250615.1. Lineage (NCBI taxonomy): Eukaryota > Metazoa > Chordata > Amphibia > Anura > Ptychadenidae > Ptychadena > Ptychadena robeensis. The sequence goes on along the minus strand of CM070033.1, from coordinate 64,212,470 downwards.
GTCATCTAAACATACAGATGAAATGAGATATGTATTACCAGCCAAAGAATTTGTCCTGATTATGCCTAGGTTTGCCAGAAAGCACAGCCAAAAGTAAGACATTACTTTCTCTGTCATAATTAGAGCTGAATGCCCTTGACGTGTCCCCTCTACAATGCAATTCCACGAGCTGTGCATTGTGGAAAATGCCATTACTGCCATTTAAAAGAGGCTTAAATATGGAGTAGAGGGTGGTCTGGTAAAGGAGGAACTTGTTCAATTAGATCTAATCTCACTAGACCCAAGCTATGTAACCCTTAACATGGGTTGGTTGACCAATTGCAAAGGCATGTTGAAGTATTCCCTGAAATTTAGTTTTAAGGAGTAGAGGAATGTCACCTCCACTTTTACAATTTGCTGATGCTCCTAATGTCCACTCTCAAAGATATTCACTAATGTGCTTCCCTGTTCTCTTAGGATATGTTTCACAGCGTCTAGGGCTTCAACCCCTGCCCTGCTTTATGCACATTCCTTTACGGGGAGGTCAAAGGAGCCCATGTACGTTACCTGCCTGCGCACTGACTGTCTCCATGGCATCAAGCCAATCCTCCAGTGTAGAGGTTAATGCATGGCAATAAGTCAACCTCCAGCCGGTGGATCGGCTCCACTCATTGGCACCGTGGAAATATAGCCTTACTCTGTCCAGGTTTTATGCTGCTCACATAGGGAATACAATTAATGACGCTGTAATGAGTATAAAGCTGTTTAAATTTATATGTTTGACATCTGCCTGGAGCTAAGCTTTGGTGTCTCCTGGGATCTCAAATTTCTAAACAGAATTTACAACCAATGCTGGGAGCATTGAAAATCATCAGGCAATATAAACTATAATGGGGCATGTGGTGGTGAATGATCTAACTTTTGAATTCTGCATAATTCTGAGACGATTTCTGTTATCCTGCCAGATATTCCATTGTCAAGTGAAAATTGTAGTGAAAGCAATGAGAAACAACAGAATCTCTTTATCAGAGTGGCAGATTAAGTAAGTTACAAAGAGGAGTTTCACTTCAAATCAGAATATTTACTTATAGAATGATTCCAAACAATTAAAAACTAAGACCGCAGTGTCATGTACATGCTGAGAATGTAAATGTAGGCTTGAACTGCACCTTCTATTTTAAAAATACTCGATCCTTGTATGCCAAGTTGGCGTCAGTACTTTTAGACTCGCTGACCTGGAACAAGTATGCAGATCAGGAATTATGACTTTTTTTGCATGCATATTTCAGGTCAGTGATTCATAAAGTATTAAAACCAAAGCTCGCAAGCCAACCAGTATCTTAAAGCGGACCTACCACTTGTTAGGTCACTCTGAAATATCAGCTGCAGCTTAGCTGATACTGCAAAGACGCCAACTAAAAAGAAAGCAAACTATTTCTGACAGCAGGAGGAGTGTCTTTTTAGAGACCGCCCCTCCCACTGTGTTATATCTTGCCTAGGCAAGACGTAACAAGCCGCAGGGGTTACTGGGACTTCTCTCCCATAAGCCCCTGTGTCTCAGTCTCACAGATGTGACGTCAGCGTCACATCTGTGAGTGACGTCACATCTGTGAGACTTTGTGAAGAGGGGAACGAGAAGCTTCTTTTCACACAGCTAGATGGATCCAGCTGAATGCCCCCCCCCCTTCTCCCCCACATGGAGATCTTCAGCAGAGGAGTCTCTGTCTGTGTAGGAGTGAGGGGAGAGAACGGGGGGCGGGTTGGTGTCAGTGTCAATCCGGAAGTGGCTTCTCTTGCCCTTAATCAACATGCTGCCACCATCAGTGGAAACATGAAGAAGGTAAGTAAGTTTTATTTGGTTTTGTGTAGCAGTTTTCCAGGATCTGAACTGCTGACAGGTAAGTAATGTGTCTATTTCATGTATGTGCTTTTTTTTGTTTTAGTTTAACCCCGCTTTAAGAAGGGATTCAGCAATGCCACCCTCCAAAGTCCACAAAGTACAGGTTAAAGTTAAAGCATTTCAAGGTGCATGTCGGGCGGGTGGGGGTTGTCTAGGGGTATGTAACTAGTATTTTTGCTTATATTCTTTCTTTCTACAACGTCCCAGATGCAAGCTCCCAGAATTCATCATTAAAGCAGGGTACAGATGCTAAGATATGGGCCAAATCGATGGTCGTTTCGAGCGCCGTACACGCTCACGCCCATTTATCTGGCCCATATAATATGCCCCCATCGCTGTTTTCGAGCGGGACAAATCGCTCGAAATATTTGCATAGAGACCGCTGATCTCCAGGCAAAGCTTCAGTTGAGCCGGGGAAAACAGAGCTGTGTCTCCCCGGCTCCGCCGATATCTGACAGCAGCGTGATGACGTCATCAGGCTGCTTGCTGCAGGGTACATCGGACGGCTCCAATATCGAGCCGTCTGTACCCTGCTTAACAGCCCTGCATTGCATGAATCCAATCCTGCGTGGTGGCAACCAGACACATAGTACAGGCTGTTATGGGTTTGAAAATGAGGTAAGTAATGAAATAAAAACAACTTTTAATTGTTACAGTGAAGACCTAGCTGCAAGGTGTGAATTGTGATAAACTTGGAGTTCAGCTCTAGGTAAAACCTGCACTTGGTGGGATATGGAGACTGACATTGCAAACATCCTTCTGAAGATACTAGTTGCTCCAGTTTTAATTATTTAAAAATCACTGACCTGAAACATCCATGCAAAAAAGGGAAGTCATAATTTCTGATCTGCATACTTGTTCCAAGTCAGTGAGCATTTAAATCTTGCAGTCCAGGGCTAGCCCCACTGCAAGTTATTAGTTGTGCTGAGATTGGAGTCCAGCTTTAATATTCAGAGCTGGACAGACATAGATTTAGGCACCATATGGTATCTTTGTAACATTTGATTCAGTCTTTTATGTTTCTATTTATTTCCTTAAATTGAAACTTGTTCAGTCACTCAAACAGACCTGCAATGTGATTTCTACATCACTTGTAAGCCTTAATTTTCAAGAGGTTGAAGAAAGGTTGGATAAATATACACACCAAACAGAGTGAACCAAGAATTCTGCTATCTTCCAAATATGCCGGAATGTTTCTATAGTAACTACCTGATATATACACATCATCCAGTCTTAAAAATAAGTTAAGACCTGTCAGTAATTGCTTGTGCATTTGTAAACACATAAAAGAATCTGAACTTTTCAAAGCAATTCTTTAAAGCAATTGCACAGTGATCAAACAAGAACATAATAGCATGCCTGGGTCAATGGGCTTTTTGTTACATTAGGTCCAGGTTGGAAGAAATATCAATCAAATGCACCACAAATGCAGGTTCAGGGTACCTAAAGGCAACAAACATTTACCCACGGACAATCCAAAAGTGTAATGACCAGGTTCTAAAACTTTCCACTTTTCCTAATAAAGAAAAGCATACAAGGAAACCCATGTCAACATTTTAAGGCATTTCTAATGCAATCTAACATAGGGAACATGGTGTTACTATCAATTAAGGCTTCAGATATCAGACGCCTGTCATATCTTTTGGCCTGTCATATCAAACTTTCCCTCCTTTGTTTCCCCCCATAGCAGCTACTCACAGTGCAATGGTTGAAAATGTATTCCTTACCTATAACCTATACCCTCCCCCCCCCTGTTCTTAATGGTCCAGGAAAAAACCCATGATAGATAGATAGATAGATAGATAGATAGATAGATAGATAGATAGATAGATAGATAGATAGATAGATAGATAGATAGATAGATAGATAGATAGATAGATAGATAGATAGATAGATAGATAGATAGATAGATAGATAGATAGATAGATAGATAGATAGATAGATAGATAGATAGATAGATAGATAGATAGATAGATAGATAGATAGATAGCAGGCAATTGAACTGCTGAATTTGAAAAACTGTGTATCGTTTATATGTATAAGTTAAACTGTAAAAACATAATCAGCAACAGAAGGGAGACCGTATGTTGAAGAATCTTAACATATCTTTTGAAAGGTAAAATCCATGCTTACAAGATGTTCAGCAATGTTTATTTAGACTGGGAACATTTTATGATGTTATTCTATCACATGGAATATTGTGAACTTATTAAGTGCAAAGTGTAGAAGAATTACAATTCAACACACTGAGGTTCTACAAGTAGAATATTAAAGGTTCCTATAAACAGTCCCTTTTGAACTTTCAAACAGAGTTGGGTACTTTTGGGTAAAAGTTGGGTAAAATCCAGAGTTTAACAGAAAACATCTGACCTGTTTGTCCCAATTTTCAAAATGACCTGCTCAATCTAAAGAACAACAACATAAACCAGGCCAAATACAGACCCCAAAATATAATTTACACTGCACATAAGTAATCGCTAACATAACGGTTTAAGAGATACTAGGCTCAATATTTTGTTCACTTCCTATTTTGTTTATTTACTATAATAAAAAAGGGACCATGTTAGCCACTTCTGGTATTTTGCACTTATCAGAAAGAATGCATTTTACAATGTGTTATGGACATTTTCAATAAAAAAAAATGCTATATATATGTACGTATATGTCAAATCTGAACTTCAGATGGAAAGTTTACAGGAAGGAAGGTTTAAATCACCTGTCCCAGATACATCCTGACACAACCTGATACAAAGGGTGTCCAGAAAAAGATGTAAGTGATGACAACAATGAAGCCTGGGTAAGACTGTAGTGCCAATCCACTCCTTTTTCGGAGTCCTCTCTAAAGATCTTTATAACTTTGTGGTTTGAGTATCTCTCTCAATCTTGAGCCAGTGGCAAATGTCATGAAAAAAACTAAATCAGGAATACTGTTTGCTAATTTTAAAAAATGTAAGAGTTTCTTTAAATTGCCCCAAGCATGATGAAGTGACACATACAGGTACCAGTATGGTAAAGTACCAGTCTATGTAACATATTTTAAAAACTCCTTGTTGATACACAGCAGTGTACTCTATTTACTACTGGTACCTGCAGTTGTCACTCTATCATGCCTGGGGCAGAGCATCTCTATGGGATGATCACAGAGATCCTGGAGAAGACCGGAACATCAACACAGAGCCTGAGCGGGTATTCGCTGGTCTCTGTGCTGGTTATGCTGGGTGCTGCTTGATAGGGGCTATTTGGCTTCGGTATAAGCTAAGTGGAGCTTTTTTCTTGTATTTCAATATATATGGTGTGTATGTATAGATTTATATATATGTTTCATTATTATGTTTAGCCCCATCCCGAGTCAAAATATGAACTTTACATTGAACGTAATTCAGCAATTTTGGCGATGATACCTTATTCAGAGCCTATGCAATTAACCTTCAAATAAACTCATCACAAATCTGCCACCGTCACTATCCAGAAAAATCAATAGTAGTACATTTTTTTTTTTGTTCTTATGAAGTGGTATCTGTGGAAAAGGGTACAGTAGCTGTCTAAGTGTAGCTCCACCATTGACAGTCAGTTGTTTGTGTCCTGCTGACCCGGATTTCTGCTGAATCCAGGCTGTGAGGAAAAAAAGGTATTACTACTGTTATATATTCCAATATGATCAGCTTTGAAGCACATATATTTTACCATTTGTGTATTCGCTTTTAGCTTAGCTTTCTCTAGTGTTTCGATCTGTAGTCTATATGTACATTTGAAACTAATGAAATTCATAGCATTGTTAATGATTAGTGTGAGGACGAGATTAATGTGTGAGCATAAATGAAATATGTTTGGCTCACAGCCTAGTACTTTTTTTTCTGAACAAATCAAAGTCTTTTCTAGGATGCCTGGCAGCTGATAATAAAGTTGTTACTGTTCAGTTTCTGGTGTCTATGGCTCTGAAAAGCTGCTTTCATAAAGCTGAATGAAACAGTGTGGTCCAGTGATCTGAAATGAATCAAAACACAGATAAATCATGACCTACAGTTTAACTACTGTAGCATAAAAAATCTATTTAAGTGTACTATATACCAGAGTAATAACACTAATCCATAAATGAGTTTCGTTAGGATACCAGGATAATGCTGGACTTAAAAATAATGAAATGCACAGATCATAGTGCTCACATGTCCTATCAACATTCCTTACAGCTTACTTTCAACATCTACTGTGCTTTTCTCATACAGAAAAAGTAGCTATCGTAGTAGTGATGAGAAGTGTTGAGTTTGAATATTCAAATTGCTTATATATTCAACGAATATCGTCTATTCGAGAATTTGCACATTTCCTGAATATGCATTGGGAAGCTTATGGCCATGCATTCAGATTCTATATTCGCAATGCGAAATAAAATACCACATTCATTTTGAAGGTAATCGCAATGTGATTATAATGGTGAATGTTTCGCAAATATCAAATTGAATATTAGTAGAATTATTAGCGAAATATCGCAAATTTGAATATTGCCTTTGCCGCTCATCAGTAGCATAGGCAATATTCGTATTTGCAAAATATTGAGAATTGTTCACCTAATATTCTCAATAAATTTTTACATTTGAGAAATTGTGAACAGTTATTATTAGCTTCATTGCCCAAATAGTAACCCAAATGGTACTTTCCACAGATGACCTTCAGTGCGCAAATCAGCACATATTTTACACGCAATGCACAGTAATCTCAAATATTCACGATAAAGCACTATATTCAAGATCTTTGTAAACTCTCGAAGCGCCAATATTGGCAATAAAAACTTGCAATTAGAATATTTGCGATCAACACTAGCAACCAGTCCAATCCATATTAAATGCATCTTACATCAAATGGAGTAGTGTATGGACATAGTGTTTAATGGTCTGGTTTATAGTTGGCCTTTATAGTTTTTTTTTGTTGCATGTGTCTTCATTAGAGATCCACCTCCACAATTTGTAATAATGACTGCTGTCCCCGTGGTATACAAATGGTGGAAATGGAAATGGTTTCAGCTGGTTTATCTGCTGCTCTAATGTATGACCCACATAAAGAACATCTCTGCCATGAATGTAAACATGTCTATGTACAGAATACACTGCCTGACATTTCCTCCCTCTGCCCCTCTCCACACAGCCAGCATTAATGACGCCGGCTGTGTGGGCGGGAAAGCCAGCGCTCCTCCATTAACATGGAGGTCTTGAAGGATTGAAGACAATCGCTGCAGCTTTCCGTGGAGGTATTGGCTGCACCCGATGCCCGGTTCCCCTGCGGTTGGGTTCGTCTCAACCGCTATTGAGGTTAAGCTTTGTGTACAAACATGATGAAATTTACAAAAAAAAAAATTCTGTTCCTTCCAAAGTGCCAATACTTCAACCCTTTAGACCGCTGAAGCAATCAAATACTGAAGTGGTGTCTTGCAAAGCCAAGTCTTGAATTTTCTACCAGGGTGATGCAGGAGGAGGTCACATCAGAGATTATATAAATCTGCTTTAATTCCACACTTCTAATACATTACAGAGGAATATGTTCCATCAGTTACACATTTCAGTTGTAGCTTTAATTTCCCACAACCTACTTCACATTTTGAAAGTGTTTTAGTAGCTTTTAAGATCCGAAAAGTACATAGCTAGGTTTAAGCTACTATATGACTTCAGCCTACCTGAAAGCATTTCTAGAATGTATTTCTGAAAAATATAATGACCTCTAAGAATAACCTAAGGATATATATTAAGAGGATTTTACAAAAGGACATACTGAGATTATTCTCCATCTTCTGAGTATTTTACAGTGTTCAGTTACACTTAGTTACTTTTACGGCAGAGAACATGCTACATAACTGTTGTCCCCTTATAAAGCCTAGAGATGCTAGGCAAAACAGCCCAATGAGTTTTAGGGCATTAGTTTTACAAATTGATAAGTGGTGTTAGTATCCGAGTTGGCATATTAATGCAGACTTTGTTACAGAGAGTGACTATCCCAAAACTTACATTTTTTTCCAGGCTCTAGGTCATGGATGGGCAACAGAGTGGCCATGGAGGGCCACAAGTGGGGCCCTCAACATCACTAAAGGGCTGCATATAACATTTTCCATCTATACTGACTTGTAGAACAGCAGGCAGAGCTAGAAGACGTTATTTTTACTTTTTTAAATAACAACATTTCCAGCATTAGGGAATACTGTAGTGTGGTAATGCGCATTTTGTATCAATTATATCATCATAGCGTTTGATGATATCTATGGGGCACATGACATTTGATTCAAAGGTTATGTGCCCCTATTCTGATGTTATGTGCCACAATTTATATTATACAATCATCCCCCGTTCCTTGGAATAGTGGGAGCATAGGTGCTCAACTGTCCACCAATCACTCTCCAACACGTATTTGCCTGGAATCTTCTTGGAGCAGAAAGAGCCTATAGGAGAGGTGAGGAACTTGCTCAGATGTCATCTGGGTCCCACTCAGTGACCCTGAGCGAGTCACTCGCCTCTCCTCCTCTTCCCGCTCTAAGAAGATCCCAGGACGTTTCAGCGGGGGATCAGTGGACAGGTGAGGTCCTATGCCCTATGCATTAACAGTTAGGTTTGGTGGGCCCAAGTGGAGGACAGAGGAGAACCGCAAAAAAATGGTCAAAGGGACGCATGAAGCCCACAGGCCACAGGTTGGGCAATTAGGCTTTAGGTTGTTGCCCACATTGGCACAAGCCACATTTTGCCATGGATTTTTATTTTCTGTGGTTCATGGGTTTCCTTCTGTAACCAGATATGATTTCCATAAATCAACAGGAATTCTATTTCTCCCCAGACTTTAGTAAGGTTGTCTGTAACACCTACTGGTATTATTTCTGGAAAAACTGGAATTCGCTGCTACAAACGTGCCCACATGTAGAGATGGTCGAATTTTTTGACTAGCTAATTTTGTGAGCTGATTGCAAAGCCCATGAAAGCGGTATCATCACCAAAATTGCTGGAGATGTAGAGAAGGGTTGGGGGAACATTTGAGAGAAAAAGTATGGCTCTAGCACATGTCGTTTTTGCATAAATTAAGTTTAAAGTTAAAGTCGAAATTCCGATTTTCGCATTTTTTACTTGACTTTGAACTTAATTTGTGAAAAGACTATTTGTGTTAGAGACATACTTTCTTTTTTGGAGTATACCCCCAACCCTTCTTTACATCTCCAGCAAGTTTGGTGATGATACCATGCTCAGGGGCTTTGCAATTAAGTCGAAACCGTCGAAATTCAAAAATTCGACCATCTCTACCCACATGGAAGCTCTACTCGGAGTTTAGAAATTTGCATTTGGGTCATATAAGAACACTATCAGAGCAAAAGGCAGAAAATGTATATAAAGTGAGAAAAAGATGCTTAAATAACTTTCATAGCTCCTAAGTGCCAGATATTGCTCATTTGTTACCAGCATCGCCAGCAATGCTCACATTTGTGAAAATCGCTGTGTGTTATTGGCCTAAGGGTCATTTATTAAGCAGCAAATGAAAAGTACATTTTGCAGTGCTATGTCTAAAAAAAATTATAAATGTCAGCATCTGCAGGGGATTTGGTGGATTAGACCATTCCTCATTAAGCATATGATAGAGAAAACAGATTGTAAAGTAAATTAAGGTTTTGGTGTTAGAAACATGAAAATGCATGTAGATTTTTATAAAATCATTAGTATTATGTATTATGTGAGCTACTTAACATTGCTTGAAACAGTGTTAATCCTACAGTCCTGCAACCTTATATAAAAGTACTGTGTATGTGTAATACTCCTGATCCAAGCACATCCACATAGCGTTTTTATATCCGTGACCTCTGGAAGTGATGTCACAAAGTGTCCCTTCCTGTATTTGGAACCCAGAAGTGTCAGTGCATAGTGTCACTTCCACGTTCCAAACACTTGAAGTGACACTCCACAAGTCATTTCCGGCATGACCAGGTAAGTGTAATGCCCCCTCCCTTTTCTTTTATCAGCCCGCAAGTGCAAATGATGTGCATGGCCCCCATACACCTTACAATCTTACCATGCAATTTCTGTACAATCAACTTTCATTCTACCAAAACCATGTGGTATGAGGACCTTTCTACGCCTTCCAATCACTATGTATTGTATCAGGGAGGACCCAGCACTACATAGTTGTTGGTAAATCTAAGTGATATGTAAAAGTCTAACAGGTTAGGTCCAAATATATATCAAATCCAACTGTGTGTCATATAGCAATAGATTTGCTATTTTGGTGACTTTTAAGCAGCAAATTGAAAATGTATGACTCAAGCTGCATTCACTGAGTAAATATATTACATTATTGCTTTGTCCTTTCTTGCTATGTATACAAATATATAGTGACTGAAGTAGATTTTTTTTAATATGTGCAACTTTCCTGTTATCAGTGAGCAATGGATGTGCTGTACTACAATTTCTATGCATGTATGCTAAAATTTAACCAATAGCCTACTCCAAATTTCAGGAGGATTAAATTGTAAATATATTCACAAATAATTTTTTGGATAATGGGGTCCTACCTTTGAATGACATCTGTGGCTGCTCCATTTTCCTCTTTATACAGAGTATACATGACATCCTACATATCCTGTTAAGCCACAATGTAGTATATGCATATGTTTTGAGTAAATCATGGAGGATACAAAGCCTTTCTCAGTATGCAAATGCTTGGTACCACAATGCACAGAATGCAAAGCACTATATGTCACTAAAACTTCCTTTTAACATATGTTTTACTATAAATCTAGGCATGCAATATGGGCAGATATGTCTATGTCTGTAATTTAGATTTTCCTTGTTAATAGAAAGTTCATAAAAGGAATCCTGTGATGTTAATGTTGTCTTGGAATATTCACTATATAACTGTCAGTACTAGATCCAGCCAGATGTGACATCATGATTATATAGGCATGACTGAACTAAATGTGTAAGCCCTGTCCGGTGTGACACATGGTCAGTGTAGAAAAAAATCCTAGAATGTGCCAATGGAATATGCATTAAGCTTGCTTTCTAAGAATGGCTGTGTGTTATCTGTAAAGCTGGGCGTTTTCCCATTGATTGCTGAGTACTGTTGAGCTTGAATATTCGAATTGCGAATATATTCGGCGAATATTGGCTATTTGAGAATTCTCAAATATGGAGGTGGATATTTGCAATGGGATGCTTATGGGCATGCATTGGGAATATATAGTCGCAATGCGGAAATAAATAGCACATGGCCATTCAATTAGAAGGTAATTGCGAATCTAGTTTCGCAATTGTGCGCAATACTAGAATCGAATATTAGTAGAGTTAATTTCAAAATTTCGCGAATAAATTCGAATATTGCCTATGCTGCTTATCACTACTGCCGAGCCGACATCATCACGCACGGCCGCAAGTGCTGAGAATTGGCCGGGCACCCTTTGTGTGCCGGCCAACTAATGGGATCGAATCTGAATTTTCCGTCGTGTTGGATCACTGTGCAATCCGACATGCGGCAGATTCTTGGTCAATATGACTAGTTGGCGCACCCAATTCACCTGCCAACTGGCAACCGATTGCAGGAACGCGCATGTTGGCCAATTGGCTGTTGAATCGGGCAGAAAATTGGCCTGTCTATGCCAAGCTTAAGAGAGTAACAAACTAAAGAAAAGATGGTTTAATGATCCTGGTATATATAGAACCCTATCTGCCTACAGTATTAATGAAGAATTTCTAGGAAATATTTTCATTAGTTCTCCACTCTTCAATATCCAATAACCAGTTTTAAAAGTAACAGATTTTGTTTTTCGCCAGTTAGGCTTAGGCTCCACTATGCGTTAAGGATATGCTGTGTTAACGGATCCAATATTTTATTTGTTTTTGTATTTACCATGAACAGATTGATCAACACATCAAACAATGCATACCACTGCGTTTTAAGGGACTCAATGCATTTCCTATGGGTGCGTTGACTTACGTTGCCTTCATGTCAACGCAGTGCCCAGCGTTGATTTTAACGCAATGCAAGCTGACAGATCACACCAATGGATGTGTAGACACATCCATTGACTTTCAACATCCCTGCGTTTGACGTACACCAGTGCAGGGTTTTAATGCAAAGTGAAGCCTAACAGTATGTCTCCACTTCCTTGGAAAACCATGGAAAACGTTAGTCAAAATCCAATGGGGACTGCGGGTCACACAGGTGATCAGCTAGCTGCAGGGGGTGGAGCCAGCACGTCTCTGTGCGAGGGGAAAGGGGGTGTGCAGGTCTCTCTGCTTCTGGCTTCTGCTGGTCACTGGCTGGGGAGCTCAAAACACAGTATATGGAGGGCAAGTTTGTTTGTTTGTTTTTTATAAGAAAATCACATAATCAGATTTCTTTTTGTGCTGGCTAAAACAGGATCAGCCAATCAGAACTTTGCTATTTTCCAAAGGAAACTTGCTGTTCTCTATAGAGAACAGGACAACAGTTTAAAATGGAGCTTAAAGTTTATATTTTTACCCAAATAAAAAAAAATAGGGAGAAATAATATCTGGTGAGATTTAAAACATGGTATAAATAGTTGATTCAGTCAAAGAAAATGCAGATCTATAAGTCTTGGCAACACTTCTAATAATTACATGAAACAATTTGAAACTTAAATAAGACATATGTTCTATCTACTGCCAAAGATATGAATTATGTAATTATTCCAATACTAATGATGCTTGCACACCACTACCTGTATTCATACACTTGGAGACTTGTGAGAGCCAGACATATGGATAATTTAGAACATCCTAATAACGTATTACATTATACGTTTACAGCGACAGACTTACTGAGAAAGCTGTAAGGCTTAATAGGAAACAGAAGGAATGCTGACATACAAATGGCTTCTATAAAGCAGAATACTTCAAGCCAGAGGGACCAATCATAGGAGATAATTAAAACTTTCCAGCATACACTTTTCAAAATTTTATGACTTGCATATAATGGTAGAGCAAAATCCAATATTTCCATCAGTAGCAACTGATGTTCTTCATCCATTGGGAAGGTAGCAGAAAACAAATCACTTAAAACCGGCCCCAGTTCCCTCTTCCATGGATAATTGACTTACACAAAGAACATCAATTGTGTCTCTTGCTTACTAGTATTAAAGTTTAGTGTGCATCATGTGTTCAGCCCTGTATATAGGTGAAATAAGCAGCTATAATGGTGAGATCCCATAGGTTGACCATGGGTTGTCCCTCCTATTTCCTACATACTATAGAAGAGCATGGTGGAGTGTTACAAACATTCATCTGTACATTTCCATCTTTCTGCCTGCTCTGCTACTACTCAAGACCCCCAGCTCCCATTACAGAAGAATTCTTCAGGTTTCCTGACCAAAGTACTGGAAGCACCATGGACAGCAACAACCTCATTCTATGGTTGTTCATGCACCACCTCTCTCTGCTCTCCACATACATAAGCTTTGTACAACCATTTCTACACATAGGTATTAGATTTTCATCAAAGATTATATCAACAAGGTTTTTCTTTTTCCTCCTGGGTCTATTTAGCATCTTCTTTGGCCACCTCCTCTTTCAGCACTCTCATTGGTGACCTACAGTACCTACAGTATCTACTC
>CM070033.1:64181903-64198994 GCA_036250615.1 Ptychadena robeensis | reverse complement strand
CCCCCCCCCCCCAACAGGTTGCAAATTGAAAGTTGTCACATTATTAGAACAGATCACGTACAAAATAACAAACAACACCACAAACTAGATAAAAGGCTACAGGAAGATGACTTTATATAACATGTGAGTATTATAAAGCTATAGATCGGTAGCTATAGGAAGATTACTTTGTATTTTATTAATTAGTACTATAGAGCTGTAGATAGGTAGCTATAAAAAGATGATGTTGTGTTAAAGATTCGTATTATTGAGCTTGTTAAATGAAATAATACATTTTTTTAATAGTTGATAGATGTAATATTGTTAAAATTTTATTCAATTGTATGCCTATGTGTCAGTATAAGTAACTGAAATAACAAGCATGAAAGAATGAACAAAAAACAACGCATGCAACTTTAAAATTGACAGCGTGAGATATTTATGTGGACTTTCAAAGGTCACACAATGGTTAGGGCAATCATGTGAAATAAATACAGAGCTGTGACCAGTAGGCCTCTCAAATTATTTATACAATTAAGGAATTGATTGGCTTCCCGTTGAAAACTGTACAGCTCTCTTTATTCTAGGTGTAAATGGAATATGCCACTGTTCACTGCAAGCTTATATTATCTAATCCTATGTGAATTTCAGCGTTATCTTTAGGATTGAACTTTATTACTGAGTGCTTTTAATACAGGTATCTGCACAAGCAGCATGCCCTTTTCAGGTTCAGTAATTTTTACAGAGATTTCGTTCACTCTGGGGAGATTTAAAACATGAACAAATGGAGAATATCAGCTAGAAAGAGCAACTAATAGTATTCTTGCTGTCTGTTGTTTTGTAGCGTGCAGCACATCTTTTTTCTTACAAGGGTTAAAATAGAGAGTTGGTTGCATATTTTTCCTAATTTTCAACTAGCTGTTTTTGTGAGTTAATTGCAAAGCCCCTGAACATGGTATCATCGCCAAGATTGCTAGAGATGTAGAGAATTGAAAATTTTTCACGTTTATATTTTGACCTAACTTTGAACTTTCTTTATGCAAAAACATGTGCTAGGACTTGTTTTGTAATGTTCCCACAACCCTTCCCTACAAATTGACCAAGTAACTCACTTATAGAACTAATAGAAACACATGATAGGTCATATCCAAACTCCACTGGTAGGTCATATGTTAAATGGCGAAGGTGGCACATATTCTCTACAAAGAGAAGGTTCAATCTTTAGGAAGTCTGCAATATACTATTGTTCCAATTACTCAAAATGAAAAAGAAGTCCACCTCTTATTTGGTTATGTGTCCCTAGTTCTCATGAAACAGCTTTACTTTAGCTGAAGACGAAAGTATTCACTATGTTAATATAATATATTACTGTGTCTGAACCCACTGATTGATTATGTGGGAACATTTAAATGAATACTGATCTGACAGCTGCGCCCTGTGCTGTTTGTTGACATCCTGCATTGTAAATCTTCACTGTCCTAACCTACCTAAGCATTACAGCCCCATTGATTGCTATAGGGATGTAATCGAGCTGGGTCTACATTCTGCCTGAGAGAAGTAATGCTGAATGTGTATGAGCATCAGACATCACAGATCTCAGTCCAAATGCATCAGTACATTGGGAGGGTAAGTTTAGGTCAGGGCAAAGGTGGATAAGTCCACTATCTAAACTTTTTTCTTGCAAGTAGCCAATTGTGGTTTGGGAAGGAGACCGGTGAGTGTTACTTAACTTTTAACAATTGTTTCTATAAATATCTTCTGTTGCTGTCATACATGTAGTCTTGTAAAGTTAATGCTCTAACAGTGATGCAACGATCAAAAACAAACCTGTAGATGTCTATACAGCTTGCAGAAGTAATACTTTTTCAACCAGAAATAGCTCTATCTGTATTTTCAGGTAAAGAGACCACAATCCATTGGTTCAGTCACAGCAGACAATGTTAGACATATACAGTACTTTTCTGACAATCTTTTCTTTCAACAATAAAACTGTGGATGTATATATGATATAGATTTTCTATGAAACCTTTGGCTAAACAGTAAGACATTGCAATTTTCAAAGCCTGTTTGTTGTGTTCCATATTTCATCACAGAAATGTGCGGTCAACTAATTTATTGTGTTTTTGAAATAGGTATCAGCACATTGGTTTTCCAGCTCAGTCTTTCTGTGTTATACAGGAGCCTGCCAGGTCTGTGATCATAGCCCTTACAGAGTGGACTGGATTGACACTGAAATTGCTACTTACATAACCAATATTCTATTGTAAACCATCATCTTCTACTGTACCCAAGAACCGTCATCATTCCAAAGATAAGTTGATGTACACACGTCTTTTTGCTCACTGTGTGTGTATGTTATTATTCACTAATAGCTAATATAGAGTTTTACATTGTTTAACACTTCCATTGCATTCATGTCATTTCCAGAAGTCCAGCTAGAGTTTTAGAAGAAAAAAATGTAATCTATAAATTAGTAACACATTTTCATTATATATGTGTGTTAATTGGTGCATAGAGTCTACCACTTTTTAAGCAGTGTCTTACTCTGCTTTGTTCAGCTTTGACATGTATACTCAATGCCTCCAATACATGTACACAATTCCTTGCAATTGATGCAGTGTATCCATTAACATCATCCAATTTGGCTGATTCAGGGATGCATTCCTGATGCAGTGTCAGTTTTTTTTTCTCTGTTTGAATACAAAGAGCACACATGTCCAATGCATTTCCTACGTGTGCATTAATGCATCTATGGTGCACTAAAATTCTGTATTTTTTTCCAACATGGTACTCTTCATTGACATAAATACAATGCAACTGATCCCCGAACGCACCATGGAAACCATTCCAATGAATCGCGATGGTGTTATAAAAACATGCCACAAATGAATGGATTTCGATGCTACTGAAACATGGCCTAAATAATCACGGTGACTTTTTAAACAGTCAGCTTAGGCCATCAAATTATTATATCCTATTACATTGGTAGAGCAGTAATCAACTGCTTTGTATATGATTTAAGAGTTACAATGTAGTTTCCCTATGAACTAATTTCACTCCAAGCATTTTTCATTTTTCTTCTTTTATTTAAAAGCCATAAAGCTTTTTTTTAAATAATAAAGATTGATATTTGCTATGAAGATCAAAGCATATAATTAGCTTCACTGGCAAATATTCATTTTTTCTGCCATATAAATAATAATTTACTTTTGTTAAGGAGTCTTACAGAACATGAATCCTTTCCTGCATGGCAAGGTCTTTGTACTCCCTGTTAAGTAACTATTATATTGCCTTACTAGAACAGCATTTAAATATAAAGGTTTAAGTCCACTATGGGTCCCTATAGGTTCTCTAACCTCTAGAGAAAATACTGGGCTTATAACCCAAGTAGCATTTAAAGCAGGATCACCAATGAAACTCAGTAAATGACATGGGGTGATTCTGAAATAAGGTGGATCTCACTGCCACCCTTAACAATCTGTAATCCTAAAATTCACTGTAAACTCTGACTCCATTCACAAATTCATCAGTACTATTTTTTTACTTGTAGCCAAAAATCAAATACTTCACATAACGTGGTATCTCACAGAACAGGTAAAAGGTTCCCTTGGACTTCTAGGACCCTGGGCCCACAGTACGTAAGTGGACATCTGTGTTTTTCTCATAGGCATCTGAGTGAGGGTTTTCTCTCTAAATATACTTATTACCTGCAGTCTGAAAACCACACAGGATTTGGACAGTATACAGGTATTCACATGTATGGGGGGAGGTGTTTTTGACATAGTGGCGGAATGAGTGGACAACTGTTTCTTTTGTAATGTTTTTAATTGGACAATTATTTTCTAATTTGTTGTGTGAATACTGTAAAAGTTTTGTTAACATATACACATTCATCTGTGTAAAAGACGATGTCTAACAACGTTCTCAATAATAACAATAACAAGATGATTGTTAAAAAAAAAAATACTTCACATAAGTTGACCTAGTGAGTTAATTCCAAGTGTAGTGATAAGGTGCAGAATACCCCATTACTAGATAAAAAAAAAATTGTAATTAGATGTAATGCTTTACAATATGCTCATCAATTACTTCTTAAACACTCAAGCAACTGTTTTGCTAGCAAATCCCCATATCTTGCTTTACTGGTGGCTAAATATATGTATCCTCTACAATCCATAAACTTGTGATAAAGTTGATTTTTTTCTGTACGGAAGAGGTTAACCTAATAGAAAGACCACTAGAGCGCACTGTAACACAGAAAGAATTCTCTGAGTCCCAGTTGGCCAAATGACTCCCAGACATTAAAAATATATCCCATTTACAACACGCACCAAGCTACACATTAATAAATAGCATGTTTATTATTTTTTTAACAATTTTGCCATGCTACATTTATAAACAGAGGTTTCGATGAATCTTTGTTGTAACACGCACACACAATTATTTAATAAAAAGGTAAGTGTTTTAATCACATTAATCAGCGGCAGGCATAATTATCTATTTTGGAAATTAATATGAATGTTGTTTTATGGAAAACTGATTGTATGCTACACCATTGTGCTTCCACTGTGCTTTTTGCTCTTCGTAAATAGAAAGAACAATATCAGTTTCCGCTTACTGCATGCAAACTCAGATGTAAACACCATTAATTACGCTACCAGACATAAAGTAATTTGATAAACACAGCTATCTCATTAAAATCCCGGGTGAATTCTGAATGGCATGTTTAGAAAAAGCAGATTGTTCAGGTCAACCGAAATACAAGGCTGTAAGATTTCCTTCTCTGCATGTTCATTATAACCTAATCATAAATAATTCTGTAGGCTATACTGGCAAATTATATAACTCTGCAAACCCCTCTGGTTTTCTGTTTACAGTGGTTAATGGAAGGCATGCTAATAAAAGCTGATTCGTGATTGGTCTTTAATGATTGCTGATCTGTGATTGGTCTTAAATAATTGCTCTGTGATTGGTCTCTGTAAAAAGAGTTAATCTGTCATATGTGTAATGCCTACTGCATAACACACTCTTCAAAATCTAATATTTGCATAGTATACAGTGGATAAAAAGTGTACACATCCCTGATAAAATTGTTGGTTTCTGTTATACAGAAAAAGAGACCACAAGATATACTTCCAAGGCCTGGTGATGACAGTAACATGAGCTGGGTTTTTTTGTATTATTTTTTCAGCTGGAACTTGGGATTTAATCAAGGTCCCTTTGGGCAGAAAACTACCGGCATTCTGAGGATTTGCACACGATAACCGCAAACACCCAGCCAAATAAACAAAGCAACAAGAAGAGTTTCACCTGATGAAGACTGCATACGCTAACTCAAATGCTAATAAATAGTTTATAATATATCTTCACAGGACAACACTAAAAATACGACTCTTTAATGCAAAGTGGTCAGTCAGTTGTCAAAGTTGTGTCAAAGTTGTGTCTAGCTTGTATTACAGTATAAATTTGCTGTTCCCTAAAGATAACTCAACAAACAGCCAATAATGTCTAAACCTCTGGTAATAAAAGTGAGTACACCCCTAAAGTGAAGAAATATCTGAATTGTGCTAAATTACCCATTTTCACCAGTTCTACAGTATGCATTTAGTTGGTATTTTAAGGACTCAGTTATGAACCCCCTTCTAATGATAATACACAGGAAAGACATTTGACAAGTAGTCTAAGATTACTGAACTAATTTCCTTTGGTCTGATGAGACCAAAATAAACTACTTTGGCTTATATGGTGTCAAGCGTGTGTGGCATCAACCAGGTGAGTAGTACAAAGACTAGTGTGTCTTGCCTACAGACAAGCATGGTAGTGGGTTTGGATCTGCACGAGTGCTGACAGCATATGCTGTGATATAGTTAAGCAGAGCATGATCTCCACCCATCAGAAACTGAGCCACTGGGCCGAATTTCAACATAATAATGACCCCAAACATACCTCCAAAACCATCACTACCTTGCTAAAGCAACTGAGGCTGAAGGTGGTGGACTGGCCAAGCATGTCTTCAGACCTAAACCCTTGTGAGTATCTGTGGGGAATCTTCAAACCAAATGGTGGAGGAGTGCAAAGTCGCTAACATCCACCAACTCTGGGATGTCTTCATCGAGGAGAGGGAGAGGATTTCATTGGCATCCTGTGAGGCTCTAATAGACGTCATGGCCAAGAGAGTAAAGGCAGTGCTGGAAAATAATGGTGGCCACAAAAAATATTGAGACTTTGGGCACAATGCTGAAACATAAACCTGATGCGGAAACATAAACTTGGGCTGTTCTTACCTTTGTTGAGGTATTCCATTAAAGGGTGATATCAGTGTTGTCCCATAAAAATATTATAAATGTCTTGTCTACTTCTAAACATCCATAGTGACTACTGATGTCATATTATTCAGTAAAGGAGGTGCAAAAGCCAGTGGTACCTGAGCTAAACTCCATCTTCAAAGGTTTGCTTGAAACTTTCTAACAATGCATTAGAACTGAATCTGTGGGATTATTTCAGAATTAACCTCCTCATCTGTTCCTATTTTTGGTACCAGGGAGGTTAATAGGAAGGCACTTAAAGATGCCTCCGTGTGTCCTTAGAGGAGCTTTACTTCTTCAGTAAAAAATGAAAGCTCTGATCTTAATCGGGTACAGTTTTGTATCATGCATAGGAAAGTGAAACAGCTACCTCTTTCCCTCGAACAAGCCTAGTCCCACCCATAAAACAAATTGCCAACAACGCTATTACTGTGAATTGGCATATTTTCCCTCTTTAGAAATAATCATATTTGGCCCATTTCCCTTTTTCAATCCCCTAATTGGGCACCAAATTGCAATCCATTCTGAGATGAGAATCTCTCAGTTTCTTCAACCCTGTGGATTGTAACTACAACTCCCCTTTAATAGTTTGAGGGGGAAAAAGTGTGCAGCGCAGTAAGTCTAATCACCGTTTAGCCCTCATTTTAGAAATCTGATTTCTGGTGTGCCACGGGACATGAAAAATAATATAAAGGCAGATTTTAGATAGATCTACTTTCTTCTATCATTATTAAAAATGCAACATTTTTAATTAATTCATAACTAGATCAAAAGGTATTTAAAATTTCCCTGATGTTTAGCTTTTATGTGATAAATAATTATCCCATTTGTCCTATAACAGCCAATTAAATTCTTCCTTTAATAAGCATCTATATGTTTTCAGCACAGAATTATATTTGTTGGGTCTCTAGAAATACTGACTGTCTGTATCCCTGAAAGCTTAATAAATTAGGCTGACTATAGCATCAGCAAATGTAGCTGAGGAAATGCACTAATGGGGGCAAGGGTCAGTTCATTCTTGTACACTAATTTTCTGCCATTTGTTAAATTAGTTTGTCATGAAAACAAAATGATGGTTGCATGTCGGGTAGTGCTTCAACAAATGCAATATTTTCTTTGATAGAGGTACTGTAGTGATCATCATGAGCCAAGGCACATACTTTTACAAAGAATTCTGCAAAAACGCAGAGACTGGAGTATAAGCCTGGAGGGGGGGGGGGGGGGGGGGGGGGGCGGATGGAGCAGCTAAGGCTAAGAAAAGAACAGCGAATGTGCTTTTGTTTTGAGATGTAATTTATTTAACTAGATGATGTGAGTTAATTACAAAGCCACTGAACATGACATCATCACCAAATTTGCTGGAGATGTACAGAAGGGTTGTGGGAATATTATAAAGAAAAAAGCTTATTGAGTTCTAGATCAAGTCAAGCTACATAATTTTTACTTGATTTGAACCTAATTTAATAATTGTTTTCAAATGTTCCTCCAACATGTCTCTACATCTACAGCAAATTTGGTGATGATACCATGTTCAGGTGGTATGAAATGCCGTGATTGTTATGACTTGAATATCATTTCATAACAGGAGTATAAGAATAAAAATTTGGCTTATATTCGAGGATTTACAGTAATTACATGTGATGCATACAAAGGAAATAAATATCTTCACACTGCAAAGCAAGTTATGAAAAAGACCATGCATGACTTAATCTAAAAGCCGGGGAGTAGGTTGTTTTCAGCATTTCTAGCAACACTGTGGTCATCAGAATCAGGAATGGCCATTAGTTTTTTTTTCCATCTAGTTACTGGCCAAGATCACCACAAATAGTGCACAGGCCACTATTCTATTAAATTAAATAAATGTTTTGTGTAAAAGATGTGTTTTTAGAAGCGAGGTGTCACTAAGGCATGATTCACTTGACAGTTGTTAATCATCTGTGACAGTCCAATTATTTAGAGATTAATTTCCTGTAATTTATGTAATCCTTTTCCTGCCCTCTACCCCCAATGCACACATTCCCGGTGATGGGGATGTGAGGACCTGTAATGCCTATCCATTCATTATAATGCAGGCAAATGGTGTGGGCAACCACCACCTCCACGATGTCATCACTGAGATCAGGGAGGTGGCTCCAGTGATGAGACAGAAGACGGCAATGCAGAGGGACAACATGGGCACATCCGGAGGAGGTAAGCCTCTACTATTTAAATTGGAAATCTACCCCGAGCTACAGTCAGGAATGCTTCTAGGACATTTGTTTTAAAGTGTATAAGCTTAAAAAGCACGAGTAGAAGGGTAGAGAAACATTAAGCCTCAGGCTTCACTATGCACTGGCATCCGCTGATGCCTGTGCAAGCCTCCGTCACGTTACTGTTGATGCAGATTGGTTGAACAGACATTAGCCTAACGGAGGTGGGGACCAGTGGATCCGGGACTCTGTCATAGCCCCCTTGCCGTCAATGAGTGGCTCGTGCACTCTCACTTTTAACAGATATTGGAGCCTAGGCCTATGGGAGTGGTTTTGGCTTGAGGATAAAATAGTGCTCTGCAATAGTGTTGACAGGCATTTTACGTTAGATTGTTTAATGACTGAATGGCCATCCAAACGTGATAGACAACAGAGTATTTTATGCTTTTTAAACTCCTTCATAGTCTCTTATTATTTCTTACACCCCTTGCTGTTTACAGGCACCTAAACGCACAAAAAGCATCATCATAAATGACCATAGGACCTAAGGCAATAAAATTGTAGAGTGCAATAAACACATTGCCTTGCAAAAGGTGGGAGATGGACAGGAAAAAATAAAACTGGCACAGTTTCCCATGGTAAATGTTTTGGACAATACATTTAAAGTAATAAGTGAAGTAAAAATTAAAAGATTATGCATATTTTATAACAATGGGCAATGCATTGATGGCTTTTAAAGAAAAATTTTACACCAGTTAGTGTATATGTAGTAAAATATATTTGACTTTATTTGAAAAAAGTAGGATGGACATAATCAAAGTGAAATGATCCTCTAAACACATTTTTGTGAAGCACAGAATCATGCTGTGTGTCCTGCTCATCACCAATGCAGTGTATGTAAGGATTCAGCATGAGAGGCCTTTATACATCACATTGATACCCTCAAGTGCAAGCAGCCATCCATGTCATTTTATAGGAAGACGCTATCCTCAGGCTGCTAAATTACCCATTTACAAGGAATGTGATACAATCTTCTGGCACATAATCTGTTTTCTGTTTAAAGGACTTTTCCCCTTTCACACAGCAATATTTCTCAGCAGCAGTTAAAAACATCAACATATGCATCGTCTGCACCCTTACTTCGCCAGGCTAGAATGTACTAAAAATGTCTGTGCCATTCTGTCAGGCATATGTTCTGCAGAGGGCAATGTTATTATCAAAGTTAGCAACCTCCTTGCCTTCATTTTAGGTTCAGTCCTTATGTACATTATGTACAGCTGAAAGATAGGATACAGATTAACATTTTAACCTACTTCCCAGAAATGTTAATTCTTCCTGTATACACAATTACATCCTGTTTAGAATGCTAGAAGACAATGCTACTGCATTTTATTTACCAAGCTTTGATTTCTTTGTCCAGTGTTTTACCTCAGAAGGTGATAACCATCCATTTGGGACATCACCTGCTAAATATTCCAAGCCACCTCTATCATAACTTATTAGAACATTCCAAATTACCAGCAGATATGGACATTCGCTATGGTTTATGTGTTCCTTTGGATATATTTACCCGCTTTTAACCCAGTAGAAGTGCAGCCTCTTGCATTCTTGTGCATTTTATAAATGTAGATAAAGCCCAAACTTGTTTCTAAGTTTTAGAATTGGCTGTATTCGTGCAGGGTAGATTTTCCTTCTCTGTCCTGCTGTCATTTTCAGAAGTACAGAAAGTAACAGGTAACCAAATATTTGTCAACTATCACCAAAACAATCATTAAGGGAAATCATCCACTTTAACTTCCCAAGCAGTTGAGACGAACCCAGTTTGTTCGCCATTCAGGCTCGCCCCAACCGCAGGGGAACCGGGCATCGGATGCAGCCGATACCTCCACGGAAAGCTGCAGTGATTGTCTTCATCGCTGCAGCATTTCCGGG
Source organism: Ptychadena robeensis (assembly GCA_036250615.1). Taxonomy (NCBI): domain Eukaryota; kingdom Metazoa; phylum Chordata; class Amphibia; order Anura; family Ptychadenidae; genus Ptychadena; species Ptychadena robeensis. Next base: position 64,188,589 of record CM070033.1, on the reverse strand, counting down.
GTTGCCCCGATCACGACGCCGGCTTTCCCGCCCACACAACCGGCTTCATTAATGACACCAGCTGTGTGGAGAGGGGCAGAGGGAGGGAGGAAATGGCAGGCAGTGTACTCTGTGCACTAGGGAGGTTAAGGTCTAATGTGTGCATATTATGATTAAATGCTCTACTTTTACAAAATTGATACTCAAAGTATTCCTGACAACTTGAACAAAAGAGACATAAAGCATGCACCAATGCTTCCATGTTCAACAAACACACATGATATGACACATGGACACCTATTAAATACCATATTTCCCATAATTACCAAGTCGTTGAGCATCTAATGACTGGGGTTGGTCAAATTCATTTGACTAGCTGACTTTGTGAGTTGATTGTAAAGCCCCTGAACATGCTGTTGTCATGCTAGCATATTTAGTTTTTGCATAAATTAAGTTCAAAGTCAAGCTAAAGCAAAGTCAAAATTTAAACTTCAACTTTGAACTTCATTTATGCAAAAACTATTTGTGTTAGAGCAATGTTTTTTTGGATAATATCCTCAACCCTTCCCTACATCTCCAGCATTGTATGTTATGGGGTTTTGCATGTAACTCACAAATAGATATGGTCGAATTTTTCGACTAGCTGACTTTGTAAATTGATTGCAAAGCCTCTAAAAGGGTATCATCACCAAATAAATTAAGTTTTAGTTATTGCGTAAGTTTTGACTTGACTTTAAACCTACCGTATATACCCGAGTAGAAGCTGAGGTACCTCATTTTATCTACAAAAGGTGGAAAAATGTATTGGCTCGAGTATAAGCCAAGGTTGGGAAATGCAAAGTCAGATAGTGGAGTTTTCTAAATGAGAAAAATATGGAGAAAGCACCATTGCCCCTAGGAATTAATCAAACATGATTCATCTTAGTGCCACAACCTCAATAAGTTTAAGAGAACACAGTATTATTATTATTTGAATTGAATTGTATTTGATTTAGTAACTGGCTACCAGGTGGCAGTGTGGAGTTTGTTGACATCGATCAGCTGTTAGTTGGCAATCACAGAGAGCTGAGAGAAGATATGCAGTGAAGAGGGAAGCTGCCTGCCTGAAATTTAGCACGGTAATTCAGCTTAGGTGAGTGGACAGTCAGCTGACTCGAGTATAAAACGAGGGTAGCATTTTCGTATACACGAGTATATACGGTAATTTGTGCAAAACTATGTGTGTTAGAGCAAAAAGTTTTTTGTAGTATACCCCCAACCCTTTACTACATCTCCAGCAGGTTTGGTGATGATACCATGTCCAGGGGCTTTGCAATTAACTCAAAATCATCAAAATGGTAGAATTTTTCAAAACAAATTCAACCATCTTTACTAATGACTATGTATCTAAATTATTTTCTCACATTGATAAGGAAAGTTTCTTTATTTTGCTCTAAAATGCTCAGCAGGCTGTCTGAAGTAATGTACATATGAGCACATTAAAGAAACAAGTAAATAGTTAAAAAAGTAACTAAAGGAGATGCCAAGACAGCCTAAAGTAGCAGCTGTTCCAGGCAACTGTGCTAATTTTTCGGAAGTAAAGTTCTTTGGGATTAGTTGCCTAGGGCTTTATGACCAATTATCCCAGTTGTACATTTCCAATTTAGGGAGTTATTTATGGAGTCTCAAACTTTTAAGAAACATTACCAATGAGTTTATTTTGAAAGTCAAAATCCAAATCCATTCTAGATGAAATTTAAATTCCAACAGCGGCCACTTTCAAACATGGCCACTTTCAGCTTGGCTAAAATGAAGGACAGATGCATTTTCATGCTCATGTTGTCAAAAACCAACGCTCTAAGCAGCTAAATGTATAACAATTTTTATCTTTAAATTAACTAAAATCTAGGCCCAACTTCTATGCGCACCTGAAGCCACACTAGTGAGTGGGCCTATTGCTGTAACTATATACCCATAGGCTAATGATAGATGGGCTTTCCTGAATTAAGACATATGTGCAGTTTGTCTCATGATTTGTGACTTCGGTCTGGGCTGAAAACCTATTTGTAATGATAGACATTACTACATAGAGGATATGACTTTTCCTAACCAGTCTACTTCTGGGTAGCTGTAACATACTGATTAGGCAGAATGAACAACAGATTGCATGTTGTGCACCACTGCATTACTACTTTACTAAGGAGGTTGAAAGGAACTTTAAGTTGGCACGTAATAAAGTGTACCAGCTAAAATAGTTTTTTTTACATTTTTGTATAGATTTTTAGCCACTGTTATGGAACTATTGCCATTTCAGAAAATCACACAAAAGAACGTATTGGCTGCTGTGAGCAATGCCTTTCTATTAATTTCCCTCCAAGTTTAAAACCTTAGCCCCATGGAAATGATGTGACCAGGAAACATACTATACAATATACAGATGATTTTACTTCACTACCTACTGTAGCTATTCACCTGAACTTAAGTACATTTTATTTTGCAGCACATGAAGAAGGACTGAAAGTGACCTACATAACAATGAATACATTAACAAACAGTACAAGCAAACAAGGCAATCGCAACAGAATTAACTGAATAACCAAACATATATATATATATATTCATGTAACAATGCTGTTCACTTCAAGCAGAACTATGATCAAGGTGCTTACTATATGTTACTATTATTTCACATTTATATAGCACTGAAGTATTATGAAGAGGAGCTTACAATGTAATGTCCCTATAGTAGTCATATTTGTTACTAACATACTGAGGACAGTTTTTGTTTTTTTAGAAGAAGAAGCCACTGAACCTATGCCTAGTGCTGCACAGCCAAAGTGCTAGCCAGTGAGCCAATAATGTGGCATTGAGATTTACACAGTTCTGGAGGGGTATTTATCTGACATTTGTACATTATGACTGGGCAACAAAACACCATGCAAAAGAGACTTGGTTTACACTCCTATCAGAAATATTTGATATATACAATAAAGTGTGCAAAGAGCCCCAGAGTCTTTCCTTAGCAATGTTATTTCACATGCCTAACTTTAAGTGAGTGCTTTGTTATTTTCTTCTTTAACTGCTAGAACCTCAATCATAATATAGCATGTAAAGTATACAAAATATACAAGCATGAGTATCTTAAATCGAATGTATAACAGATATAGAACACATTCCTTGTGTCCTAATGAAGCATTGGTAAACGTAAATCATAAAAAAATCCAGGACCAAGACCTTGAGCACTACTAGGTCTTCAAGGCACTCAGCTTAACATCAAACAATTATGTTTAAAAGGTCTTTAATATCAACATATGACTAATTTATTACAATACAAACTCGACAATACATTTTATATAAAACTTTTATCCGGTTATATGTTACTGATATGTTGCAGATACATATATACAAGTTTACTACCAACTTATCAACATATTGGCCCCAAAATTTTTCGCCCCTTAATGGGCTCATTGGGGGAAAAAGGCAAGTGTTACGAAGGTGATATGTAATATTCAGTGATTAGGTTGATTCCATTTTCCTAGGCTTGGTGGCAAGGGTGGACAATCGGGGGAGTCCCCTATTGCTACCCTCCGTCACGTGATTACCTTCCCCGCAGATGATAAGAGGGGGTGCGAACCCCAAATGCAGTTTGAATTTCCAAAACTCCTAAACTGCACTGTCTTTCCTTATAAATAATGACTGAACTAAAGCAAAAAGCTCATAGATATGTTTTGAATACTTTTGAAAATTGAGGAGAGAATGCCCTTTGAGCTACAGAGTAAAGCCGGGTCTACACTATACCGCCCCAGCAACCGCGGGGGGGGCGTTATAGGCACGTTGGCGTGTGCGTGCCCATAGCGCCCGCCCGCTGTTTGGGCACGACAATACTGCGTCCTATACATTTCTATAAGCAAACCGCTCCCGGAACTACATCAGGCACGGTTTGCGCGCATCTCACACTGCAGCCTAAGGACTAAATGCAGCCTGGTTTATAAAATATATGAACAACACACAGTAAAAACACACACATTGGTAAGAGTAATAGACTTTTACAGTATACATATAATTGAACATTTATTGAAATTACTTTCTTCTCATAGTTTAGTAAGGTTAGTAATTTAGGATAAAGATGAGTACAGTAAATATAAGTAACTAAGTCTTTTTTTTTTCCATTTCATTTCTATTTGTATTGCAACTGTCTCACTATGTACAAGCAGCTACGTGCTGCTTTATATTATTACTAAATAAGAGATTTAATAATTGTGCAGATTCTAGTCAATTCATGTGATAAAAATAGCACTACAACCAGAATAAACTATCAGCTCTAGCAGGATGGGCATTACCAATTATAACCATGTAAAGTATAAAGCCTGAATGTATATTTAGTAAAAAATATAGTATACATGGCTATAGCATGAGTGTATATACCAGAGTTTTTTCCATCCAGACCATTGTCATCTGGGAAACCCTCAGCTGGTTCACTGAAATGAGCAGATAAAATGAATAGATAGCATAATCTCTGCTAATTGCAGGGAACAAGCAGAAGGGGCCAAGATGATCATGAAAGGGGACTGGGGGTACAGAGAAGGGGATGCAGTCCCCTTGTACAGACATATTTTTAGTGATTTGTCAGGACGCTCCTATCTTCAATGTAGTCAACAGCTCCCAACTTTATGGCATGTATATAGCAATTAACATAGAGAATATCCTTTTGTATAATGCCATAACATTTAGTGGTTGGAGTGGGAGCCTTTAGTCAACTAAAGCTGCTGGCTGGAGTTACACGCACACACGGCAACTACTATACCTGTAGGATTTCACTACTCCTACTAAGCCTGCATTGTACCATTATTTTAAGTGCATTATTTTATATTTTCCTTTAACATTAAGGCTGTGTTTTCATTGCGTTGGGACCCCTCTCCTAAGCGTGGTCCCAATGTAGAAGATAGTCATTACCTGCTCGGCGGAGACTCTGTCTTCATTGCGCCGAGCCAATCAGCCAGTGTAAGGCTGAACGTAGTCGAGTAGGTTCAGCCTTTACACTGGCGGATGTGTAAACAGACCATCCGCCGGCAGGCAATGACTGTGGGATACGTTGGGACCCCTGCTAAGCGTATACGCTTAGCGTAGGGGCCCGAAATAATGGAAACAAGCCCTAACATATCTTTATTACACTTGTATAAACTGCTCATGTCCTTATTCCGATCGGTCTCATACCAGGGGACCACACTTCTCCTCCATATCAAGAGCTGAACATCTCTATGCAACTTCAGAACTCACCCCTCATACTGACCCGTTTTACCCTATGAGTTTCACCTGGCTTTAAACTTTAACATTTAATAAATGGTGAAAGGCCTAATAGTATTTCTGGCCATTGACATCACTCCTATTGTGTGGTCACTGCTGACAGTTTTGCACAACAATTTATTTTCCTATTGTGCAATAATGCACAAACATATACAGCTTACTTATTATTATAAGTCCACTTCATACAGCCTATTAATTGCCATGTTTATGTCAATCATACTATTATGACATGATCAATTAGCAAACGTAATTATAAAAAACCCTCAATTTATTAGTATGATTAATACAAACTGTATGTTGATGTGCATGTCCAAAACAACATCAAGAATAAAATCTTTATCACTTAACGTTATCCTCTCTTATCTGCCTATTGTTAACTGTCAAAACAAAGGGATGTGAACCTACAAATGACAAAGTCCCTTTATGCTTTTTTCCAAACCACAAAGAAACGTTTAGATCGATATCCAAATGCTAAAGATATGGAAATGTCATTATTAAATGGGACAGTCATATTGCATCTCCAGCTAAAATGGAATTAAATGGCAGTGAGGTTACAAAGCCATGATGAGTGATCAAGAAAAGTATGTAATTAAGCAGACAGAGGCACTTAAATGCATTATAAATCACTTTAACATGGTTCCTTCCGTGCATTTTCAAAACAACATTACTGCACAGTGTGTTCAGTGAAACAAGATCCAGTCTGCAACCATGGATCTGTTCATCTTAGAGCATTGGGAAGAGACAAACTATACAGAAGGTTAGGATGCAGAATGCCATATAAAAGGGTATGTAAACATTTAAAGTTGAGATATGAGGAAAAACAAAATGACAGAAATGATATGACCAAACTGCAGCAAGTTTGAGTTCTCCATAAAAAAATTTAATACTCATTTGTTCTATTTCCAGATTCCTTCATTTGTAGATTAGTTTTACATTTTCATATATTGGTTTGTTTCTACAGTGGCGCAATTCATATAGATTTTGTAAACTTAAGCATGTGTTTCCACACCACCATAACAAACCCTCACAGACATTGCAATGAGAGAAAATTAAACTTCTGCCTACATATTCTAAATAGCCAACTAAATGATATGTTACAATGAATAAAATAAACCCACAATACATCTGTCAGAACAAATACAACGGCAAATGATTGTCTACAGATACTGACAAGCAGTTTATACACAAGACCCAAGTGTGTAGAGAGTAACAGATCAAAAGTAACTAAATAGTGATTCAGAATTCCCAGTCCTGACAGCTGCTGAGCTGAGTTGCATTGAGTTTTAGTGTATATTATAATAAAACCAAGTTCATGTTTTAGCTTGACCGGGCATTGCTGATCTGCCTGCTTACCCCCACTTTACCAACCATGAAATAAAGATTTAGAAACTTAACTTCTTTAGAACTTGTTTGTATTAAATTAC
>CM070033.1:64138820-64158488 GCA_036250615.1 Ptychadena robeensis | reverse complement strand
TCAGCATGAAAGTTTTGAGAAACCTGATCAGTTGGCTCTATAGAGCGCAGACACAGCTTTTGTAAAAATTACTGTAACATTACCTGCTAGAAGCTGGAATTAGTACAGTAAGAATTTATGTTCATGACACGTTTGACTGTTGTGGTCACTTACGAATGCTTGGTCTGCAGACAAAATAAAGTCATACCTGCTGTGTGCCTTTGCTATCAGGAAGATCAAACATTTGGACATTGACTGTGAAAGAAGGGAAAACACACAGACGCGCACAGGCAACCTTAATATAAATCAGTCAAAAAATGGCAAATTCAGCAAAAGGTCATGCTTACATTTCAAAGGGAGATTACTATACTTCTATGTTTGGTTCTCAGAAGAGAGCTTTAGATTCCTCTTGTGGTTTACCAGCTAATTATAGCTCAGACATTTATGATTGCTACCATGGTAACCTGTTACACCGCACTGTATTATTGTACATGGAACGCCATGCTGTCATACGCAGTATGCACATGGCTAATTCTCTATGACCAATACACGAATTGTATCAAAGTAGAAAAAAACAGCACGTAAATAAAAGTGCCATCACCCAGACACTGATCTGACCTACATTTCTATCACTCCTCTGTCTCAGCCAAAGTACGGCTTGAAGAGCTGATACTTTAATAAAAAGATCTGTTTATAAGTTAACTACCACATACTATGTTAAATAAATTTTTAAATGTATTCACATTTAGCCCTTGAAGACCAAAGCTAAGCAGTCCTGGTTTTAAATATAGTCAAATTCACATCAAGTTTTTCCCATGTAGGGTCTATCAGAGACATGTCAGGGATTCATTTGGTATCACTAATGGATAATGAGATACTGCAATGTGCTTGGACACACAATCACTACTAACACTGGATATCAAGGTAACAGGCTTTATTGGATAATCCAAAAAACAAGCCAAGGGCCATACACATAGATCATTTCAGTAAAGTATGGTACAGGTTGACAAGGCAGGAGGGGGTGGTCAGGTACAATCCAAAGTCAGGGCAAGTAGAGACCAAGTAATATCAGAACTCAGCCTGGGTCACGGTTGGCAACAAGACACTTGCAGACAGACAGGTTAATCAAACACAAGAGCACACTCAAGCATACTGCTTTACAGAGGCTAATGGGTGATGGCGTGCACGACAGATCCTCATTATATGTCACATTGTGCCACCTGGTGCTATAGGATTGGCAAACAATTGGCTTGTAAATCTACTGAAGCTGTTTAGGCCACAGGAAATTCAGATTAAACATGTCCTGCCCCTGGACTGTACTGTGTATGGGTTATCCTGTAAGTAAATTATCCTTGTTACAGTAGAGAAATGTTCCTTAAATAGGATAAGGGTTAAGTATTGGTAGTGTGAAAAGTATAAGGATAAGTCTGTTCATGTGTTATTGTTCTTTTACTGTAATTTGATCTGTTTGTCTCAAAGAGTTAACTGTGTGTGATGTGTTCCAGCCTAAAGGGAGGTGTGTTTCTTTTGCCAGTGGTTATTAATATTAAAGTAAAGGAGAACAACCAGGGAGAGTTATTCACATGGAGCAATAAGAGAGACCCCTCAGCTCTGTGGGCAAGGAAGAGTGGCTGGCTTGTTGAGTTGAAGAATTCAGAGCAGCATGTGAGTGTGCCAGTTCCCCTTCACCAATGCTAGGGTGGAGGGTAACCATTAGGCCCTTATACTGTCATCACTAGGAGAAAAAGTGGTCAAACAACAAGCCACCTTAACTAGGCACAGGCTAGAGACTGTTTGGACTGTTTATTCTCTGGAACAACTTCCCTCAAGTCTGAACCCTGGGACCAGAGATAGTGCCAAGCCTGTATATAATATCTTTACAAATGAAGCCTAAGTTATTGTTCATCTGCAAGAGTGTGTGGACATTATATTTGTATCCTGGGACCTGTGTTACTCTGGGCCTGCATTCATTGTGCAGCCTAGAGAGTGGGGTGGGCATTAGCAGTATGGTAAGGGGATGCTTCACTGTTCCTGATTGCCCTAGTAAGAGAGCCCCTAAAAGTGAGGTGCTGAGTGTACGTTGTATGCAGAACTTATAGAGGAAAGTTCCAGAAAAGGTCCAGACTGATCTTGCCTGGAAAGGTAGACGAGGGTGCCCAGCCCCCACTCTGAGGTCCTGCACATATTACAAACTCATGCATATGGTCTCTGGGGATGCAGTTTAGTCCAATCAATAGTTTGGCCAAAATGGATCCCTCCCCAGAACAAAAAATATCTGATGTGTTCTATATGGTTGGCTATCATTCTATTAATAAAATGTTAGTACCCCTGGATACCCTGAGATCATTGCACCATAGCTCCAATCCATAATGATAAAAAAATTTTTACAATGTTATTGAATAAATCATAAAGTATATATAACAGAAGATCAAATGCTAAAATATGTGAGTAAAAACACATAAACACATTGTACATTAAGACCTCAAGTATTTTTTTTAAGGTTATGTAGTTATGTAGTCCATTTGAACATGCCAACCTTACTTGCAAATCTAAAAGATGAAAGTTTCTTAGCGGTAGGTAATATTCTTCAATAAAAAGTCAATGCTGCATATTTAATGGTCTCTGCTCTAGGCATTGTAAGTGAATGCAGTCTAATAATAATCAGTGGCAGCACCATCTCATTCTTTTTAATCTACATGGGTTTATTCTCAGATTTTAATAGGACAACGGTGTGCACAGCTAAACAATAAAATAGTTAACAGCAATCTGTACATAATAGTCAAATGATGTTCTTTCCAAGATCTGCCTTAGGGTGTGTTCACAATAGATGTGTGGTCATGCATCTTCGTGTATTATCCAGAGCAGACAAAATTTACGGATATGAGATAACCTATTCTTTTCATTAGGACTGATACATATTTTGTTCTCCTGCGGGGTGTTGGAAAAAAATTATTTAATTCTTCATTGATCTGCATTTTGTGGCTGAGGAACTGAGCAGGGTCCCTGACATGCATGTCATCACATGTCACAATTATGCTTAAAAAACAACAGAAATTTTAAGCTGGTGACCCTAACAAAACATGCAGTAAGTGAATTCAGAATTCAGTAAGTCAGATTTTTGATCTGCATACTTATTCAATGTCTCTTAGTAGTTTGATTGAATAAAAAAAAACCTAAAGTAAGTCTGTCAATGACTTGCGTATTCTTAATATCTGGTCAATATATGAAATGAATATTGATAAAGACTGCTCATTGTTTTACCCATGAAATGGTTCCTCGCAACCACAAACCTATTGGAGTGCTTCCCACTACTTGAAGAACACAGCTATGCTGATTGTCACTGTAAAGGCTAAAAAGAAAAAAAAATTTAAGCTGGGCATACATGCTTCAAATTCCATTTCAATCAACTTAATACAACATTGAAAATCAATTCAATTGGACCAAAAATTTGGATTAAAAGCAAACATATAATTAATCTAAAAATTTTGTTGGTTTTGTCATGTTGGTAAATTTCAGTCAGTTGCAAGGATATTGGACATGTTTTCTAGGTACACAATCGTACCATTAAGCATGTGCACAGGGCAAAGGAAATGAATCGATCTTTTTTAAATAAAATATGATTGTATAAAATCGGATGAAAAATTTAACCATGTATGTTCAGCTTTAGCCTCAATGTCAGAGAGTGCTCTCATTGACTGCTAGTTGCTGAAGAGTGCTCACAGCTGCATATGGATGTTGATGACCATGCTCATAGTATAGTATTTTGGCTGTGGGTGGTCGCACACCCTTTAAGACGCACACATCTCCCCAAGTTTGGGGATCAGTATATACACACATATACAAAAAATAATACACAGAAAAGGAACAGATACTGATTATTTTACGTAGCACACAGTAAAAGACATAGTATTCTGTATTTTAAGAATTACATCCAGAGCACGGATCCAGAGAATGGTCCAATACATCATCCATAAATACAGAATAAAAGTTAACATGAGATTTAAAATACGTACCTTCCATCTAGAGTGGCACCATACAATATGTTTTTTCTTCCATCAGAGGTTTTCACTTTTCATGATAATTGACTGCCAGCATCATTTAACTAGTTTCCATTTAAGATGCAAAGTGAAGTAGCCCAGTAATAAGTTCATGTCATCTCTGTTCTTCTGCTTCCTTCTAAGCAAGTTGCTGGTCAGATCGTGAACCGATTGGCTGCATGTTCTTTTTTTATATCTCTGACAGTCGGATCTGTCCATAGACTGCAATAGGATTATACTAATTCACTGCCAAGTCTTACACAACACAAATAAATGTCATGATCTACCAATAAATATTAGGTTATTCAATTATGTTGCATCCTCTATATCTGCTTTTGTTTTCTCAAGATGGGATCGGTAAGTGGTAGCACCTCCAGCCACATGTTTTATGACGGTACTTGTTATGTATCTACTTGTGAAGAAGGTTATTGTGCGGAATGTCAGTAAGTGAGAGAGTTGAAAGGCTAATTATAGCAATATAAAAATGCCACTTTTGTTGCTAAAATAGAAAAGCTTTAGGATAATGACAGTATGTGAGATTCCATACATATTTAGCAATCACAATGTGATGAGTTGATGCTTAGATTTACGTCTGCATGATTTACATTAACCTGAAAGGGACTCCCAGCCAAATTAGAGGATTTCAGTGTCACATAAACTATCCATGTTATTTAAAAAGAATCCCAGAGTCCCAGACTTCCAGGCTGTATTAACCCCTTGTGATATCTTATGGACCAGAATCTTTTTCACCTTTACATTTCAGAACTATTGATCCACCAATAACTCTGGAATTGATATATTATATATACCTCAGTATCAGTGATCTGACAGGGCACACAATAAAAGCATAGGAACTACAGACTGGAAGTTGATAAGAATGTTCTGAGGGGTGTACAGAGAAATGTTTTAAGTAAGCGGGTGCCCATAAGTTTCTGACCACCCAGAAGGTAAAAAAAAAAGATTTTGTTAGGAAGTCGTATTAGGTAGCTCACTGCTAGATGAATGTTGTTTATTTATACATTTCCTAGTTTTGATTCATGCTTTATATCTATATGCTATTTGTTTTACAGTTACCAATGCCTGAGAACTTCCCTTTCCAAGGGGGTTTTCTCTGCCTAATTTACTTAATATAAGTATCCGTCAGAGTGGCATCTGATAGCACTTGATCAAAAGGGAAGAAGCCTTACATTTTTTTCTTCTATATATGTAATTTGATATAGTCTGGTATGTCATAGGAAAGTTGATTCTTTGTTGCATGTTCTAAATCTATGTAATCCCCAATTCTAATACACTAAATGTTTTAGAAGACAGACACCTCTTCCAAGGACTACCTATTAAAGTTCATAAATAAATCAAACCGAAAAATCGGGTTGAAATCCAAAGTTTAAAAAAATCGCTGAAATCGGTTGCCAAAGTCATCACTGACATAGGCATCACTGAAAGGCCCCCATTCATCTGACGAGCCAGGGGCAATAGACGAATGACAGAGTGCAACTTAATGACGTCATCACGCTGCACTCTGTCATTCAGAGTATCGGCAGGCACCCTTTGTGCTAGCAGCACCACCTCCCTCTCCCTTCATGCAGACTGTGACAGTGAGCACAGGATGCCAGTTCACGGTCACAGAGCTGCCTAATCGATCGGCCGGGGTCCCTAGATGCTAGATGTCCCTAGGTAAGAGGTCCCTTGGACTTCTGTACTGGTTGAATAGGGTGGGTAGCAGCATACTCAATGCACCTCCATCTGTGCCCCCACAATGACTGGCACATGTTGTGGGGAAGAAACCCTTTTATATTAACAAGGGGTCTCACACCTCACTGAGGGCATGTAGCCTGGTGAGACAGTGCCCCCTTCCTGTTCCTTCCCCTTGACAAAGGGTGTCTGTTTTGCTCTGGCGAGGCATGCTGTTTGGGGGCCCCCTTTTTCCAGTGTTTACCAGTGCTTCTAGCAGTGCGTTTGGTATGCTTTGGTGGAGCCCATGCTGTTCGTGCCCCCCCCCCCCTTTCCAGAAAATACTAGACCCTATGCCATCAGGGGGTCTGATATGCTCGGTGGGACCCCACGCTTTTTTTTATTTAATATCATTTCTTTAAATGGCAAACTGTTTGGACATCAGTAGTAGTCACCATCAACATTTACATTTTTCCAACCCAACATGAAATTCCTTTTCATCAAATGGATTTTATTTCTTCATGTTCTATCATATTCTCATAAATCATCACATGTTGATGTCACCTTTAAATAGAGAAGCATCAAAGAACCAGTGATGATGTCACTGGGTCTACAATATGGTATGTAATAAAAATAGAATAGTTTGCTTAAAAATCTAGTACAATGCTGAAGGACGAATGTACCAGGGAAAGCAATATGTAACGAGAGTTAAACCTCAGCTTTAACTAAATTATTGAGAATTAATTAAGGATATTTTTGTCATTAGGTGAGATGTCTGTAAATCTACAGTCAGTGGACAGTGTGCAAAAGGACAACACCATTTTAGGAAGAGCAACCCTCCTTTGCTGTGCATGTCTTTTTATCTTGTACGGAACAGTCTGGCTTCATAATTGGCACAATTATCCCAAAAATGGTACGTACAACAGGTCTGTACAGTAAACCCATAATAGTAGATTGACATGCTGTGTAAAATGTAGCTCCAGCTGCTTCCCTAATGAAGGTTTGAAAACTAACATTTTAAATTCACTTGAAGGATGTCAATGCAGAGCAGAGCATATGGACACTTAAATACTCCATTCAAACACGGCACAAGAAACAAACAAATCTACTTTGTGCAGCAATTCAGACAGCCAGAACCCCCAAGAATTAATTGCCCAAAAAAAAAAATCCTTAGCATTTCTCAATCTCAGAATTTTTAGAACTCAAAGTTTGAGTTTAAAGGTTGATCAATGTCCTTTGCTAAAGAAAAGAATGCCCAAACCTAAAAACGAATAATCAGGTCAAAAAATGTTTTGCCAAGTAAGGCTGGATCTACACTACAGCGCCCCACCAACCGTGCCCATAGCGCATGCCTGCTGTTTGGGAGCTATTTAGGGTGCGGTATTGCTGTACAGGCATTGCTGTATGTGTACATAATTTTATGTTTTTTGTTGAGGGTTTAAACATTACGCTTTGCACTATATAAGTTTGGGCAATATATAAACTTTTTGTGCTGTTTAAACAAGAGGGATTGGGCACAGACAAGCAGCCTTTCTAAATTTTCAAAGTGATTACATTTCAATGTAAACAATTTGCTTGTGTTGTTTAATTTGAAATCTGTCAGTAAAATCAGATCTGTTAAGGTCCCATACACCTTACAATCTTACCATACAATTTCTGTACAATCAACTTTTGTTTTATAAAAACCATGTAATATGAGGAACTTTCTAAAACATCAAGTCTACCTGTGTCAATTGCACATGACCCTATACTACATAGTTGTTGGTAGATCTAAAGGATATCTGACAGAGAGATCTAAAGGTGTATGGCCAGCTTAACCCTTCCAATCACTATGTATTCTATCAGGGAGGACCCGGCACTACATAGCAGTGATATACCTTCCAATCACTATGTATTCTATCAGGGAGAACCCGGCACTACATAGCAGTGATATATACCTTCCAAACACTATGTATTCTATCAGGGAGGACCCAGCACTACATAGCAGTGATATATACCTTTCAATGACTATATATTCTATCAAGGAGGACCCGGCACCACATAGCAGTGATATATACCTTCCAATCACTATGTATTCTATCAGGGAGGCCACTATACTACATAGTTGTTGGTAGATCTAAAGGAAATTGTATGGAGTGATCTAAAAGGTGTATGGGGGGCTTTACTTTCATATTTTAGTTTGACAAAAACAATCCCTTCCTATGCTTATTGGCATTGTTGATAATTTTATGCAACATGTCTTTATCATTACAGCTATTTCTATTCAGTCATGCAAAAGACAAAGGCTATTAATGAGCATTCTTGGTCTCAATCTAAAGCCAGATTAATGATAGTCCTTAAACAAGCAGAAGGAAGAGGAAACATCTTGATATGATATTTTTAGGCCTCCAGTTTGAAAGATCTCCATTGCTCTATTATATCAATGCACAAAAGACTTGTTCTCATGGTTATGACCTAGAGTCTTTTTCATTTTTATCACACTGACAGCAGAAATAGAGAAGCTATAAGAATCAATGATTTATATCTTCCTGTTCACAGTCAACCCCCATGCATGTCTAGCTGTAATCAAAGCTCATTTTTAAGAGGTTATGTTTGAATAACTGATCCTTGACCGCTTTCTTTTTCTTATCTTTTTTTTTGCATATAATCTTTACTTAATTTTCAATACAATACAATATAAAGTAAAGCAGTATGCAGCAATAACCCAACATACATACAACAGGGAGGCATAGCAAGGTATCAAAAAGCCTGTTTAACCTGCCAGAGAGAGCACCTTCGGGATATAGTCTCCTGCAGTAGATAGACTTCCCATAAATATATTTTAAAATGGTACATAGAGTTTATGTAGGCCTGCAGTTCCCCCCTAGAAATGCCTCTCTGACTTGGATGAAGTGTAAACATCTTATGCGGACCTGTCCAGTTTATCTGGACTCAAGGGTGGCAGTTCCTTAACAGAGTAACGGGAAATTTCCGTCCCCTGTCAATACAGGCAGCCCATTTTCATAGTGGCCTGAGGAGTGAGGGCCAGGAGCCTGGGGAGCACTTCCAGTTTTTAAAGCTGATTTCTCGCTAGAGACTGGGGTCTATAGTGAAAAAATTCTTCCTCCGATTGGATCTTTCTGCACCTGATCTGGGGGTGGGTCCAACACCCGTACTGTTCGCCGGGAGAACTGTTTTTGCATAAATTAAGTTCACAGTTTAAATTTAGACTTTACTTTTAACTTAATTTATGCAAAACTATTTGTGTTAGTGCAATACTTTCCATGCATGTAGTATACCATCAACCCTTATCTACAACACCAGCAGGTTTGGTGATAAAATGTGTGCCTGCCCCAACACTGTATGTGTGTCTGGGCACTTAGAATTCAAAGATTGGAGCCCAGAACTGAGGACAAGTACAGGGAGAAAAGTTCTCCATGAGCCAAGAGTATGTGTAGGAAGCATGGAGGACAGATGACATTAAGGACAATTGAGAAGATGTAGAAAACACGGAGACAGACAACAGATAGAATTGTAGCATGTTGACTGAAGGCTTAAGGTTGTATGGGTCCAAGAAGCTACCAGTGCTGACGGGAACCTTTTATGTTATATATGGTAAACATATGGCTGATGAGCAGACCTTGTTGATTCTATAGTTGGTATAAAGATGGATTCCTTATAAATTTCTCTTTTGTAAATATATTTAATAAGACTATATTTAATTTACTGTAATATTTACTGTCTAAGAATCCAATATGGCTAAATGTATACCAGTAGTATATCACACAACCTTGATACAAATAATTATGTATTTCCTATTTACAACATTTTATATGAGGGCCGGCCAAAGTGTCCCTTTCTCCAGCATATGAAAAAAATGCAGGTACCTTTCTGGTCGATATTCCTGAACATCAGATGGAAAAGTAAAAAAGTGAATGAAATGTTGCATGTCTGATTTTAGGCTGAATTCCGCCAGCAGTGCACTTCTGTAGATTAGCCTCATCTCCTGCATCTGCAGCCAACAATTTCTTGTGATTTACTAAGTGGAAGAACATCAAGAGCAGCTCAATTCCCAATGGTCTTTTTGAAATACAGCAGCATAAGTGAAGGAAAGGGGGATGGTATCATGAAGATATTTAGAGCATGTAAATTAACACTGTTCCTGTTTGCAAATACCACATTTAATGGTCCAAGTGATTTATGCAAGCATATTGTTTTATCAGACATGTTGTTCTATGTAAATATGAAAAGTGGAACTTGCCACCCTTTTGTTGCACAAAAATCTTGCTTAACAAACGTATTGCATGGTTTTTCTTCAACAAAAAAAACTTCAGGCATAGAAGTACAGAAGAAATACTAATCACATCCAAGTCATTAAACCATGGAAAATAAGATATAGATAAGTGTTGTTCAACTTTGGCTATAACATTGGCGTGTCCATGTACCCCTTCAGGTGCCCATACACGGGTCGGTACCCAGTCGATACTTTGGAACAGGGAATTACCGACATGTTGGTTTCCTGTTCATACGTTCAAACAAGGGTTTTCAAGTTCGATTACCAAATGATCGCTCACCGAACCATCGCTGCAAATGCACGCAACAAGTGAACATCCGGGAATCAAGCGAAAAATGTACCTGTGTACGGGTACCTTTTGTCTGCTTTAAATTATCACTTATTTTATTTCCCCATGGTCTCTTCCATGAACTCTACCACCAATTCAAATGGTAAAATTATACAGCACAATTCTGTACCAACAGAGCTCTAGAGAAATTTTATGTACACCTGGACATGAAACTATTTACAAAATCTTAACAGGTAAAATCTGAACATTAAAGGAGACTGATGCAGACAAATGCCTCTCCAAATGAATTTAATGTGATGTAATACCCATTCTCAGAGCCGTTCAAAGATTACAAAATGACTGATGTTTGATTTTGGATACTAACAGCTTAAAAATACCTGCTAGTTGTTTGTATTAGAGGTCTGGCAGCATGGCAGCATTCTTTCACATGTAAATGAGCTATATCCGTGACAAAGGGAGATCCCATTGGGGAAATAGAGAAACTAAATAGAGATTCTACAATTTGCTATGTGAAAGGACCCCCTGGCGAGGCAATTCTGACTGTGGGACTAATACATCACAGCAAGAAATATTCAAAATACTGTGGCTGCCCAGATGGGAAATGCAAAGTAAATTTTATAAAAATATAGAGAAAGCACCATTGCCCCTAGGAATTAATCAAACGGGTGAATCTTAGTACCACATCCTGAATAAAGTTAAGAGAACACAGGTTTATTGTTATTACAAGATGGGTTTTCAAGGTGCTTCTTATGATTCAAACATGAAAAAAGGTTTCCATTTAAAAAGTCTTTATAATCATTGGGACCAATGCATGGAATGGAAAAAGAAACTTATTTTCATGTTTGAATCATAAGTAGTGGAGTTTTCCACCTTTAACAGTACAAATTATTAAATAGTCTACTAGATTGCTCTGTAAGTTTGCTTACATTTCACCAGCCGATGTCAGAAACACATTGACCATTCACAGAGGCTGCAGGTGCCTGCGAACTAGTGACCACCGAACACCAAGACAGGTAAGTGGGACCCTGACTTTTACCATTTTTAATTAGTCCAATAAACAGGTACATGGGTTCCATATGGCAACTGGGACCTGCAGGCTTGTTCAATCATCATGTAAGACTAGAAAATAAGGTGTCTAAGGTACTGTCACATGCAAAAGTAAAATATTATATGATCTTCTATGATATAAACACATTTTTTATGAATTGTCAATTCCTGATAGACCAACTTTACATTCAAAATACTGGGTATTAAGGTGAAATTAAGGTCTTCACTAAATTGGTATCAGCTTAAAGTGAATCAAAAGAAAAAGCTGCTAAAATGTGATACTACAAGAATGCAAATTAGGAAAGTAATTAGTAACATGCACCATTATCACTGAAGAGAAGAGTATCGCAGTCATCACTCATACTTGTCAGTACAACTAAATGGCCCCATTCACAAACTGCAAGTAAGACACTAAAATCGCCATTCATGATGCCAAGTGTCATAAAGAACAAATGTGATCCTATGTTATGAGAATATCTGGATCGCTTTATTCTTGTAGTGACCCAACTACTTTAATAATGTTCACTTTAGTATACATTGACAGAGTCAAATTTTAATAGTTCTGAGTACTTGAAAAGCATCATTATATATTGTCCTTTATCAATTTACTTGTCAGTGTGTCCTATGGCATCATCATGTGTGCGCTAAAGCTAAAAAGTCTATCCGCATCCTCAGTTTACAATACTTATGTAAGCCATAATGGTACATATTAGATGCTTCAAGGTTATCTTGTCTATATATGGGCTCAAATATGATGTATTTCTCTGAAAACATGAATATGTTGTAAAGTTCAGGGGAAAGGGATCACCAGCACAGCCATATGATGAACAAAAAAACACGGTTTATTTCACCAGAAAACAAATCAAATCTTGCAGCATATATCACAATTGTATTACATGCAGTCTCTAAACACAGATATTTTTTGCAGTCAGTGGTTATGGCTCACCCCAAACAGTCCTGCAAGGCCTCCCAGGCCTTCCACATGGAAACTTTGCTCCAGAGAGAGAGAGTGTTTGACTCCACACACCCAGGCTGCACACCTGGCCTCAGCTCCTCCACCCCCTCTCTGACATCAGAGCTTTTTCAACCAGCCTTCCTGTCTGGCTGAAAATCAACACCAAGTCCTGGACTGTACCCCGGGTGGAGTAGGAAGGGCCACCCAGTTCCTTCCCTCCCACTCAAGTCCGAGACCCGAAAAAACTAAACAAATAGCAACCGTAGTTGCCCATATATTTTCCCGGACTCCTTACCTGGAATACAGCTGGGACCACAGCCCATAATATGGGGAGATATACTTCCCATCCAGGATCCACCCTTGGGAACCTCTACAATGTATAACTGAAAACACCAATATACAGCACTTGCAGCTGGAGATGAATGCTGCGTCATATCTTGGCATACAAATCCCAGTGGTAATCCGGGGACACTAGTACGACAAGCTCTCTAATGAGTAGCCCATGATATATTTTGATCATCTGATAAATTACTACTTCTCTGATTGGCTGATCCATATTTAGGCTACACAGGCAGCCTGACCAATTTGATAATGGGCTTGTCAATGCATTCCTTTGCAGATTTTTCTTCTAGGAGAACTTGTCATCCCTACTCACTAAAAAGTGATATTGATAGCAGGGACACAAATGCTAGTAAACACTGTTCTATTTGAATAGCCAGTCTCACTCTGAACTAAATTAGAACACTATTTAGAAAAAGGAAAACACAGTTGCACCCAGTGAGCTGATAACAGCTTGACTTTCTTGAGGAACTTTAAATGGCAGATAAAATAAACCAATATCAAACAGAATTTATTACATTACCATCATAATTTTTATTTATACATATAGTGTTGCATATCATCCAGCAAGAGTACAAATTGTAAACGTGATATTATATTCTTGAATCGTTCCACGTCTACTGTCGCTTCTTCAGGAGAGGACAAGACTTTTCACTATAGACAAACGAGTAGGCAGGTTATAAGCATTAAAATAAAAGCGGGATTAAAGTTAAAATGCAGTTAACCAAATGCTAGTATGGTGAAATATCATTGTATGATATGCCAATTAGAGGAACAGGTGAGCATATGGGGGTGACTGGCAGAGGGAACTACCAGGGAAAGGGAACTCTACCAGGGAAACATTTTGACGGCAAGGCAAAAACCACATACACAAAGTAACGTAGATTACGTCAAATCACGTGTAATAAACCAATGTATGCCTGCATGAAGAAGAGAGTATCATGAGACATATGATACTCTTTTTATGCAGGCATACATTGGTTTATTAAGAGAATATAACACAACACATCATGTTTATAATTTGTATGCTGGCTGGATGATATGCAATACTATATGTATAAATAAAAAGTATGATAATAGTAATGGTATAAATGTCACGGATAGTGGTTTATTTTATCTGCCTTTTAAAGTCCCTCTAGAAAGTTGACATTATCAGCTGACTGGGTGCAACTGTATTTCCTTTTTCAAAATGTTGATTAATGGGGATGTGGCAGTTTTCTAAATATTGACAAATTAAAGGGTACATATATGTTTCTAAATTAGAACACTATCACGCTAATCGTAGGGGCCTTTCAAAAACTGGATAGAGAAAGAAGCCTGTTTGCTTACTGCTGTAGGTAGGGTTGCCATGTAGTTTGTCCTGAGAAGCCCATCCTCACTCATTTGTGGCCTTTTCACACTCACCTCCACCCATGGACCTTTTGTAGCATAATTTTTATATATCAATAGTATTAATATACTACATACAAAAAAAAATACCAGACAAAAAGCCCACATGTTTTCACATAGTTTCAGGTGTGGTTAAGGTGATAGTTTGATAACCAGTAGTAGAAAAGTAAATGTTAATTGCCAAAATACCAAAAGTTTAACTTAAGCTAAGCAGACATGTCTCTATTTTTAATAGATTTGAGCACAATTGAGCACCGTGTGTGTTCACAACGCTTGATTATGCTCAAATCTATTAAAATAGAGCCGTTCAGCCTTTCTTTGAGTGGGATCATTTGGTCCGTTAAATGAAAACTCATTTAAATGAAAACGTTAAATGAAAACTGAGGCCTCTATGCGGGGAATTTGAATCGGAAAAACCGAACGCATAGTTCCTGGTTAAGGGAGCCGGATGTGATGTCACTGACATCACTTTCTGTCCCCGAGACTGTTTTTCACTAAGAGACCGGCTTCATGCCTGGTCTTCTAGTGAAAAGATTCTTCCTCCAGCACGATCTCGCAGGTTCTAATCCTACCGGTGGAAGAATAGAGATCTCGAGAAGGAGGGCGAACATCCCCGCCTTGCAGGCAGTTCGGCCATCACTATCAGTGACTAATAAAACAGCAGCAGTAAAATCCACAATCCACATAGCAGAAAAACTATTTATGGCCATTTTGTTAAGATTTTGCCTGCCAATGTTAAAATATCAATGTAGATATCTCTGACCTAACAGAAATATTTCAAATGCTTTGGCTGCCCTGCCTAATGGCTTTTGTAGTCAACAGTTCACAGTTTGCAGTACCAACACATGAAGAATAATGAACAGGATAAAACAGATATAATCTCCAAAATTAGATTCAATATTTCAACATAGGGTCATATTCATGTACATAACAATTTAGCCACCATTTTTTGTATTTTGTTTCCTTAATATTTTCCAAAGTATAAATATGTGTGTAGACAGGATTAGTGAAGACACCTATTCATGTCTGCACATATCTGCAGCAGCATCTAAAACCTTTATGTCTTGTTGTTGAATAGCAATGGCACGTACTTTAAGGAAAACCTATACTGCAGCCACATTTACATAACAGCACATAATCAGCTGATCAATATATACGTCCCCTTTTGGCTTTTCAAGATCATTTGATCAGGTCTAGTTTCTTCTTTTTATGTAATTTAAAACAGGAACTGATAATCGCAAAAGTACAAAATGATCAGATGATCAATTGATCATGAGTTCGCCTTCAGTAGACCTTTTCCTAGTAGAACCACCCATTTTCTCTCTCTGGTGCCTTCCCTTTCACTTCTTCGCTTCATAGTGCAGAAATAAATGAAACTTAGGTAAGGACTACACTGTGCTAAATTCCGTGCCTTCATCACAGAGCACAGGCTTGGCACTGAAGGCAATGGACTGTCTCCACAGCCCGTCATAGCCCCCGATCCGTCACTTTAAGCCTCCGTCATGTTTATGTTCGCAAAGGAGGCTTGATGTATGACGTGTCCATTGACAGTCAATGAACATGTCAGACTGACATATAAGTAACGTGCCTGGGCATGTGATTTATACATCCGCATCTTGATTTAAAGAGGCATATTTATTGGCTGCGATATGAAACGCGTCCCATAACGTGGCCCTACACAGAGCTTATTGAATACACTGAAGTCTGGAGAACTGACCCCAATTCATCAATTAAATTAGGGTTCGGAATACTGCTTGTGGTGCCTGCATTTCACACCTTCAGAAGAGCCCAGATATACTTCTCTTGCCCTGCACCACCCAGTCCCATAAAAGAAAATGTGCAGAAGCACCTCCCAGAGTATTACACGCAAACGGAAAGTAACTTTCTATAACAACTAAACATTTATTTTACGAGATTCATGCAAGTGGCATTACCATGTAAAAGTTCATAGGGGTATTTTAACTTGAAAATGTTATGGGATACTGCTATTTGCTAATTGCATTAATATGTTAAATTAGTCCAATAAGCTGCATCAATAGATAGTGTAAAGGTGTTTCTTTAAAAAAAAATTCTAAAGCATTTTTTATAAATACAGTATTTGCCAAGGAGTGTGAAAGGGTACACCGGCGCAGCCCTGCAACCATAATGTAAACTGAAATTTTGCAGTTCAAATAGTATGTAGGGATAGATTGGAGATTTTGGGAAGATAATAAGTTATACATGGCTCCCATATTATGTTAAAACAGCCTACGTTATTATGGGAAGCTGCAAGTTTTACACTTAAAAGATAAACCATCATCTTATGTTTGATTTGGAAAAAAATTGGTATGGAGGACCATGCCTTTACCAGCACCTGTTTCAATTGAGTAAAGGATGGCACATAACCTTCAAAAATGTTACTTCTGCTGTAATTATGTTTATTGGAATCTAAATGCTGCTCTTGTTTTTTTCATAACTAACAATACTCTCTATTTTAGTGGTCTGGTCATGTGACAAGCTTATGTGGGATTATTGATCACAAGAGTCTAGTTTATTTACAGTACAGATAAGTAAGAGACATTCAATATCTGACTAATGGTTAACAAAAGCTCTGGTAAAATGATACCACTAAATACCCTTGCATGGGCACGTGCCAGTACAGCTCCAAAGCTATTAGACACTTATCTATTAAAGTTAATCGGCCCAGAGGGAATATCACTGACATTGTTATGAGGTTTGTTTTTATTGTTTTTCCATACCGCTTATATAATATTTATATGAAGATGAGAGCAATGATCTGTGTTCCCACAATGCAAAGCTCACAGTCAAAGATAATGTGTGAGGTATGGTAAGATGATTTATCTGTAGACTAATCATCTACTTTTCCAAGATGTCCCCTATACCCATTTCCTGGTATTAACTGGCCAAAGGGAAAAAAACTAATAGTATAATTCCATCTGGACCTAGAGTTTATTTTTTGTGTGAACAAGTAAATCTGTAGGATTAACGGCAACAACAAAAAATTAAGCAGGCACCTAGGATTTCAAAATCTGCTTGTGTACTGTTATTTGAAGCAAACAATGTACTGTGTTTGTATGTATGTATGTACTTCTACATTCTATCAAGTGCTAAAATATTCACAATATCAGTCCATAAGAAATAAAACATTAAACTTCACATAAAATAATGTCTTGGCTAAACTTTAAGCAGTTCTTCCATTTTAGTGTGGTTGTTGGCGGATCGCTCTAAAGGGCCCCACACACGTATCGAGTGGGGGCTGACAGATCAGCGATGGAGTGCAGCATGATGACCGCCGTGTGCCGGCCGTTTCAATGGGGACGGCAGTCTCCATTAATACTAACGGCATCGGCCAGAAATTATCGCACATGTCCATTCTCTGGCCGAGCTTTGGGCCGATCGATCGGTGCGAGTGTGGCGGCCTTAAGCACTGTCCCGCTTTCAGCCACTTTTTGAGAATCACTGTGGCCAGTTGACCACAGCCTGACCTGATCATAAAAACCAATCATATATTCTTTCATTTTAAAAGACATAGGGGGCATGGGGTGGCAGCTGATTATGGATTGGCAGGCTGGCAGGCATCTAGCAAATTTAACTTCAACAAGAAAATGTCACTACTTTCCAGCATCCCTGCATTATACACCTTCTTTATAGCTGTCAAAATGAACAAACAACCATCTATTGTGATTGATGTATTTAGTTAATCAGATGACACATCAAGCGTACAGCAAATGATGCAATGAAGAGAAGTTTCTCAGGGCATGAATTTGCTATCAATAATCTGGACAGTGAAGCAAATGTATCTCTTAAACATGCAGAATAGCGCTTTGAGGTGGATTTTTCCTGAAATACATTCTACTCTGTCATGACACATTTATTTTATGTTCCTTGTGTGAGGAAGTATACAATAAATGAGATGCAGATAAAGAAAAACGTATACCTGTGTCAATTTAGTGCGAGCGTACCATATTAAAACTGTTGAAAAATCTGGACAACATAGCCACATATGAATAAAAAGGTAGAGGACACTGTTAAAATGACAGTTCGCTCTTGAGACAAATGTCATGGAAGATTTATTGGGTCCTCTTGACTATCATATCTCCTCTAATGCCTTTTACTGGGGAATTTAGACTGGGATGGAAGACCAGGTAGGTATCACCAAGCATGGCCACTCTCATTCTAACAGACTTAACTACCATATATACTCGAGTATAAGCCGACCCGAATATAAGCCAAGGTACCCAATTTAAGAAAAAAAATCTGGAAAAACTGAATGATTCGAGTATAAGCCTAGGGAAGGAAATGCGTCAACTTAGGCACAGAAACACACAGCAAATGTACTTTTGTTTGGAGGTGTAATTATTTAATTCAGCAGATTTGTAAGTTAATTACAAAGAAGAAAAAATCACTAGAAGTGCTGAAGATGTAGAGAAGGGAAGTGGGAACATTATAAAGAAAAAAGTATTGCTCTAGCATATTAAGTTTTTGCACAAAATGTTCAAATTTGACTTGACTTTGAACCTAATTTATGCAAAAACGACATATGCTAGAACAATAATTTTTTTTTCAAATGTTCCCACAACCATTTTCTACATTTTCAGCAAATTTGGCGATGATAGCATGTTTGGGGGCTTTGCAATTTACTCATAAAATCCACATACAAAATGTTTCATTTTTTGACCCGAATATAAGCCGAATCAAATTGTTTGAGCACATTTCAGGTGCTGAAAAATGTTGCTTATATTCGAGTATATACGGTATTTGTTTAATATGTATACACTAGGCAACCTGACAATAAATCAAGTGATCAAAATAAATAAGCCAATAAAAACAATTAAAATTTCTATACACAGTACAAATAGGTGTAGAAATGGCAGCTAAGATAGTCAGAGTTAAGCAGGGCACACAGGTTTAGATGTGCTGCCAATCTCCCGGCTGGTCCTGCCGAGAATCAGCCGGGCACCCTTTGTGTGCCAGCCATTACTTTGGATGGGGATGTCGGTCCCCATACAAAGTAATTGGATCGTACTAAGAAATTGTGGACGTGTCCATAATTACTCAGATAGATTTCCCTGCATTTAGCTTTTAAGCATTAGATTTGCGGCCGATTTCATGTCAGATCGTCTGTCGGTGGCAAAATTGGCCGCAAATCTAAATGTGTATGGCCACCTTTAGTAAAGGCCAACCTAATTTTTCCCCTCTGAAGAGTACAAGTGTCGGTTCATGATTCAAGCAGAAATACCAAAAAACTACTTCAACTTAGTACAGATACTTGAGCTGAATTGAGCAGTGTAATAAAAGTCTATAGGAGTGACTACTTTTAATAATGAGGGTCCATAAGCAGCCAGCTTATATTTCTACAGAGTACTGCACAAGCTTACTGAGTGTAACATCAGCACCTTTTTAGCTCCCTGTACCCGATATTAGTCCAAATTGTACATTCTTAAAGCGGACCTACCACATTGTAGGTCACTTTGCACTATCGGCATCAGACTGCCAATACATAGGACAATCACTGTACAAAAAGAAAAAAAAAATCTTAAAGCAGGAAAGACAAGTTTTTCTGTTGCGCCGCGATCGCTTGTCGTAGCTGAAAGGGTTCCGGGAAAGCATCCCCATAATGCTCTGCTCTGAAAGCAGCCCCATAATTCTCTGCTCTGAAAGCAGTCCCATAATGCTCTGCTCTGCCTGT
>CM070033.1:64115013-64138720 GCA_036250615.1 Ptychadena robeensis | reverse complement strand
AGATGTATACTGCTGACAGGTGTGTAATATGTCCATGTAATGTATGTGGGGGATTCTTTTGAGTTTACAACCACTTTAATTCTATTCATTCTTAAATAATTTGAGGTTTTTCCATATGTGTTAAACAATATATCTAAGAGCTCTTACACACTATGGTTTAAATGTTAAAAGTGTGCTTTGTCTGCACTTGCAGCTACACTTGCATTGCCAGTTATAATAATTGCATATTGCAGTGCATTGTAGCTGCAGTGCAGTCCGTTCCACAATGCAGCACAGCTAACGATTTTACAAGGTACACAGATATCCTATGGAACCTTTCACACTAGTTCCACGCTTGTGTTTCCTGTACCACACAATGCTGCGCGTTACTAAAAACGCTGCAGGCAGTTTTTGCAAGCATCTTCCCTACACTCAACACTTGACCAGTAATGGCTCATTTAGGGTCCATGGTAGGGTTATCGCTACTTTGTCCACTACCAACCAGTAGTCCAACTGCATTGGCTGCAATGTGAAATTGTACAAAAACGTACAACACAACACAGTTGCAATAATGTGATTTAGATTTTTTTTTAGATAGGTTTAAACTTCTCTATATCCAGTGTTTTTTTACACTTAGGCTACACTGTGCGTTAAGCATGTGCTGCGTTTACGGATCCAATAAACGCAACCCATGCATCAGGGGCCCGTCAGGCATGTGTTTTTTGTGTTCATTTTTTACCATGAAACGCATCAAACAAGGCATACCATTGCATTTCAACTGACTCAGTTAATTTTCTATGGGTGCATTGACTTGCATTGGCTTACATTGTGTTAATGCCCACACAGTGCTCTGCGTTGATTTTACCGCAATGAAAGCTGATTGATCACACCAACAGATGTGTAGGCACATCCATTGATTTTCAATAGATGCGTCAATGTCCCTGCGTTTGACGTACCTCAAACGAAGGGTTTTTTTTAACGCATAGTGGAGTCAAGGCCTAAAAGAAATTTCCATAAAACACAATGGTTTCCCCACACAGAATGTAAAGGCCCCCATACACGGGTCGGATTCCGGCCGGATTCCGGGCCGATCGATTCCGGGCGCGTGCACGTGAATCGATCGTGCCGGAATCGTGTGCAGCCCACCTTGTCCGTCCGATCACGTCCAATCGTTCGGTGGCCCAGAATCGGATCCGTCAGAGAACCAACATGTTGGTCTTTTTGATCCGATTCTGCACAGATCAGGGGGAGTTGCCATTTGTGAGGTGGAATCGGAGGTGGAATCGGACACGGAATCGTCCCGGAATCGTGCCGGAATCCGTTGGACAAGGTGGTATGCTGCGATGGATACTCTTAATTGGCCCATTGATCACACCTGCGATTCCCGGCAGAATCGCCGGAATCGATCGGATGATGAATCGATTGGACATGGAATCCGACACGTGTATGGCTAGCTTAAGGGAAAAGCTGCAACAAAATGTCCAGCCCTTCTGAGCTACTAAACATTAAAAAAATTGCTTTAACTTAACACTTTACTTCCTGACTTTTAAATATTATCATTCAGTCAGGTTAATGGCCTTCCTTTTTTAATCCATCCTAAAAAATAGTAAGATTTATTTAGAGTTATCAGCTTCAGCTCTTACTTTTCATCCTTTGTAGATCTTCAGAAAAAAACTTTTTTGCACCTATTTAACAGACCTTCAAGCAATCCTGTATGAACATGGTGAGTCAGAACAATGTGCCCTTGAACCATATGCTTTTTTTTCCCGATGCTTGTTGTCAAGGTACTGACATACCACTTCAATTTAATCAGATTCTCAGCCTTGGAGAATTACCAGAACTGTACAATACATTAGGTTTCCACCATCTCGCCATCGGAAATGATCTTTTCATTTGTTAGAGAAAAAATGTGGAATATCCGATCCCAGACCACCAAATCAGAAATATTCTTTGTCAAGGACTCTTCATTTTCTGCAATTTCTAGATTTATCTTCCTAGATTGAAGACTGTATTGTATGTATTGCTTTTTATTTATATAAAGTAATTAGTATCAGAGCCAGTCTGAATGATCAGCAAGTGTAGAGGTTGCACATGGTGCCAATTTTGTTTCTTGGGGTGGGCGCCTAGCTACATATGTAATTGAACTGTGAAGTCCTTGGGGAATATATGCACCTGTAAAACCAACACCTGCATTTTGTGGGTTCAAGGACCATGGCAAACATGAGCCAATTATGTAACAAAAAGGGCAGATTTAAACTCTACTCCACTCTGTGGCAGTACAGGCACAATAACATGGAGACTATTTATGTAATTGTATTTGCATACTATATTTTCAGACTACATGTATAGTGCTCAGTGTTGTTGGGGTAGAGGGACAAGGGAAAGAGTAGAAGTTTGAGACTACCTTCCCTGCCAAAAAAAACATAAATTTTTGAAGTGTGTGAGCATGTTTCGAACAAAACAGCACACATTTATAATGGAGTCCTCTGCACTGGAATTGGCCTATCCTCGCTGCTCAGGCCCATGTGTCTCTGGTGACTGAAGATGACTGTGGTAAGCAGAAGTGCCCAGGAGCTAAGAGTGGCCCTTCCATTACACCCAGACAGTTGCATGTATCTTCTGCTGGGAGATTATCTCAGACTTTTCACTGCCCCCACTTTGGAGGCCTAGCGAGACTTCCTGTTCTTCTATTTTCCCGTTGGCCTTGTTCTGTGGGAAATATTTCCTTTCTAGTTCAATTTTTAGTAAACGTTCCTATGGTGTGGTTCCATGTGTCCTCTACCTTTTACCTGCCTGTTACATCTCTGTGCCATAACACTAATGCATTAGGGGGCTTTATGGGATGCCATTATAAATATATGTATCCGGTCAAGGGGCACCTTGACATTAAGCAAAGAAAAGCAAAGACCAGTCCTAATTGACAAATACTGTATATAAAAAATCTCACATAGCCCAAGGCCCTATATTCACGTTTTGACCTCCCCATTACACTCTTGCTCTTCTAAAGCCAATGCTGAAATTGACTCTGGGGGAGAAGTACCATCACCTCCCTGGACATTTGACTTGTGCTTGGGTCTTGTGAATGGCCACTTAGCCTGGGCATTGTCATGATGGAGCAACATTTGAAGAATAGGGGAATGTATTCTGGCTGCAGATGAGCAACTTGGTGCAATGTAAGGAACATGAATTGGAATGCATTCTGCAGAAGCAGAGCAGTAGAAGATGAATCCTGAGTGGTTTCTATAGGTAGCTCTATGTAAGAATACAATTCACTGCTGACTAAGGCATAATTGTTGCATGTAACTTCTATTGTACTACCCCCTTTGAACTCCAGTCATTCATCTATGTTTCAGAGAATTTATCAGCCTCATCAACTACATATACAATCCATTACTGCAAATCAGCCTGTTTTACTGTGACAAACACTCTTTTAAAAACTAATATTTATTCATGTGTATAGCAGAATTGATATAGTTAAATGTATGTTGTGCAACAGCAAGCACAATGCAGTGACAGGAGGGTGATTTATGGTATAAGGGAAAAGCTGACAGGAATAATCAGTATTACTATATGTGTAGAACTATATGTGTCTGTTCATACAGAACTACTATCTATCTCAGACAAGGTCACATTTATAAGGAAGGGTTAAAATGGTAAAAAGGCCCCTGTTCTTGTTTTGAATCTACAGAAATATGCACACGCAAACACATGACCTCAGTAAGCACCCCTCAAAAAAAATGAAATTAAATGCAAACATGCTATTCAAAGCGGTTTGGAAGACTGGAGCATGCTCACATTGGTGGACATCCAACAAAGTGAATATCAGCCTGCAGAGCATGGTCACTAGGAACAATGATGACCAAGTGAATAGCATGTTTACATTAAAAGTGTTAACAAAAACTGTATATAGTAAAAGACAATGTTATTTGGAAGCTATTATTTTCCTATGTGCACAAAGCCTATGTACAAACACAAACAAATTTACCTTCTATAAAACAGGACATTGGTAGACTGTAACGCTCTTCAATAGTCATTCTATTAGCAACCCTTCTGATACGGCTATTGTCACAATTAGAAAATAAAATAAAGCTCACCATGAATTGTTCGTGGTCCTCAAGCAGTGTGATTTGCAGGAAAGAGAAGAAAGATAATTTTACCCTTTACTAACAATTTCCTACTCTCTACTACAAAGGAAAAACCAAAGAAATGTAACTCTTAAGAATATATAGCAGCATGTCCATTGTTAATAGAACAACAAGGTCATGTTGGAAATGGTCTGGATCGCTGGAACAATGGTCAAGAGATAATCAGTCTGGCATTAGCCTCTTGCAGATCATGCACAGCAGAACTGGAAATTAGATGCAGTAAAAGGAGTCAGTTTATGAAGCTAACAAGGAACATTCTAATAAGAAGAAGAATTACAGAGTTAGAGGTAAGCTAAGTTCATGTGTTTTCTTTTATTGTTCAGTGACAATAGATGATCTATCTATCATCATTTTGGGTAATGTTCTACTTTAACCTCCCTAGTGGTATGATCATTGCCCAATTTCTATTTCAAAAGTGGTACAGCCCACTGCCAACTTCCCCCTACACATGTGTGGACGGGGACACCGTTGCCTGTATTACAACACAGGCATACGACGAGGGTAGTCCTCCATTTCACCCGCATCATTAGTGCCACCAGGAAGTTGGGTCCAGTGATTAACGCGATGAAAGTTTACAATGGGGGACAGTGTGGGCTTGCCTAGAGCTGCTTAACTACCCCAAGTTTACTTTGGGTTTACCAATGTTAGTAAATAAATCTACCAGGATACTCAACTGCTCTTGTTTCATATGATATCTTGTGTTGAATCTCAATAATGTACAGCGCTGCATAATATGTTGGTGCTAAATAAAGAAAAGCTAATAATAGTTATACCCCAACTACACTTGGGCACACTGCTAGGAAAAGTTAATGTCATTCTATGAAGCCCCAGACAATTTTTGCTAAGGAAGGTATCTGCAGTCTATGTTTGTCACTAAAGTTTCTTTCACACTATATGCTCTGCATTGTGTGCTGGCAACACACACATTATGTGCTGTGTGGTGCACTAGTGCGTCCAAAATGTGCCCATACAATGAGGTGAGTTATTCTATTTATCTTCTCCAAACTGCTAAATATTACATTGAGGTTTCAAGAACATTTACAGTGGGACAAAACAAATAATATATTTTTTTGTGGGGGGGGGGGGGGGGGTATTTCTGTCTTTATCCTTACCTCTAGGATCTTTGGATACCTTCTTTTAAAAGAAAGAATTAAACATTGAGTATTTAGGTGATAGCATTTAATTTTGGTAAATGAGCATTTTATGACCTATTGCCCTGTTAAATTTCAATATTCAGGTTTCAAAATTTGAAGGTAAAAACAGCCAATTCTCAGCTCCATGGCTGATCAAATAAAACTAGGAAGCAATTCATATGAAAAAGTATTGTTACAAATTACATTTAACTAGTGTTTTATTTTTATTACATTACAGTGTGCAGAACATTATCAGCACATCTCTACTATCTACTCATCAGGCCTATTATTACACATGATGGAACATCTGAACAGAAGATCTCTGCGTGTCATTTTATCTCATTTATGGTCATGTGTCAGTAATGACAGCTATTTGTTAGCATCAATAATACAAGTTATTTCTTAGATCTCTTTACCCCCACTGGTTAGTCATTTAAAGTTATACTCAGTGTTTCTGTGCACACACACACACATATATATGTATATATGTATTATATATTTTAACAATTAGGAAGATGATGATTTGCAAGAACCTAGCAAAATGATTTGCAAGAACCTAGCATTATCCCATACATGTGCTCATCATGTCCTATATGAACAAGTGATTTATAACCATTCTTGTGATACTGACTATCAGTGAATCATCTAAAGCTAGGCATGCACTGCTCGCTTTTTTTTTGTATAATTTTTATTTGTAAATTTTCCTTATCCAAAAAAAAATATATATATATATATATCATATAAAAAAATATATACACAGCTATGCATTAAGGAACACAGCATGTTGAAAAACATTACAAGTTGCAATATGGTGAAAAACAAAACCTGCCCAATACACTTCTACAGCATTAAGGGTCAATATAAGATCTCCAACCAGTGTGCTGAGCATCTAATAGTAATTACAATGAAAATCTACTGCATTTTTTCTACTGTGTCTTCCTAATAATCTATCTGCCCTCGAATATAAAAAGATAAAAAAGAAAGCTAACAAAAAAAAGATCAAAGGTATATATTGATACCTCCAACCAACGATTATTGTACTACCCATATCTAAAACATATCAATATTTTAAAAAGGCAATCCGTTGTCTTACCGCCGACAGAGAGGTGCCCCCAACCTCCACCTCAGACCACCACAGACCCTGGCAGCAGTCCAATGAAAAAACAGCCAAAACAGACTCCCACCCCAGGATCCATCCAGACGCACACAAGCAACGAAACTTCAAACAGCGCCATGCCGACCCACCAACACATCCGATGCGCCCTGCAGCTGGGAGGGCCAGGAGATATCAAGCCAATGCCCAGACAAACCAAGAAGAATGAAGACATGAATCACCGCTTCACCCAGCACATAATGCCCCTCAACACAGCCCACCACATCCCATCCATCAAATGCAGGGCGCCGCATCCATCCTACACCATCCCGCACCCCAAACCAGCGGCCCAGGCCAAAAAACGGGGGGCCTCCCAGATGCTTGTGTCACCTTAAAACAACTTAAAATTTTTTTGCTTAAATGTAAAAACAAACCCCACAAAAATGTAATATGGCAACCCATGACAAATGCATTTGCAACCCAATTCGGGTCTTGACTCGAATTTTAAGAAACACTAGTATGGAGGTCTAATTAAACAATGCAATTTGCACCCAGACAGTCACACCCTTGCTATGCTCAATTGTGAGGTTTTTTTCTAAATAATTTTAAGGTTATAATTTGATAATGTATACTCAACAGTCTTACATAAGATGTTCTGTAAATGTAGCCTTGTTATTTCTTCTCTTCACAAGGAAACCAGATATTACAAAATGACATAATATGGCAAAGGAACAAACAAAAGTTCAAAGATCAATTGCATCGAGAGGACATGGAATAGAGATTTACATTTCTTGATGTTCAGAGAAGGTCTGTTGGGGCACAGATTGTTCTTTATCTAATACAACAATAATTCATGCAAATCAAACACAGGCATCATTCTTTTACTAACCAAACACTCATGGTCAAGAGCACCTGCTGTCCCATATGGACACTGTTCATCTAATGCCTATTCTCCATGTGGACATTGTACAGTGCAGCAAAACGTGCCAACAAGAAAAAAAAACGCTCCCAGCACAACACAAGGCTCTGTGCTCTAGGCAGGACTGTTCTTTTATAATACCAATTGTTCTTTTCCCTTTGTACTGTTAGAGAAGCCAGGAAATTCAACAGCAAAGAACAACATCATATCAACATAGCGTTCACAAAACATAACAAAAATAAATACAAATGGAAGAGTGACCTTTAATAACTACCATCTGCATTGCAGTAATTAGTTGTATCTGCCAGCCATAAGCCAAACAAAAGTTTAAGCAGCACTTCAGCAGAATTGTTCCTGCCGATACCTTTGTTTTTTTTGTTTGTGACATGCAAAGATCACAAACATGGAAAATGGCTTTGCAATATTGTCTTAGCACTTTGAAGTACTTGATATGCTAGAGACACTTTTGGCTTGATATCCAAAAAACAGCACGACACTGGCAGCACTTAATTCAACATGTCAAAAAAACACACGGATTCCAACGCCATGCATGGGTTTTTAAAACAAGAAAGACGCTCTGCGCGACCACTATTAGAATATTTAATTTTCTTTACCAAATCTAGTTTCCTAACCAAATCAATAAAACATATTACACTTGTAGTGTGTAGATTTCCATATATACATATATAATTAATATCAGGTAGTCATTCTGCACAAGTACATTTTTATACATGGTAAAACCTTTATGAAACATTAAAAAGCTGCTTACACACAAGGTCATTTAGCATTCAGAATTTAGCCTGTCAGTAGTACCTGTGCCATGGCATCAGCTATTCTATAATTGCCTCTGCAATTTTTACAGAGCACTTTAGAAGTATGCATAGGCAATACACTCTTTAAAGTGAATCTGATATACCATATCTACTCAAGTATAAGCCGACCTGAATATAAGCCAAGAAACTGGGAAAATGTATTGACTCCAGTCTAAGCTGAGGGTGGCAAAGTCAGATAGTGGAGTTTTTTAAATGAGAAAAATATAGAGAATGCACCATTGCCCTTGAGAATGAATCAAACAGGTGAATGTTAGTGCCACAACTTCAAAAAAGTTAAGAGAGCACAAGATTATGTGGATTTTCAATGCATTTTGTATGATTCAAACATGAAAATAATTTTCCATTTGAATTATAAGAAATTGAGTTTTCTAACTGAAATTCGGCCTTCTCCAGTTAAAATTAGCAAATAGTCCACTAGATGGCACTGCCATGTTGTTTGCTTACATTTCACCAGCCTATGTCGGGAATGCTGCCAATTGAATGGTCCGATGTGTATGCAATATTCTGCAGGGGGAACAGTGAACACCCGGACAGGTAAGTGGAGCCCTGACTTGAGTATAAGCCGAGGGTGGGGCCTTTTCAGAATTTTTTGGGGGCCTGAAAAGGCTTATACTTAAATATATATACGGTATATGAGGTAGTTTTTAAAAGTTTCTTAATTTTTTCATCACACATCACAATCACACATTGCAAGTGAAAATGTATTCCTTTCACTTAACAGATGGGTCCCTTAACCAAGCCTAGCCAACAAAAGATATCTAAGGTAGCCTATATAGATGAAATCAAAGAATACTCTAGTGGATCGGAATGTTTTTAGTATTCCATTAAAGGCCTAAAGTGTTAATTCAGGGATAAGGACAATTAGTGAAGGGGATCAGTATTAAAAAGTGACAAAAGTTTAGGGAAGGCAACTCTTGTAGAAGACATGCAATGCCAAGAATTCTTCCTGTGTGATACACTGCAAGGTACCAGCATGGCACTCTTTATAAATAAATAGAAAATTATATAACATGCAGATTTAAAAATCATTATAGTTTACTATAGTCATAGTTAACTATTATAGTTATTATAGTTATAGTTAACTTTTGTTTTTTATTATTATTATGGTTATAGTTAACTTTTGTTTTTTGGATTTTACAGTCAGTATATTTAACCTTAAGTTTAGCATAGACCTAAAAGGGTTTTAACCCAGTCTACAAGTGCTAAGAACAAACCTTTAATTTCTTTCTAAAGATACATAAACAATCTTCCAGCAGTAATGTCAGAGTTTGTATTCTCAGGCTTCTTTTACCCCTCCATTAAAACCAGAATAAAATGTCATGCATTAGTTAAATGATGTTCAAAATGGCATCAATGCCAATGAACTAATGTACAAATGAGCAGAAAATATTCTTAGTGACCCTTGGTCATGTAAGAAGGTCTATGGTGGCATTTTATCATTGACACTGATTTCGGCCTATGGTATGCCTGACATTTAAATAACAACATACATTTCACATAATGGCTTTTGTGTTATCACGTGCAGATTACAGTTTGTTGGTGTACAGTAAACATACTAATTAAACTGTATTTTTTGGAAGATGCCGCTCTCAAACATGTCTTGCTCTTGATGCTGAAGATCAAAGCAAGACTTAGTCTTTGTACTGTATGATATCTGAAAAATGTTGACACACTTGTTTATTCTTCATTATTGAATCTATGATGTCAACATACAAATCATGTTTTGCCTAATATACTTCTAGGCCTTTGAAATACATGTCATAAAATTGTAAAGTTTATCCATTTTCCTGCCTGTGAATTCAGGGCAGCACCACTGATACTGGAAAGTATAAAGTATTACAAAAAATATTTCCCTGAACTTTAAGCTTCTATTACCTGCTTTATAACTGCTCGAGAAGAATAAGTTCATGAATGGATTAGTAATTTGGAAGACATTTCATAGCTATTAACAACATAAGTAAACAAGTCTCATTTATAACAACTTTTTTTACTATTAGCTATACCAGGGGTGGGCTAACTTTTTGACTCTTGAGCCACAAGGGGCCAGACCAAAAGCCAGTAATGGACAACCACCCACGTGTGCCAATTCCACGCATCACCGGCATCACTTATGATGGTGTTTATGTGTAATAGGTGACGTGTGACAGGGACATTTTTACCTTTTAAAATTTCCTGCACTTACAAAGAAATGCTCATTCATTTCAATGAGCAGAGATAATTCCTAGAGTCTGCCTGTTGTCACCATGAGGATGTGTCCACAGTGTCATGATCACATCACTGCATCGTCCTCAAGGCAATGTTTGGACACCTTTAGGCATTATGTGCACTCATTGCGAAGAACAAGCAGAGAGTAACATCTTTTCAACAATGTGACAAAAGGCCAGAAAAGAAAGCTAAACAGGCTGGATCTGTCCCACGGGCCTTAGTTTGCCCACCCCTGAGCTATACCATGACCTGAAAGAATAAGAACCTTCACACACAGTATGACCTATTTATTTAGGGGGCTGTTTAAGGGGATCCCATGTTCTCAATAAGCCCCCACCCACAGACAACCCCCCTAAAACCAGGTCATGTTGTAGAGAAGGGAACCTCCCCCTACCTTACTGATGAGTCTCCCTCATGCTGAGGTATAGCATGGAAGGGTCATGAAGAATGGGCATCAGAAAACACCCAAAAAACACAATACTGCAAAAACACCTGCAAATTGTGTCAAATAAATGTACAATCTTCCAAATGGTGAGGTTGTTTTTGGGGGGGTTTAGAGCTAAACACTAACAAAAGCTGTGAAAACATCCATGTAAACCTAGCCAAAGGCTTCAACAATATATATATATATATATATATATATATATATATATATATATATATATATATTAATAAAAGTTCATTATTGTGAAATATCCAACTCTGTTACTTTTATCTATCTATTGAATCAGGCATCAAGAATGAGAAACAGCATCAGCAGGCATTTAATTCTGCTTTAAGTGTTGGCCCTTATAGGTAAAAAAAATTAGAAATCACATGTGAAAGCATGGTTCACATAATGAGTAGATTTGTAACACTGGATACTGTATATCATGCTTTCCCAGAGTGTCTTTTGTGCCAGAATAGATTCAAAGTTGTGTAAAGGTAGGAATACACGGGTAAATTTTTTCCTGATTCTTGCACAACCAAGCACCGTGCGCGCTCACAACACTGAGCTGTGCAGAATTCTAGGAAAAAAATCGACCTGTGTATGCTTTTTTTCGAGCGAGATCAATAGATCTCGCTTGGCCGAACAGGTTACCAACATGTTGGTAAACCTTGTTCGATATTCTACACTTTGAATAGGGAACCGCGGTTCCCCATTCAAAGTGTAGACGGGCTGACAGCTGGCTCCCGATCACGCTACTGCTGAGATCTGTCTGTCGGCTCAAAAATAGAGCCGTGTATTCCAGCCTTTAGAAATGTCGCTGAGTTATGTCGCCATTGGTAGTGGGATACATCACATGCATGCAGCTGGAGGACTAACAAAATTTATTATATAGCAGTTTATAAAAACCCTTCATAGTTAGTAGAAACTACCAGTATATGGTAATAATTAATTCATAACTTATTGTTCCGTAATACAACTGATATGATCACTCCCTTCCAATGCTACATGTGTTTCCTAGGTCAACCTGAGGATAATATCAGTTTATTTGCTGTCATAGATGTCTTGGAATCACCAATGTATGTCTTTGTTTATTTTTCCTTGGAACAATTTGGAAATAAAGTTTTGACGATTTTAAAGATCAAAAAGTCTGAGTGCGGATTCTATAACCTAGAGACAAAGATTTGCTTTATAAATGTTAATAATAATGGTATTTTTCCTAACATGGTATGTTACCTATGACTGCACATCAATTTGATTCAAAGATAACAGCATTACATCAAGCATCACAACTATCAGCATCTGACTTTTGGGATCACACATTCTTGTAAGCTGCAGATCACCATCTGGTAATTATTAATATTTAAATGTAATTTTATTATAGGCATAGTAAACATGTAAAAAAACACATCTGCTAGTTTGCAGGATTACATATGTATTGTTTACCTCTCCTCACAATGAAAATTTTGACAAGAGTACTGTGGTTATTAAATAGATTGAGCCCTAGCAGTCTACTGCACTTATAAGTACACATATATTATTATGACTTTATTTAATTTATGTCAAGAAAATTTACATTCCTACAGGATAGTATGCAGTAACAGTGATTAATAGGTGTACTTATCTTTTAATGTAATATTCAGCAGAAAACAAATGGTACATTACATAATTTACTTACAGTTTGATGTCAGATCAAATCCCCAATGGGATAAATTGTTCTTCAGATAATGGAACGAGTTTTTATTTTAGAAATGTAAATCATGCTGAAATCCTGGGATGATACAAATGACAAAGCTACTGTCATAACCTTAAGGTTTCCAGGACTATTTTATCTTTACAGATCCCAGCAAAACCGATAAAGTCCAGGTAGGATAAGTAAACAAACCATAAGGAGGATCACCTGCTGACTTCTTAAGATTTCTAATACTCCAGAGGCAAGATTTCCTTGCTCTAGTCTATGTTTACATCCCCCAAAAGGGCAGAATTTGGGTTTCCAATGTCAGACAAGTTCTCCTGGTATTGGTTGTATAATATGTTGAATCCAGAATAGTCATTTGGATTTTTATAGTTGCAGCAGGGCAGTACTGAGAACTATGATCATTCAAGCGCTCAAGAGATATAAAAAGCCAGCATACAATTTAAAATGATACTTAAGAGAGTAGTATTCTCATATATGCTTATAAGTCAATGTGCAAGCTATGGTTATATTATGTGTGCTGTCCAACCTTCGGCTTGTGCCTCAAATCATTTTTTTATTAGTGCCGAGATAATGGGTGCTGTAAGATCTCAGCTCAGGGACTGTGAGGTTTCAGCTCCAATTATTTCCAGTATAGATAAGGTATCTAGAGGCCTGCAGCACTAGGGTACCAGAATTGAATGTCAGACATAGACAATATCTGTATGGAGTTTTTTTCTAAGTTGCTGTAAGTTTCTGTCAGTACTTCACTTTCCTCCAACATTTCAAAACATACTGGGTAACCTGAACTATGACTGTGATAAGGAAATATGATTGTAAGCTCCTCTGAGGCACAGTTAGTGACATAACTGGGTA
Organism: Ptychadena robeensis; assembly: GCA_036250615.1. Classification (NCBI taxonomy): domain Eukaryota; kingdom Metazoa; phylum Chordata; class Amphibia; order Anura; family Ptychadenidae; genus Ptychadena; species Ptychadena robeensis. The sequence goes on along the minus strand of CM070033.1, from coordinate 64,125,435 downwards.
CTATGGCATATGCTGGTGCCATTATATTATTAGTATACTTAAATGTTTTAATGTTGGATCATATTGTATTTTAAGTAAAGAAAACAGCTTTATACGGAGTTGAAATCTGATATCAGTAATGCCTTTGTTAAAAGAAAGACAATTACTGTACATGGATTTGGATATTCCATCAGTGGGGTTAATAGTGTCCTAGAAAAAAGAGAGGTACGTCAAAAAACAACCTAAATAACCCACAAGGTAAAAGATAATCTTCTTTATCCTAGCTTCCATAAGGCTTTTCCTCATGTCATATATACCAGCAGGAAATGCAGGATGATGTAATGTACCTTCATGGAGTTACTATTGATGGTTACGCTGTCAGTTATACATTAATAGCCGTTGTAACAGGATCATCGACCTGAGCCCTCTAGAGCACTGGGATGCCTGGAGCGTGTATTTATCCTTTGCGTTATTTCCCCCCTATGTTGTGGAAAGACACGCTTCCGGTTTATCTTGAGGCACTGAAATGAGGTATTTTGTTTATGTATAACCATCTTTACTTATGTTACATATTTTCTGGCCAAGTAGATAGTTTGATAACGCAAAATACATTTGCAAATACCCATAAACCGCTGGAATACTTGAAACCACTAAAATCTACTTTACATACTACAATACAACAACTTTGGTACAGGAAGCCTACTGGATTTTGGCACACTTAAAATTACACATTTAGATAATGTCTTTAGTAAAGATCAAACCACTCTATTATGTATATATTTCTATTACTCCTGGCCTCCTGGAATAAGGTTTAAGAATATACGTTTTGGTTTTATAAATATTAAAATATCAACTAAATGATTCACCCTAAACCTTATCTGGCACCTTTCATGTACAAGATTGAGGTGCCAGGCATTTAGATTGATACTGTTTTACAGGTAACAGATCTCCTCCTAAAATCACCCATCCAAGGCCATTCACCCATCCAAGGCTTGCCATGGCTATCCCACTGTCCCATAACAATTCATTAAAGGGGTCAAATATTAAAACATATAAATTTAGAACCAGTAATACATAGCTATTGTAATTCATAATTGTCTAGATCCCACAAAATGGTAGAACAGCCCAAAATGCTTTGTATTTTTGTAGAGGTACTATTACAATAACATCCATGTCTAGTCAGAGGTAGGGATGGTCGAAAAATTCACAGAGCGAATTTTTAAGTAGAAATTTCTACTTTTTCGCCAGAAATTTGCATAGTCAAATTTTGATGGGGTCATTTCGACTTTTCACCAAAAAAGTTAAAAATCAGCCTGATATTTTGACTGAAATCGAAATTTCAACTTAAAAAAGAACTTTGCTTTTGATTTGCCGTGCCACTATTTCGCGTGCGAATATCGCCATTTTATTTAAAATTTTCGCATGCGGGAGTGATTGGAAAATTCGCATTGGCGAAAATTCGCCTGGTGCTAGCTAACTTTGTCAGCTTATTGCAAAGCCCCTGAAAATGGTATCCTCACAAAAATTGCTGGAGTTGTAGAGAAGGGTTGGGGAAACATTTGAAAACAATAAGTTTTGCTCTTTTTTTTTTTTTTTTATCATTAAACTTTTATTGAATATAAAGCATACAGGTAACATTGTTGAAATAAGTTTTGCTCTAACATGTCAAGTTTGTGTATAAATTGGGTTTAAATCTCAGCTCTGATTGTAAAGCTCTGCTACTATGTACACTGATTCTTCTATTATAGCTCAAGCTCATACAGCAAATTGAAATTTTCCACCTTATATGAATTTTTGACCTTATGCGAATTTTAGGCTTTATGCTAATTTTTGAGTGTTTTATGCGAATTTTTGGCGTTATGCGAATTTTCGACTTTAGAAATTTCGACTTGAAAAAAGTCAAAATTGTGCAGTCGAATCGCAATTCGATTGGGAAACTCGAAATTTAAGTAGAATCGAATTTTATTCATTTTGACCATCTCTAGTCAGAGCCAGGTGGTTGTATCGGCTGGTTAAAGCATAGCAAGGAGCCTACACAGCTGTAGTCCTTTTGCCATGATAACAGTATTCAGTTTCCCTACAAAAATGAAATCTACTTTGATGGTGTATGAGCAGACAATTGCAAATTTTACAAATCTGGGCTAGATTTGAGCTCTTCTCTAAAAGTAATAACAACATTAACTTAAAAAGTTGAAACTACTGAGTTGTTAGTTGATCTTTATTATATGTGAAGACTATGATTAGGACCAATACCAGGAGTGAAAGAGCATGAAATAACTCACTAAATGGGCTGTGATTGTTCATCTTAAAGGCTGGCCTCGGGGGTTCCTACTTACCTGTCTTTTGAGATTCTGAATCATTAATGTCAGAGGTATAAGACTTGTGGATAGGTTCGAAATGTACTGGTTGATATTAATGTAACTTGACGTACACTACTAAAACATTTTTCTAATGTTGTTGAAAATAAAAACGTACAATTTGAAATGTCATTTTGGTTATTTATCCAAAGGCTACAGTAGTGCAATCATATAAAGGAGCACTTAGGCTGTGCAATGGTCATGTAGTATTTAGAGTTTGCTGTAATAAGCCATTACTAGAAACTTCTAGAAAATAAAGAGGCTAATAGCCATTCAAGCACATTCCATCATCAGAAAAACAATTTAACAACTAAAAAGATTGTTCTCTCTCCTAATAATTGTAGGAACATGTAAGGCCTATTCAAGTTTCTGTGGCAACCCTTACCACAGGTTTGGATAGCTTGGATATAGGTGACCAGTAAGTCCTACTACCTTCCTATAATGGTGCTTGAGGTTCATACAGTATTTAGATAAAATTTATGTACCTTCAGCACATAACAGGGATCATATAAATAAATATATTTGGTTTGGTTTCCGTGTTTTTCCACGCAAACGCTAACAGCACATGACAACAGGAGGTGACAGATAAAAGATCAGTAAGCCCTCAGTTCCACGACACCTGTGTTTAGCACAGGGATTTAACAGAGTGCACAAGCCGCTTATTGACGGCAATAGAGCTTTAAAAGGGCTGTCTCCACAGCCCATCAGAGCTCCCGATCCGTGGGTCCCTGCCTTATATAGTAACATACCGGAGGCTTGTGCGGGCATCAGCGAATACCAGCACATAGTGGAGCCTGGGGCTAACCCTGTACAACAAAAAAAAAAGCATCAGTGTATTTTTTGTCTATGTACTTTGCTTGATTATAGTAGCAACAATTAAAAGCAGAAGAATGGGAATGCATAATCAGGGAGAAGTACCATATTTTTGCGGACCATAAGACGCACTTTTTCAACCCCACTCGGCCGCTGGTGGTCGCATCTTGGCTGCCCGCCAACTCCCCCGGCATGGAGATTAGCTGGGGGAGCTGGAGGAACTGTCAGTTGAGAGATGCCGGCTGGCAGAGTTTTGCTTGGCAATGGAGAGAGAGAGAGATGGACTGCCATCTTTCCCTCTCTCAGTGTCAGTGGGAACTGCAATAACTCGGCAGTTCCCACGGACACAATCACAGCTGATCTTCCCAGCTGTTTAGAGAAGAGCAGAGGGAGAAGGCTGCAGATTTCTGCCCCCTCCCTCCTCCTCCTCCCGAGTGTTCAGTGTGAAGACGCTGAGCTTGAGAGTGTACTGCTGCTAGTGACCCCTGCTGGCTGAATTGAATATTGCCTTCATTGAATTCATTGCATTAACCCAATTGATGTGAAAACTTAATAAATCTTTTTTTCTGGATTTCCTGCCCTAAAAACTGTGTGCGTCTTATGGTCCGGTGCGTCTTATAGTCCGAAAAATACGGTAGGCCTTTAAGTTTCTGCCCCATAATCCACCTGGCAGCAGTATAAAACCAGGCTCTGCCTGTTTGAAAGGACCCATCTGTTGAAACAGCCTGATCTTTTCTACTGTATATACTGGGATGCAGGGACCCAGTCAGCCCAATAGCACACAGCTTCCTAGAAAGACCCAGCTACAGTGCAGAAGAGATCTAAAGGCACTATCTTTGTGCCAACGTTCTAGTGGGGTGGCAATTCCCTCCAATTTCGAGGACCCTGCCAGACTGCATATGTGTCACCTAAGTAGGTAAAGTCTCTCCCTTGAGGGCATCAGTAGTGGTTCTGTGTGGCCACACTGCCCTTAACCCTAGTGGGAGGTGGATTCCCCAGGCTGTGCTCAGCTTTCCAGAGAGACTCACAGGCCTAGTCTGTATCAGTTTACACCTGTACTGTTCCATTCCGTGCATTCTATGTCTTTATTTTGTTGTTTTACTGTGTTTGTTTTACTTTGGTATAATGACACACACCTATGGTCATTGGTTGATCCTAGTACCAGCACATTAGCATCATTTATTTATGTAGCCAAATAAATTTGGTGTTTAAATTGGTATGTTATGTCCAGAAATCAGAACCATTGCTGGTTAGAAAAGGGTGTATAATTCAATGTATTTTGGTTTAAGAGTTTAGAAAACCCATTAGGTTGTCTAAGCTGCAGGCACTGTACAGCTAACCTCTCCTATTCCTCAAAAGTCTGATTCTAGTACATCTGATAAGATGCCACTTTATTCTCTATGGTTGGATCTTTTACATGTTTTGGGTTTTAGTAGATTGGGTTGCATAGATAAAAACTAGATGCAGTAAGGAATATTCCTTTATTATTATATATTATATTTATTATATGAGGATTAAAAGTTTTAATTTAATTGCTATAATAATTTTTTTACACTAATTCCAATTGTACAGAATATGCCATAATACATATTCACATTAGCAGAGCGTAGCTATTTTAGGTAAGCAGGTATTTCACATGCTGGCATATAGCGGCTTCATAGCAGACCAAGGGGATGGTCAGTCCTGTGGTTTGTCCCATTCAAATATATTTTCTACATACACTATGCACTAAACACGTCTCTGCAAGAAGCTGGAAAATATCCTAGCAGCACATTTCTGTAGTTTTAAACTTGGTACCCAGGAAGCAGCTGTCAGCACAGTGATAGATTAATGCAAACCTCCCTTGCTAATACGTTATTTCATAGCAGTGGATATTTTCTAGGAGTTACTATTCCCAGCAAACGTCAGGTCAGTGCTGATGTAGTAGAAGCTTGCTGCACTGCACCAAACACATTGAACATGCATTACTCTGTGCACCCTAGTATTTCTCTGGAAGACAGCCATGACTAGGAGCTGCCTCTTCTTCCAAACAATGGCATGCCATTCCACCAAAATTCATTTGAAACAATACACCTTTTAAGACAATATAAAGGTAGAGAATTGTATAAACAGCACATGGCAGAGCTTTATAGACTTACATGACACATATACTACTGAAAAAAGACATTGTCAAGAGATTTAACACTTTATGATCCAACTATGGACATGCATAGCAACCTTTTAAAAAAAATAAACAAAAACAATATTATAAAATTGAATTTGTGCTGTACCATTAAACAAAAAAAGTTAATGATTTTATATATATATATTTTATTTTTTATTTTTTATTATTATTATTATTAGGATAAGAATGAACAAGTAAACCAATTAAATATTTCATACACATCACATTTACCATTTGCAGCCAGCAGGTGGAACTGTGAGTGCATCCCAAATATAAGGGAATATTTGTCCTGCTAAATAGAGACATAAATGGTCCAGAATAGTAGAACATTTCACATCTGCTAGATAGGACAGTAATCTATCATGAGGGAGATAGCCATTGCTGAGCTATTCTAAAACCTATACCTGCATAGGTTTCCTGCTGATGCTCCAATATTTCTAATTGCTAGCCTATAACAAATAGGCAGATTAACACTTCTCCCACTATGTGTTCAGGTCAGTAACAAATAAAGCATGAAGGGAATACAGTTAAGAGATGACTATGGAAACACATCTCCTTCTGAAACTGAATCAGACCTATCTGTAAATCATACGCCTTTTTTCCTTTCAAAATTATCATGTGCATTATAACATGGTAGTTTATAACTAAACAAAATAATGCAATTAGTTCCCCAGGGATAAGGTAATGATGGCCAACCCCAAAGTCAGAATTAAACGCAAAAAGTCCTAGTGGCTCTCAGGTGTAACTCTCCTGAGTCCACCTAACAATTGTGGCCACATATTAAGCCAAATCATATGATATAAAAAAAATCTTTCTGCTTGGCACAAAGAGGACTTTGTGCCAAGCACATATACATACTTTGGAAATATACATTCATAAAAACCACTTTCAGTGTATCCTGAAGTCAATGTCTATAGTCTCCTTATGACTGACGCGTTTTGCCCAAATAGTAGGCTTCTTCAGAGACTGAATTCTCATGTGTGTTTTAACATGGTTATTTATAACCAAAGTCATTTTGAATATGTTTAACTTGCTGTTTCAGTAAAATACTTGCACCATTAAAAGGTATTTTGGTCCCTATTAGGCATCTGTGTTGTCACCCTATGTACTATAAACCCAGTCTGGTCTACAGTACACACAGTAAACAGACACTGTTGTCATTAGGTAACCTGCACTAAGAGGTGCCATGTCTAAAAGATGCAGCTACCAAAGAGTATGCAGGACATCACAAGCTCTAAGGTGCATCAAAAATTGAGAACAATAATATTTACTACATGATAATTGAATAGGACATTGGATGCCTCACCAAACTAAATGGAATTCAGCAAGATATTGAAATCCAATTTTGCTTGGTCTTCTATGCACACATCACCAAAGATCACAATAGGGGTACGTGTTCTCTCTATATGTACAATTACTCTAATTTCTTTAAATCTGGGTTTGTGCATACAACATTCTTTTAGCAGTCTCCAGAATGCAGATGGTCTTACAAGGGGAAGGGGATACTTTCCAATGTCAGTAGTGGAACCATTCCTAGAATGTAAATTTAAAACACAGCATGCTTCTGGTCATCAGTATTAATCCTCATGACTTCACAGGGAACGGGTGCAAAGGGAAGCAGATGACCCAGCAGATTGCTCACCTCAGGTGTACCAACAGCTTGGCTCTTATAGGAGTGCAAACCTACTAGAGGGATCATACAGTCTTATCAAGGTATATGCGAAATGTGAATAGTTAGAGGAACAATTAGCCAGAAGACTAAAATAGACAAATATAAAGTGCATTCTTTAAAATATCCCATTATTAATAGAAATGTGAGGTTTTGTTGGTGGTTGGCTGATATTTATATCTATAACACTGACTGAAGGCTTCAGAATCTCACTGTTGCTTATTTTGTTACTCATCCTAAACTGGCTTTTCAAGCTGTAAAATACTGACATTTAAAGATTACCATTCCACTGCCATGAGCACACCTGGCTTCTTGCTAGAATCTTTTTTTATCATGAAAAATATGTAACATTAAGAAAGAAAGGATAATTATCTCCAGGATTCTGAAAACGTACACTTAGGTCCCTACAGGGGTGGTTTAGCAAATAATATTTAGCCGTTATTACAATTATTATGACAGCTACAATAGGAGGAATGTCTGCAAAGATCCTGGTGCCAGCCATTGAGGGTGAGCAAATGCAATCGTATATTTGTCTGATATCACTTTGAATTAGTTTTTTGCAAAATATCGCTCTGTGTATTGAAAAATATGGGGTTAACATACAAAGACACAGAGGAATGGATACGTTAGAAAAGATTGCTACTGCTCTGTGACTATGGTATGAAGACTGGATGAGATCTTTACTTGATATCTAGACTTTTTTTAAGAATTTGACAGAGGAAAAAATTCTATCACTTGTAAGGCAATTATCACATAACAGAGTCTCTATGATAAAGTTTTGGTATGGGTGAAAAGCGTCAGATGGGGGATGGGTAGATGGGGGGCATCATCCTATTAGTGCAGGACTTCTTGTGATGTATTGGGGTTGAGGAGTAAGTAGAGCTGCAGGGAGTTAATAGAATCAGTGGAGAAGTTTGTGTGGAGTGGAGTGGCAAGTGCTGACCCCTGTTTTATGCTTATAGAATTGAAAAGCGAATAAGTTGTAACAGTGTAATATAGTTACTATCTGAAATGGTCACAAGATTGTAACAGACTTATTTGGGAGTTGCAAAGCCACTGAATCACTGAAAACACACAAATATTGTTCTAGGACAATGGTTCCTAACCTTGTTTCCTTATGGCCACCCTCGCCTGTGTCCAAGACAAGCCAGGTCCCCCAACTCCTACCCACATATATGCATCTAAATAAAATTTCCGGAAAGTGACGTCATCATGCCCACGCCCTGGAGAAAACGTCTCTTTCCTTCTACCTTTAATGCAAAAAAGCCTTCTTCAGCAATTGTGAGGAATGATACTATATTCCTGGGCTTTGCAATTAGTTCAATTAGTCAATTTTTCCAAATTGAATTCCTGGGGTTTATGTCAAAAACAAATTTTACCATCTTTGTAAGCAGATTGAGGGGGGAATTGTACAAATTTACAAAATGTTGTTAATAGGATTAAAACATTATTCAAATAAAACCTTGTGACCTGATAAGTCAGATTGTCTATGATTGAAGATTAACATCTGTACAAGATAGAAGCCTTTACAGCCATACAAGTTTTGAGGTAAGGTTGCAGTTCCCTTTTTAAGGTTTTCTAGAGTGAATTTGGAAAGATTGAAAAATAAAAACCTGAAAAAAAAATCATAAAGGCACCTAACAAGCGCCAGATAATATGTTATATTAACATAACTGTGATCTGAAATACAACCTAATTGACTCACAGTGCATAACCTCCCACTCTGTGCCTTGATTTCTGCTGTGTAGGGGATGGTGTGAACAAATAAAGTCACATTTCTGGCAGACTGACTTGCATTATTTGAAAATAAGTCTAATAGGTTTTATTAAAAACATGAATTATATGAAAAGACCAATCTGCATATTTCATGAAAATCTTCTTTAGCATATAACATATAACATATTCTATTAATAATATGTGCGTGATACTCTATATCAGTGGTTCCCAAACTTTCCTTGCAGGGCCCCCCTTTTCTATTAAGAAACATTATCAAGACCCCCTCCCTATTCAAACACAGGTTAAGAATGAGGGCGCCCCCCTGGAATACCTTTGTGCCCCCCCCAGGGGGGCCCACCCCCCAGTTTGGGAACCACTGCTCTATATTTACTTTCCCTAATCTGACAGTGGACCTAAATACAACGTTATACATGTTAACCTCTGCCTCAACCCTACCAGTGATCTATTGTTTAATCAATTAAACAGTCACATTTTCTCTCAAACCATTCTACATGCAGACCCATTCCCAAATACATCACTGACATAACGTCATCCTCCTTCTTCGTTTAAATTGAGCTCCATTAAAATAGGCTGCCAAAAGGGAACACAGTCTAAAAGAATACCTTCCCTGTTCTAAAGCCCCCCCATACACCTTAAGATCGATCCATACAATTTCCATTAGATCTACCAACAACTGTGTAGTATAGTGGCCTCCCTGATAGAATACATTGTGATTGAAAGGATTAGAAAGGTCCTCCTATTACATGGTTTTGGTAGAAGAAAGGTTGATTGTACAGAAATTGTATGGTAAGATTGTAAGGTGTATGGGGGCCTTAATGTTGCTATTTTGAGAGCAATTAGTAAGCTCTATAAATATGCAGAACACATAAAACAGTCATTTTCTATATTTCCGTATGTCACATTTGTAAAATTTAAAGGTCAAAATGAAAAACTGGCAATTACAATTGGAAGTAAAATTAAATCTATGAGAAACAAAAAAACTGTTTTCATTCAGCAATTGCTGTACTGCCCCATTGCAATGCAAACAAGTCCAGAGATATTGGGAAAAGTGGAATGCAGAGATACAAAAGGTTATCATCACGCACTCAATAAGTCTAATGCCTCAGCTGCTCCTGCCTACTAGATGGTTTGTGAAATTCTTGCCACAGTGGATATGCATTACTTATAATAAAAGCAGCTGAATGGAGGTTTTCATCGCAAGAGTATTTTCAGGAACCCAAAGTTATCTTTCAATGTGGGCAATTGTTCTGAGAAGTCACTACTGGATGTAAGATACATACTATAAGATTAGTCACCTATTGATAACCAGCCTTAAGCCATTACTTTGAGCATAGACATGTAAGGCTGCCCTGGTCCCCGTCCAAAGTAATGGCAATCCACCAGGGATTTACCAATATGTTGGTTCCATGTTCAATCCCGCTCAAAGAAAAAAAATAAACTCAGAAAAAAAACTAAAGAACAATGACTTGGATGATGATAAGCAAAAAGCTGTTATTTAACACACAGAACTATTATGTACAGTATGTAGAGACCTAGGAACTGAATGTATAGTATTAAGAGACCTAGGCACTCAATATCCCAAGTCCATTAACCGCCCTAGCGGTTGGGACGGCACCATCTTGTCCAGCGCTGCTACTGCTACTATAGCACTGGACAAGATTACAGTTTTGCGCTGTCCCGCTGCCAGCTCCTCTGTCTCTTCT
>CM070033.1:64086327-64098675 GCA_036250615.1 Ptychadena robeensis | reverse complement strand
AATATGTCCATGTAATGTATGTGGGGGATTTTTTTTTTGAGTTTACAACCGCTTTAAGCATGTTTGCACACTTTTGCATTTTACATGTGCGTTGATATTGTTTTTTAATGTGTTAAAAATGCACATCAACTTAAATATATACGTACATGCTTAAAAGAAAAAACTGAGACCTTAGACCTTTATGACTATTGTTTGATTAACTAGGTTCAAACAGAGAATGGCCCAAAGCCTCATTTAACCTCCTGAGCGTTTGCCACGTGGCACGGTCAATATGCTCCGCCGTGATTTCCTGCTCAGCTGGAGGACCTACACATAAGCCCGGCGTCAATGGAGACGCCGGACTTATGCTGAAGAAAGGCGACCCCCCTCCAGTTTGACGGAGGTCTTTGGCGCCGCCTACCCCCGCCCCCTTCGCGTCACCGGTGGCGCGATCGGGGGCGGACCCGGAAGCATCGGCATACATGCCGATGCTCCTGACCGCCGTAAAAGAAGACGGCGAGACCTCGAGCGTGCCTCTCGTTAACTGGGGCTGAGTTTCATAATGCATGAAACTCAGCCCGAGTTAACTCGGGGAGAACGCTCAGAAGGTTAATGCTGTTTGCAGACAATTTGGCTAAAGAAGAGAAAAAACCATCTTAATGCAAAATTCTTAATGCATTTAATCAGTATGCTGGGTGTTCACATATGCAAATTTTACTTTAAGTGATCTCACATCCAGGTCTGGTGTTGATACTGACATGCACAGTAGGTTTTGGAACCAGTGCCAATAAACTGACAGGCATCAGGAAACCTTCCTCAGGGGTGAGAATTACATTGTGGCACATGGCAACTGAATGTGCAAAGGAAGAATCTTAAAAAATATTTTGAAAGTCAGTGTAGTTTTTTTTTATCTTTCGCTGAGATATGGACTCCAGCCTGGTTTGACTTGGGAGGGTGCAAGCTTAATGCCCCTCCCCGCTCTAGGCCAGCTAGGTATTGTCGGGGGGGGGGGGGGGGGGGGGGGGGGGGGGTGCAAGCTCTATGCTTAAAGGTAGTCTGGGATGACCTGAAGGGGGGGAACACTTATTAGTTGGCCTTCCTTATAAGGCCTGCCATACCCAATGCCACAAAATTGTATGGTTATGAAATAGGGGGACATTCCACTTTATTTTTTTATTTTATTCAAAAATGTTTAATATAACACTCAATTTCCTATGCACATGGAAAGTTATAATGGTTAAATTGTCCTGAACACGGTCTTCCCTCTCGGGAATGTAACTTGAGAACCTTGGATGTAAACTCTCCCTTATGAAGTAAATGGAGGCATTTTTAACTCCAAATGTCTGTTCTCAATATTAAGAGTCCATTGTGCCGTCAAATAATGGCATGACACAAAAATGCCTAAAAATGTGTGTCATATAAATGCCCTATACCCCTCAAAGAGTTTTCTAGTGCTAACACTCAGAAAAACGCAGTGCAATGAATAAATAGCCCTAATGTCCAGGATGTTCAGGTGAAGGGGTTTTCTTACATTTACCCTACCTCATGGAACTCAGTGCTTTAGTATGTGGATAAGCAAAAAAAGGATAAGTGATATGAACCCATTAGACAAACTAACGGAGAAGGAGCCGGGGAGAATTTTAATAATAATACTATATATTGTAGGACATGGCATGCAAGTCACTTTTAGATTTAAACCTTGTATACCTTCTTCAGATATATGTCAAGAGGCAGCTGGGTCATGACAAGGTTAAGGATGGGCACCCCTTGGTTGTGCATTATACTTATCTTGGTTTGGCAATTAATTGGGGGACCAAAAATAAATTAAATCTGCTCTATCTGTAACAATGCACATTGACTTGAATATCTTTTTTTAGTATTATAGTAAACTCAGGTGTCTGATATATCCTGCACAATCCATGCATCCCTTTCCCTCATTCAAAACTTTAATTTCCCAACTTTGTTCTTCTTTAGATCCATTCAGTACCATAAGCTGTATATTTTATAGGAAGAATTAAGTGTAAAAACAACGGTAACAAGACTACAGATCTGTTTTTAGCCCACTCCAGTTTGTTTTCCCCAGAGATAAACAGGTCGTTTCTTCTGCATTGAGCCCTCTAAGATCACCTTTATTCCTACAAAAGACATCTGTATTTGTACACAAGCCCATTGGTGGCAGGTGCACTTATTACTATGAATGATTCAACATATTTCACGCTTATGCTTTCATAAACTGCTAGCCTTTGAATGAAATAGACACTTGTGCTTTCAGTAATTATTTCCATATTTCTTTCTCATTGTAATTTACAATGAATACAAGTCTCACACCTGTAGCCATTCATATTTTGCTTAGTATTTTTGCTACATAATATGCTGATATTGCCATTAAATGGATTATATAAGGTAAAACTAAATAAAAAGAAGCCATATACAGTGATGGCCGAACTGCCCGCAAGGCGAACAGTTCGGCGGCAAACATGAATGTTCGCCCTCCTTCTCGCTGGCGAGCAGTACGGGTGTTCGACCCGCCCCGTTCGCCGGCGAGAAGAAGATCTATATTCTTCCTCCGGCAGGATCAGAACCTGCGAGATCGTGCCGGAGGAAGAATCTTTTCACTAGAAGACCGGGCATGAAGCCGGTCTTCTAGTGAAAAAACCGTCTCGGAGCAGGAAGTGACGTCAGTGACGTCACATCCGGCTCCCTTAGCCAGGAACTATGCGTTCCAGGATGCGGTCCAGGGACCGGATGTGACGTCACTGACATCACATCCGGTTTTTCCGATTTAAATACCCCGCCTAGAGGCGGGGAATTTGAATGTGTCCGCGAACAGGCGGATGGCGGATTTCTTTAAAAGTCCGACCCGCCCGTTCGCGGACAGTCCAGGCCGATGTTCGGCCATCACTAGCCATATATATTAGTTCAAATATTTAAGACCTTGTATACATGAGATCATATACAGGCAACTATCCTTGGGGTCCCCATACACATTTAGATTTGCCAGATTTCCTTTAGAACTCCTTTAGTTTTACCAAAACCATGTAATATAAGGAACTTTATAAACAATGAAGTCTACCTGTGTTCAATCGCAGAGGACCTGGCACTACATAGTTGTTGGTAGATCTAAAGGACATAGAAATCTAAAGGTGTGTGGCCAGCTTTAGGGTTCCCTAGGCACAGTACAGAGAAGTTGGAGGAATGGGTCCCTATTGTCTTATATACGGGAATCACAGCTTCCTCTACATGCCCCATTTTTATTTCTAGTTCTTGTGTGCTCCATGTTACAATGAGAATATCAGAAAAACCAGCAACATGATAAACAAAATTTACCATTGTATACTTTTGTTTTTGAATACCATCGCTGCCCCGTGAATGACTTCGACAATGAATGACAATGAATAATCTTTTTTGGGATCCAGATAAAATAGTCTTGTTATTCACAAAGACCTTTGAATTCACACTTAAACCAATATACCCTTAGAGATTTGTAAAATGAAGGTTTAAATTTTTTTTAAATGTACAATCATTATAAAACCAAATAGCCATGAACTATGTTATTAAATACCTATAAATTAAATAAAGATTACATCATCATATGGAGGTGTATTTAAAATATTTAACAGAACTCTTGAATTATACATGTAAACTTGTACCTACTGTAATGTAACCCCTATCTGTGAAGGTATACGAAACATTTTAAAGGTGTATCGTTAATGCATGTCTTTGTAGTAGAGTGTATTCTACTATATGGGGAGTAAAGGATACAATTGGAAAACATTACTGTTAATATTCTAACATTTTAATGTGTTGTTATTGAGAATTCATACATTAGATGATATTACAAGGATGGTGCACTGTAGGTCTTTGTCCCTGTGTTTTTCTTTTCTTGCTTTGACAGAAAGAGATGGGAGAATATTATGTATTTTTACTATTTAATCTTTGGTTTTTTTTATTTTGGCTGGGCTTTCAGTTCTTTGTGAACCTAAATGTTTTACAGAGTCTATTGTCCATAATGAAGTTGTAACTTATGTTGTGGTCAATGTGTCAGAAGGAGAAGAAACATTACAAAGAGGGCAGATACAGACATAAGGGCTACAGCAGTATGACTGCACAATGCAAGAAACAAGTAAACTACCCCAGACTTAACCAAGCCCTGAAATAACAGTTTTGGATATATTAACTCTCAAATGCATCTTAGAACTCATTTACCTTCTGTCAGGTTAATGTAGTACACTGAACTTTCCCGTAATATGCTTATATAAATTACAAATAAGAGGCGACAGTCTGGATGCATGTCGTTTACAGTAATCACATCACTCCTCAAACTCTATCACACTGCTATTTTAGTAACACCATCAAGCTCTTTCCATTTTAGTAATTACATGTAGAACATTTTTAATCTCAATGAAGAATGCAAACCAAAAGAAACCTCTTAAAATATGAAAACTCACTGGTGTCAGAGAAAAGAAAGAGATAATTGCCAGATTAAGGTTTCCTTACTGATTGGAACCATGAAACAACTTTAACTCAGCAGGATTTCTTGCAGTTGTGCTATGGAATGGTTTTGCTGAGACAGTGAGGAATATTTATCCAGCCTTGAGCTAGGATGTCAGGAGAATCTGCTAATGCCTCGGTAAAAGATGGTTTTTCTTCTTTAGCTGCTGCTCTTTCTAACAGCAAACATGTTTTGTGTCATCCCATCTTCTGAGCAGAACAAGGCTTTTACCCTGAATTATGTGTCATAATAATGACAATAGACTCAACTGTCTATAAAGTGGGGAAATAGGCCGACCACAGCCTCCCCACAAGAGTGCATGGAGATCCTTTAACAACTACACAACATAAACAAGTACCTAAAACACAGATTACATACTGGGAAAAAATTAATTGGCATGGAATTCCTGGATTTTCACAAAAGGGAAAGCATGATTAAAAGTAACCTGCTTTTAAAAAAATGGTCATTTTCTAAAAATGTAATTTGCCTATTTGTCCGAGATCTCCGTTGATTAAAATAAGTATGTCCAACCTATCCCTCGAGGGACACATTTTTATTAATGAAGTACAGTGTGGTTCAAAAACAGTTGACTGTCGATACCAAAACCTGTGCTATGCGACCCTTATACTCTGTAATTGCCCAGACTACCAAATCTTGTCAAGAAACAGAAATGAAGCAAACTTTTTTGCACCAAAAATCCAGCTGTATTATGTCCAGATCAGCCTAGGAAGGTACCTGGATTCCTGTGAATGTCCAATGTGCTTTGAAAATGTCCAAGCAGGTAAGATATTACTTAATGAAACAGCTTAATGATGTCACTACCCTATTTCTACAGTGGCCACTGAGTCAGAGTGCTCACTTCGATATTGCATGTCTGTATTGCCTGCCCATGTTCAGTAAGAACATAGACTTTACATGTAGGATACTTGTAAAGAATTCTTTACATATAGGAGTTGGTACAGTAGGTGGTGAGACAGGTCTGATGTGTTTTAAAACAAGCCCAAATACTGATGAGCAGCATAGGCAATATTCAAATTTACAATTTGCTAATTATTTTCCAAATATTCAAAAATTCCAGAGCTCCTGTCATTATTATGTATTGCGAAAATTGGCACTTGTACATGCGAATATTGCACAGTGACATCTAGTGGCAGAATGTGAAATAGCAGCTGCAGTGTAATCACCACACAAGACAACACTCAAGTAATTAATTTCAAAAATTGTCACTTCTACATGTGAATATTGTAAACATAATGCATGGTACTTTCCCGAGAATTTTAGAAGTATAAATAAATTTGGGATTCGAATATTTGCTCTCAACATTGTCCAAAAATGTCTCCTTTACCCTGTCCACAATCCCTTTCAACTTGAACTACAGACTTTCAGTTTTAGCTCTGTGGCTTAAACCAAAAGATTGCCTAAAAATATGAGGAAGTAAATGCAAGGATTTTTCTACACAAACATTTCATTTCAAAGGCTAAAAAGTAACTGGATAATTGTAAAAAAAAGTGGGCAATTCACAGAAAACATGGTTAATGATGACATCATAATTTCCATGGTAAAACCAACCAAATGAACAACACTGTCCAGGAGGTATGCATATCGATATCCAAGCCATAAAACCACCCCATAAAAGTAAATTAATAAAAATAAACATGTCAGAGGCTCATATCAATAGATATGATAAATAAAATGAGAAAGCAGACAGCAACTTAAGTAAGGCTAATTTCACACTGTCAATTACAGAGCAGCTATCATTTGGCAGTGGTCCTCTAGCTGCATGTCTACATGCAGTGGTTGACAATATGGTGCATGCAGTCAGTGAGTGACAGTCCCCCCCCCCCCAACTACCCCCTTTCCCCATTGCTGTTGACAACCAACTGTGTGAACATAGCTTAAAAGAACAACATGAGTATAAGAAATATCCAAAGTCAATCGTCATGCAGAGAAAACAAAAACTGGCTAGAAATATGGCTCCTATATGTATCAAATTATTCAAAGATGCAAGGTCTGTATCCTTCAACTTTAAAATCACACAACTATTTACAATGAGTGGTTTAAGTGTGCAAAAATCTGTGGCCTAGAATATGAAGTGGGGAAAAAATGCAACAAATGACTTTGAAATGAAACATTACCGTAAAATATGCAATTCTGCAGAATAGATCAACTAGCAGATGTAATTTTCAGAGGTTTTATCCATCTTTCTAACTTAATGATGACATTTGGGAATGGTTTTCACTGCTATGCCGATCTGAGTCAACACTTAAAATTATGATATTCTTTAAATGGTATAGTCAAATAGGAAAATTCCAATATGTGAACGTTTCCTAACAGTAGATGTCAACTCAACCTTTATTTTATAATTAATTAACAGATATAAGTGTACAACTATAAATAAAATACCAATATAAATCTTAAAGCAAACTGATACTTATAGTACAATGTATCTTCTTATAAAAACAAGATTAAAAGCAGGACAAGCCAGAGACAACATTCACTATTAAATGTTACAAAATATCAGAATACACATACAATGGATAGTATACTGGAAGCAGGGTGTGCACAGTTCATTTCAGTCTGAGTCTAGCTGTCATTTCTTTAATACTGAATAGTAAATTAGAGCAGACATCCGATGGGTACAATGGACAAAGCAGACTTTTTTCTTTCACTAGATTTATGCTGATAAAACATCTACATGGAATTAAACTATTTTGTTATACAAGCTTATTTGAGAATATCCAGTGTCGTCACATAACTATACAAATCCCTTTGCTATGCCATTACAAATGATAGTTTATACAGCTATTTTCCTAATACGCGTCAACATCTCTTGTGAAATGAAGACAGAATTAGAAACTCTCTGTACTAAAAAGTGTTAAATTGAGCATTGACTGCAAGAGTAAATATGTTTTATTACATGTAGCCCACACTATGATGATTACATGGTTCCCTGTAGCTAGATTGGGGCTGTAGCAAGAAAGCACATCCTGCAATCAGAAACCCAAATGAGAAGGTTGGTAGTTTGAGAGATAGCTGTCCCAGACCCAAAAATTTTGTTCCCTTCCAAGTGTAATTATTTTTAGAAGCCTCTCCTGGTTTTTCAGGACCGGGGTGTAAATATACATCCAACAACTAGGATTAAGCTTCTCAAATTTCCTGGCTAGGACCCACCAAAATACATTTGGGATGCTGACACACCTTACCCCTTAAGCTAGCCATACACGTGTCGGATTCCATGTCCAATCGATTCATCATCCGATTGATTCCGGCGATTCTGCCGGGAATCACAGGTGTGATCAATCGGCCAATTAAGAGTATCCATCGCAGCATACCACCTTGTCCAACGGATTCCGGCACGATTCCGTGTGCGATTCCACCTCCAATTCCACCTCACAAATGGCAACTCCCCCTGATCTGGGCAGAATCGGATCAGAAAGACCAACATGTTGGTTCTCTGTCGGATCCGATTCTGGGCCCCCGAACGATCGGACGTGATCGATCGGACAAGGTGGGCTTTACGCGATTCCGGCACGATCGTTTCGCGTGCACGCGCCCAGAATCGATTGTGCCGGAATCCGGTGCGAATCCGACACGTGTATGGGGGCCTTTAGTGATTACTTTATTCATATGGAACCAAGTGTTATACTATAGCACATGTGATATGAAATGGCAAATAAAAGACACATCTTTAGCATTCATTTCTTAAATAAAATTTTAAAATCTGGTGAACTATTATTACACTGTGGGCCAGATTTGGTAACAAAGTTTGATATCTATGCGCCAGTAACATGGCTTAAAACATGCAATATAGTTGAATTCCCACTTATAAAACTATCACTCCTTACTAACATTGAGGGGATTTGTGTAAAAACATTTTCACCAACCACTGCCAGAAGGACTAGGAACGTCTAAAGACAGATATAAAGATGGACCGTAATCCAGATTTATTTTCAGTTAAAAAACCAAAGGATTTCAGGGCAGAGACCAGTGTACATAATACGACTAGTATGAGCGAGAATATTCGAAATTCGAATATATTAGACAAATATTTGACATTAGAGAATTCACAATATTTGGCAAATGTGCACTCGAATATTCGCAATATTCGTCATATTATGCTTCAACATTGTTTACCGGCATATATCGCACATATTTGTGTGCATTGCTAATGGATTTTCTCAATACACACAGTGCTTGTGCTGGCTAAGATCACAGAATGAAGAAAAGAAGCTGTAAAGTTGCATTGCGAATCATTGCGAATAATTGTGAACAGCTATGTGCGATGTAAGGCAATAGAATACAGTTGAAGTTTACGAATTTCAAATGTTCCTTTGTATATTCGCGAAATTACGCAAATTCGAAAATACCATTTGCCGCTCAACACTAAATACGACAGGTTTACCTGAATCCTTTTAGGAAAGGCTGATCGTCCTTACAGAACACTGTTACACCTCATCTTATATTTGTGCAGTGCTTGTGCTTCTGCTGTTTTTTTCTGAATGAACATAGTTTGATCTTGAAGTAGGAAAATATAAAGAATTGTATAAAGGGAACAAGGAGAAAAATTACAATGTTCTGTAGGGAGTGAATAATACATTCTACACCTCCTCCACCATGGATTTAATGTTATACATTAAAGCTCCAAGGGACCTAGCAATGTAAACATTACAATCTCTACCTGAATTCCAAGCATCCAGCACTGTATATAAAAAGCATGACATACATCAAGCAGGTCCCAATGGACTGATACATTGAAAGCCATGCTGTAGACCCATTAGTTGTTGAGATAACCATGAGCGCATTATCTCCATATTAAAAAAGGCTTGTAAGCCCGATCGGGCAGGATCCTCTACTCCTACTGTGTCATATCCTGTACCTGTGTGTTATCTTGTGTTGCATCTCAACTCTAATTTCACAGTACATTTGTACAGTGATGCATAATATGTTGGCACTCTATAAATAAATTATGTTAATAATAATGAACACTAGGCAAACACTTCCACCGCCCCCCAGATCCCCACAGGACCTGGGGGGGGGGGGGGCTAGAGGGTGAACCTTCGCCCCACCCTGCTCAAAGAAAGATTGGAAAACTCAATTTTTTTATAGATTCGAGAACAATCGAGCGCCGTGAACGCACACAGCGCTGGATTGTGCTCAAATTTATTAAAAAATTTAGCTGTGTATGCCTACCCTAATTGTAAGCACACCTACAACCAATGCTGATGTTTTATGCAGGTATGTTTTTATGTCCTAAGGGAATCCTTTTACATAAAAATACATAAAAGAAACACCATAACATACATTCTTTTCAACTGCTTTCGTCTGCTAGAAATGACTACTGATGAACCCATGTATTTCTAGTATTATAACTATTATTATGTATTTCTGAAAACCAATGTGACAATAATGTTTTACCTTTATTACTTTGTAGTACCTTACAGAGAAAAGGGCACATTCATCCAACTATATTGCAACAATGTTTAAAGTCACATGTACCCTTATGTATAAGCCCCAGGTGCCCAACCTGGGGACCTTTGGGTGTTCTTCAGCGACCCCCCACCCCCCTCAGTCCTTTACTTGCGTCCCCCAAAACCTATTAATGCATAATGCATAGGAACTCCACTGATCCCCCACAATTTTCGTGGGAAGAGGAGGAGAGGAACAGAAAAGGGGCACATAACCTCTGATTCATAGATTTAATCAAAGGCTTTGATGATCTCTATGAGGCACATACCTTTGATATATGACAAGTTTTGTTAGTAAAAAAATTAAAATGTCTTCTAGCTATGCCTGTTGTCATTATAAACTGAACATTTTTTTTTATTATTAAACTTTTATGAACATTTCAATAATGCTATACACACAACAGCTATTGGGTAATAACAAAGGGCTTCTACCAGTGGTGGACAACTGAGTTGATATGGAGGTCCACATGTGCGGCCCTCAGAGGGCCGCACTTTTGGACCTCCATATCAACTCAGTTGCCCACCACTGGTATAAGCCCTTTGTTATCAACTAATAGCTGTTGGGTTTATTATGTCTTTATCAGCATCAAGGTATAGTAGAATAAACCTGACCTGATAAACCTGACTTGACCCTTTATAATGTATCAAAACAGAAGAGAGGCATCTTAAAGGTTGGCTTGTGCATTTCAGGTGTTCATTCTCAAATTTTTGATTATACGTTCTCTATTTTTTGTTATTAGATTAGTTAGTCAGAAACACCCTTGAAAGTTACAACATATTCATGTCAATATAAATGCAATAGGATGTACACTTTTGGTGCAGCATAAAATGTGAATGGATCAGGGTTCTCTTTAAAGAGCTATGAATATGTCGGCACTGAATAAATAGATTACTTTATAGCATTATTAACCAATATATTGGTATTTACATTTGGGAACGGTCACAATTGGTATAAATTGATGTTAAGTGCCGGCATTAAAAGTCAGCTAAAGGAAAAAATTTAAAGAACTCGATTACCCATTTTACAATTCTCATTTGAATTATGTTAATGCATAAATGGTTATCTCTTTCAATACATTTCCTTTATCCACAGACATCACAAACACTTATTTAACAGCCGGTTCTATATAATTAACTGTGGGAGTGATTCCCGATCCCAAAGCATCTGCACATTTTTCAATTAGAGTGGCTGTTCAAAATACATAGGTGTAATTTGTATCATGAAGACAATCGGAGCTTTCAATTAAACTATTTAAGACATTCTGGTCCAGAAAACCATCCTGCCTCTACAGTTAGAGCTGTGCTTATCTTTCTTTAAAATCTTCAGTTTAGGTATTTTACATTTCCATTCCCATTGTTCCCAAGCTTCTGCATACACTGCATATGATGTTGTGTTAACATGTATTGTCCACAATGTATCTCTTTCTTGTAAATACTGAACACTTCTGTTCCTCTGTCTAAATAGGAATTGTGTTTCTAAAGCTGGGCATAGACGGGCCGATTCCTGCCCGATTCGACAGCCGATCGGCCACCGTGCGCATTCCCGCAATTGATCGGCGGTCAGGTCAGCAGGGAATCGGGTGCGCTAACTGGTCATATTGACCAAGAATCTGCCGCATGTTGGATCGCATAGTGATCCGACATGACAGTAAATTCAGATCCGCCCAAATAAGTTCAGATGGGGACGTTAACACTTGGATTTCCAACAAACGTTGGCCAATACTTGTAAACAGACATTTCAACATTCAAGTTAAATGAATAGGCCTGTCATTATAGGGCACAGTAACTATATCTATGAAAAACCTTCTCCTTCTGTACCACTCCCCCACCATTCTTTTTTCTGGTGTCATAGCCGAAGTAATGGCCGGCACACCATCAACAGTGGACGAACTCCCCTCTCCATCACATAACAGTGTTGATAAATAGTGTCTTAGAATAAGCAATGAATCATGAGAATCACTACATATACAGAAGCAATAGGAGTATTGAAGAAGCAGAGATATCAAGCTAGTGTTTTCAGAGTAGGCATTTTGTCCTGAAAGTTGATAATGTCTCTAAAATGATTTTCTTTTATAATTGTTTTTATAATTGCTTAATGCAGCAAGTTTGGAATTCAAGTGATACCGTTTATTGGCTAACTGAAGGCATTAGAGAAGCAAGCTTTCGGGATATCGCAGATCCCTTTTTCAGGCTAATACAATCCTGGTTCTTAAAACTTACATTTATACACAAAATGACATGGTCATAAATATTTGAACAAAAGTAACAGTTTTGTCTTGACACACATGACATAGTTAATGGAGATAGTGATCAGAGTTAGGAAGAGTTATTGGGGGTAATAAAGATAAGAGGATCAGCCGTGATATTCACCTCCTTCAGCAATTAAAATGTCCATAGACCTGGGAAGCAGAG
>CM070033.1:64048632-64083944 GCA_036250615.1 Ptychadena robeensis | reverse complement strand
TGTACAGCGCTGCGTAATATGTTGGCACTATATAAATAAATGATAATAATAATAATATTGGAGTACTTCCCTTCGCATCCTGTCATGGAGACAGCTGTAGGGTTTGGATTTAGGGCACTCTAGTTATAGTGAGAGGTACTGACAGCTGCTGCTAGCTTTCCTTTATAACCAAGGGTAAGAATACAGGGGAAGTACCTGGTAAAATATGAAGGATTTCAACTAGAGGATTTGCATGAAAGGTAGGCCACAAAGTCAGAAACCCCAACTCGCTGTTACCTGTTCTGTAAACATAATCTATTATATTTATGGTAGGGGAGGGAGGCTCTATCCTTTAAAAGCATGTCCTAGACAATGAGCTAACAGGGCCTGCTGCCAAGAAGGCACTTTGTCAACATAAAGAATTTTTTTTATAAAAAAATAATTTGAATAGCAAATGTCACACAGCACAATAACTACACCTACAAAATCCAAAACACTGTACAAATTGGCATACAACAAAAGCAATCATTCACATAACCAAAACTAAGTTAATACTTTAGTAGCAGTATACAAAAGATAAGATACAGCTGGGTTTATATTATATAGAATCAGATTCTTGAATTCAAAGTCTCCAAGATATAACTGTATCTATTCCATGTTGGGGATTTCTCTTTACTTCCTGTCCTTGGGAGCAAAAAATAAAAAGCCAAAATTGACAGATTTGGATTTTTCTTTAAACTGATAATCAGGACAAATAGAAAAGATAAATCTCTCTATTGTATTATATAGTATATTAAATAAGTATTTGGATCCATTTTTTGCTCAATAGTTACATCTACAAAATAATTACAAAAGAGATCGCCATAGGATGTTAAGTATAGAAAATAAAAACATTTCAGGTTCCCCAGTTTGCCTCCCAATACTCAAGGACAACTGTTGCCATTCTTCCTACTTTATATCCGATTAGACAATTGTTTATATCATCTATTTACGTATGACAGCACAAGACATTGCTGTGATGCATCAGTGCCATTCATCGACAGAGATTTTGTTTCATAAACCATCTTTATTCTTAGATCTTAATGGTGTAAACTGCCAAAGTAAGTCAATCACAAAAGTGAGCTGCAGATGTGAAATGTTATGTGCTGCAGACCATAGCATCTCCAGTGCTTTTTAAATGCAGGATATAGTATGCATTATTCATTCACAACCTTTGTTCACACCCTAGTCTTTTTTATTTTTATGCCATTACTACTCTTAGTTACATCCTTTTCTCTCTATAAATAAATCATAATGGCAAAAACATCTTGTGTGTTTTACGGAGCATTTCTCCTAAGGGTGATTGAAATACCGCTAACTTCAGCCAATGCCATGAACTTAATTCAGTCAGAAGAGTTGAACAAAAACTACCAACTTCATGCCAAGATTGTGTTTATTTCCCTGACAAATGTAGCATAGTTCTTAGAGCACAATAAAAGACAATAAACTATTTCTAATGCAGTTTTTGATCATACATCACATTATTTACTGGAATCTATTTGTCCATATAGCACCTAAATACTTCAACGCATTTTCAGCCCTCTAGTACAAAAAGCAGACTTTAAGCCCCCCATACACTTTTAGATCACTTCATAGAAGTTCCCTTAGATCAACCAACAACTATGTAGTGCCAGATCCTCCCTGATAGAATACATAGTGATTGGAAGGATTAGAAAGCTCCTCATATAGCATGGTTTTGGTAGAACAAAAGTTGATTGTACAGAAATTGTTTGGTAAGATTGTAAGGTGTATGGAGGGCTTTAAACTATGAGATGAAATCATAAAACAATGCTTTTGTCTGAAGATGTGGATTTAATGGAGTGTTTCCTTATTACATGTTTTAAACATGATGTAAAAATGATGAGGTGGGTACTTTGATGTAAATAAAATACTTTGTATTAAATGCCTTTGTGCCATCGAAAAGTCCCTTGTAGGATCATCCGCTGTTCACTCAGCATTTGATCCTGGGTGCATACTGTGAGGAGAGGTCCTTCTGACCCACCTCATCATTTTTACATATTCTATTGGGATGTTGGCACCTACTCTCTGACACGGTTATCACCCAAACAATATGTTTTAAACATTTCCTCATGCGAGGCAGAAAAAATAAATATTAGGGTCTATATGAACCAAACTTAGTGCCAAAGTGCTGGGAGCAGGCAAAGGTTCCTTTGCCGGGTATAAGGCATTGACAACATAGACTATATTGAACTATGAAATAGTTAGGATGGCACTCCTGATTCTTACAGGATTCTATTCAAGGAAACTCCATAAAAACGTCTGCAATTCATACTTCTATGAGGCATTAGTTGTATCCCCATGGAATTCTGAAATGCAGAAGTCTTTTTGGAATTTATTTCATGTAATGGGGGTTTGAGGAGTCCTGTTTAGCCTTTCTATGGACAAAATAAACGTTTAAACCCACTGTATTTATCATTTTTCATAGTTTGGCTTTAATAAGAACATCCTCAGCTTTATCCTATTACTAAAATATTCAAACATGTGCATAATTATATATTCCAATTAGGACTCATCTAAGCTATGTCTTTTTCCCTGCACTTGGCATGCTTTGAACACAGGGAAATTGTGCCATAGGAGATGCATCCTATTCATTTGAATGGGACTGTCTACACTGGCAAGCCAAGGGTGCACTTAGGGCACGGCACGTTTTTTAGAAAATATCAAGTTGACGCGCCCTAAAGAGTTTTTCTCTTTCACTCACTTCCTGCGAAATTTGCACAGTATTCCCAATGTAGACGCAAACTTAGAGATTTTAATTAAAACTAGCAGTGATCTTTCCCAATGGATAAATCATGGCAATTAAACAATGAATAATAACTGCATACTTTTATAATATTCAGAGCTGCTCTCACCCCTTCTCCTGCATCTCCTTACCCTTTTCTGTAAAGTGGTATATATAGATATTTTTTTTCTTTTTATCAAATAAACACTACCGTACTTTTCCCACTTTAAGCGAGTAATGGACTCACCATAATTATGGAGAGAAAATAAGAAGAAAAAAAATGAAGAGACACATCCATTCACTTATACAGTGAATATTTAGCATGTTCTCTATATTCCTTCAGTCAAGCCAAAAAGCCAGTGCCAGGAGGCAGAGTTTATTTTCAGCAGTGTGTGCAGGACTGAAACACTTAAGCATGTGTTTATATGCTAGCATTACCCATTCACTGAACCCATGGAGAGACACGTTGTACAATCTGACACAACAACAACTAACCTATAAGCACCTATCTACATATAGGAGTCTGTCACATGATTTATTGCAAGGCAGAATGTAAATACATAACTCATGTAATATAAATAGCCCCACCTAGCTACCCAGGTTAGTCAGTATATTCAAATAATGGGTACTGCCATTTTTCTTTGGCCAAAGGGTGCGATTAATTTTCTGAATAATCCAGCCGCATTGTGATGACGTCATCACTCTGCAATCCCCTGTCTGAGGATGGCGCAGGGATTGCTGCCAGCTTAAAGCAGTTATATTTAACCCCTTCCTGGCCCAAAAACTAGGCTTAATCAAGGCTAGGGTATGCTAGTCAGGTGTGACCTTACATTGTATGGACAGAAAACAAGCCATTACCAATACATTACAAATAATTTCCAATAAAATGACTTTAAAAACGGCAAGTTTTCCTAAAAGTGGTTTTATAATGTAAGCTACATATTAGGAAATTGGCTACTTTAAACTATAACCAATCAAGTGCTGTAAAATAACAAACCCTATATTTAAACAGCTGTTCAAACAAGTTAAAGAGATAAGACAGACTGCCTGCATCATGTGATTACCTGCTAGGGAAATGAAAATGCTTTCTATTGTCCAAAGTGGACAATATGACATGGCTGAACAACACCCGGCTGCTTGTCTGCACTGTTTTTTCATTTTCCTAACATACCTGGTTCTTCAGTCTTCCAATTATATAAGCCTGAATACCAGCCAAAAGGTTTTATTCTTTAATTTTGGATGCAGTGTGGAATGGTTTGAACTCATCAAGTCAGCTTTTACCACTTGCTTTTTTGCCTGCTGGCCCTGCTGCAGGACAACATTCTCTTTTGAGAGCAACTTTGTCTTTTTAGTTTTATCAGACGTCTTTGACAACTCTTTATTAAATTTTCTATTAAAGCCAATGGTCCTTTATATTTAGCAGAACCCTCATGAAAATAGCCTCTGTATGGTCTGAAATACAGAACTCAATAAAACAATTTTAGAATTATCAACCATTTATCCATTTCTAACATGTAAGATTCTTGATTGAAATAGATCCATTTGAGTGCAAGTTATCTATTCCTCTTTGAATCCATAGTTTTTCAGTGTGTGCATCACCTGCCTATAACCCAACTTGAGTGCACATGATGGTTTCAGATTTTTATTTAGACATTATCTCTCCACAGATATATGACAGAAATTAGCATTTGAAATTAGAAAACATGTGGAAGTTTATTATATTTGTTAAGCAATATTTCATTAGATTTTTCCCTTTATACAGGGTCAACTTAAACGCATGGTTAATACATTTATAAAATATCCTGAGCTCATCTCAAATGTTGTCCGTTTTATCCTTAAAAGGATAACCAACCTCTCAGTCTAATGCTCATTTCCACATTAAGGTATATGTAAACCTAATCACCTAAATCTCACAGACATTATCATGTCAAAGACACCTCAAATGTATAAAATTTATTTGTTTTCCTGTAATGGATGCCTTTAATTACAAAAGACGCAGGCGCAGTGCGGCAAGTGTGAACCAACCCCTTAACAATCCTGCCTCACAACTGTTTGAAAGTATTGTAACCTTTTTGTTACATTTTCATGTTGCTTAGTTACATCTCGCACATCAAGGAGATGGTGTGTCATTGCCATCTTTGCATGTTTGTGTTTTTTATAGCACATAATTATTTAAAAAAATATATAGGAAAATATATCAGTAACTTGCATCTTGCCAATATCTACATTAAATCAAATAAAGATGGCCTTCATCCTTCTCTGGACTACTATGTAGAAAATAAAGAAAGGCCTGACAATTCCCTTCATATGTTTGCAAAGAAGTAATTAGTTGCACTGGCATAACTGGCCAAGTGTGCTATGCTACTTGAATATACCCCAAATGCATACACCATTTTTGACCCTCCACTGCAACACACACAAAATCAGGTAAACATGCATGCTGGCTTTTACAATGGAGGGGGTCTTAATGGGTAGATATGGGACATTAGTTGCCCCTCGATCACCCCATCAGGTCTCCTCTTCAGCTAGTGCCTTCTTCTTAGTATCTTTATTCTTCCATCTAAATATAATTTATTCATAATAAATGTCACATATTGCCATGCAGACTTGCAAATTACACTTTCAGTTTTATATCCATGGGTTCATATAACTTTTTTAGTGAGCTCCTCAGATGAGTACCAGGAGATGGTTTTTGGTAGTCACTTCATATGTATGTGGTCTTCCTCATTGTCTCCCTCACTGTCCTCTGCATCAGCCTCCTGCATGGTAGATTCTGCTGCAGATGGACCTCCCTGTTCCTGATTGATCCTCCGATTAGCTGTCTCCATCCACAGGTCACCAGCTGGCTTTGGGTCAAATGTAACTCTCACAATACAATACGTTTGATACCCCAGATCTTATATCTCAGTAGAACAACCCTGAAATTCTCTTGCTTAGTAACTTACCCCTGAGACTAGCTGCAGTCCAAATTTCAACCAACTGTCACACAGTGCTTTTCTCTTGTCAGATTTTACCCTAAAGCTAGCCATACACGTGTCGGATTCCATGTCCAATCGATTCATCATCCGATCGATTCCGGCGATTCTGCCGGGAATCGCAGGTGTGATCAATCGGCCAATTAAGAGTATCCATCGCAGCATACCACCTTGTCCAACGGATTCCGGGACGGATCCGTGTCTGATTGTCCACCTCACAACTGGCAACTCCCCCTGATCCGGACAGAATCGCATGAGAAAGACCAACATGTTGGTTCTCCGTCGGATCCGATTCTGAGCCCCTGATCAATCGGACGCGAACGATCGGACCAGGTGGGCTGCATGCGATTCCGGCACGATCATTTGGCGTGCACGCGCCCGGAATCGATCGTGCCGGAATCCGGTGCGAATCCGACACGTGTATGGGGGCCTTTACATATGCCGACTTTCATTCCTCATATCTCCAAAACCCTTAAAAATTGTTTTTGGGATTATTATTTATATTCCCAATTTCACACCCCTAACTGCAACCTTTCATAGTAATTCATGTTTCCCTGCATTTGTCCAAGTGACATAAATTGTATACATTTACCATTAAGCTGCGGCCGCCCAGATATGGAGTGCCTCCAAGTTTTTAGTACGGGTATGAGCTTTGTAACAATAATGCAGGTTTTTGGCCCCTTTTGAGTACCACTTTGAGTACTACTTATGTGCACCCCTGCTATATCCACATTGGAGCTGAATATTCATATTAGGAGGCAGTATGAAAGCTTGTTTCGCCAAGACACACAACATCTGCAATTTAAGTAAATGGGACAGTGTCCACTTGCACATAGACAATGTGGTGATGCCCTGAGTCATTCATAGTGAAACTGAAAAAAATAAAATACATAGAAGAACCCATTAAAACAGACACAGGTGAAGACAACAGCTGCAGAGGAGACATGGAAGCTGGATCGAGGGATAGTATGTACTAGTACATTACAGTGCAGATTCAAGTGTAAACTGAAAATAAATGTTAAAAAATACTAAAGGCAAAAGAAAATATCTGCTCATATTGTATTTTTTATGAAAATTATTAAATGAGAGTAAGTTAGTACAGCTTTGTATGTATTCAATTCATTCTGGTTGGGAGAGCTATAAATGTTAGCTTTAAAATGTTCTTCCATACAAGAGCCCAAGCATTTAACTGTAAATGGCATGAGATATGACTTTTGATACACTGATCAGCTGTGACAAACGTTGCATACAAAAGGGAACAAACTCTCAGAGAGACATTTTGACACATAGAAATTAGTAAAATGCACATCAGTGGATGATTGAAGTTTGCAAGGATACCTTTTGTGAACTGTCAGACCCTAATCAGAAAGGCATTCATGTACAACATGCCAGAAAGATCTGTGACAGGAGAATCATCTGTAATATACTGTAATAAAACATACTTTACACATACAATATGAATTGGCAGTAAAAGATTTAACCCACCATAACCACCATAAAAAAACAAAAACTGTTATTTCCTCAAAGGATATTACTACTGTAGGTGCATACAGGGGGGACTGAGTGGTCTAGCATGACCCTGCATTCTTTTGATCTTAGACACACACTGTGGCATTTCTAGAATTTGGGAGGCCTTATGCAAAATTGTTGCCCTGGGGGTCTTGGGTTGTTGTGATATGTGGATGCTAGCAGATAAGTTGTTGAGGGGGGGGTAGTTGGGTGTGTGGGGGGTGGTTCGCAGAATTATGTGCACAATTATGAGTCAGGGTCGCCAGGGCCCCTCAGGGGTCACATGACTTCCGGGAGGAACAGCCCTGGACACACATCTCAGTTTTCCTGAGTAACAATGCAACTTTAATTGTCATTAAATATCTATTGGTTGTTCACCTACTTCAGCATAAAATCTAATCATTTGTGTTGATGCCTGCAAGCCAGGAGGCTTGACATTTTCTGTGTGGATTTTATTGCATTCCTGCTACTAACCCCTGCGAGGGTATTTACTTTGGCCCAGTCTGTGTGGACTGACGTCATTATGACCACCCCTTTGAGGCTGAATCACCACAATAAATATATACATATACCATCAATAGTATTGCAGTATCCTCATTACTGATATCTGTCATAATTTAATAACCATAATCACAAGTAGCACTTACTGCTCCTAGCCATTATGTCCCTTTTACTATCTATGCCCCAACCTCCTCCGTACCACTGATTACTTCCTATATTTGTATTTATTGACTGTCCAGCACCATAACGTCACTCTCCCCGTCATCTGTTAGCACTTGCTGTGCATATGCAATAACTGCAGTGTTCTTCCTTTCAGCACTATATATATATATATATATATATATATATATATATATAGATAACATCTGCCAATAAACACAGCTAGTGACCACCCACTGTACTTAAACACTAACGTTTTGTCCCTGGTATCACTGCTTCCTATACAAATATATCATCCAGTGCTGAGCAAATACAAGGCTATCACGCCAATAAACCTCTAGAGCAAACTACTAAATAGTTAAAAGTCTAGAAAAGCTGCCATTACGCTTAAATTAATCATTTTAACCTGAGGTCATTTAAGCACTTTTATCCTTTGATAAAGATGGGCATTGCACAGCAGATTACTGTCTGCATGCTACCTTCCTACACAACTCCTACCTTTAATTACTCTCAAGTTCCGACATCGGTGACATCAAATAGCAGAAAATCTGTGGACATGCGTAGTGGCTCCCACATTACAGAATGACATAATATGCAACAATACTACTGTACATTCAAACTTTCACGGCTAATTTAATCTTCATGTAAAAATATAAAACCATGTATGTGTACTTACATTTGTATTACTTTCATTTGCTTCTTTACAGTAAATAAGAAGATCTAATATGGGCACCAGGCAATTCTTGTGTTATGAGAGCACCCCGCAGCACCGTTTTGCGCATGCATGTGCCTTAGTAAAGTAGCATATGCATAGGCCCGTGTTTAACATTCTAATAAAAATAGAAAAGTCTTCAATATTACTGGAAAGTTCCAACCTTATATGTAGGTAGCTATTCACTAATTCTGTAAGAACCCCAGACATAGATATTTTCTATTAGATCTGCCACAGAAATACATTTACCAGTATAATATTGTGTAGGATACCCCTTGTGTCCCCAAAATAGCTCTGATCTGTTGAAGCATGGACTCGAAAAGACCTTAAAAGGTAATCTGTGGTATCTGGCACCAAGATGTTACCACAGAACCTTTACTTATGTAAACAGCATGGTTCCAACCTCAATGGTTGGAACTTGTTTTTTAGTTTTAATTTCGAATACAATACTTGGATGCTTGTACCAATTGGGGGGGGGGGGGGGTACACGCTTAACTATTAATTAACCCCCTAATTTTGGGGTTCTAATATACTGTCTTTTTCACACTAAGATGAACACCATAGTTTATGAGAGAAAATGATGTGGAAAAAAATAAGAGCAAGAGACAGACATTAACACACAGCATGTTCCAGAAAAAAAAATTCAGGGATAGACCAGCCACACCAAGAGTCAGAGCTTTGTTCCAGCAGAGTGTGCAGGGCTGAAACTTTAGAATGTATCTATACACTAACAGAACTCATTCTCTGAATCCTCTGACCAAGTTATGGAAAGTGACATTTTACAGTCTGGCGCTAACAACTTACAAACAAGCAGCTATTTACATACTGGAAGAGGGATGAGTCTATGTTACATAATAAACTTGCCGCAATGTAGAATTTAAATAAACGCAACTCATAAACTCAACTCACCCAGCTATTATGTGACTCTTCACATATGGGCATAATAATGGTTTAAAGTTGGATTCACACTGGCAGTTAGGAGACAAGGTGGTGACACCTTCCAAGTTCCCAGGAACTGCAATCCTTGTGTGAGACATAACACGCTGCTTCTTTCCATACATGTTAACCTTCCCATTTTGGCTGGGAAAGTCACGTTTCCCGTCCAAATCCCGATTTTGGGAATTTAGGATTTTGAAATCAGGGTTACTTAGGATGGAGGGGGCGTCCATCCACCCCACTTGTGCAGGTGAGACATTACTAGGGAGAAAAAAGCCCTCTCCCTCCTAAGTTAGGCTGGAACTAAATAGGTTGGAGGGGACTTTAATCTCCCAATGCCGGAAGTGCCTTCACTGACGTCACTTCCAGGATCTATAGCACGGAAGATGCTGGCCAAACTGGAAGTGACGTCACACAACATATTCCCGGCCACCGATATTGACAGCTATGTTTCACTGAAGGGGTGGTTAATGACCACTGACCAATCACCCACATAAAAATGGTCACCACTTAGAAGCACCAGGGTGCACATAGTCTTAAGGATTTTGTGCTTTGTTTATTGTAAATGTATTGTTTTCATTTATTTTCCAAATATCTTATGCTCAATGTTTCATTTCTTTATTTATTTTCCCCCCTGTGGAATAAAGAGCACTCTGGTAAACTAAATAAAAAAGGAAAGATATAAAAGATTATTTATTATCACATGTAGGTTTGGTACAAGCCATTCTTGTAGGTCTTCCAAAAAGTATTAAATAGATTTATTCTTTTTGATATTTATTGATTGCTTGGCTTTCTTGCAACAATTGCTGCCAGAGAATGAAGGGCAGTAGTAGGACAATTCCCAGCAGCTACTGAAACACCAGTGAGTAGACAACTGGAGGATGAAGGCGCATTACTCACTTATGTATCATTTACAGTAAATATATGCTAATTGATGGATATGCAGCTTGGTTTTGTCTTTGGTAATTATAAGTATTTCCTGTTCTCCAGGCAAAATTTATATAGAAAATAAAATGCATACTAAATATTCAGAAGCAGGTCCCATGATAAATATGTGTCAGATATACAACTTAAAGTCAGTAGAGGTATAATAAAAAATTTGATCCTTTTGGATCTGGCCCCCGGGCCTTAATTTGCCCACCCCTGGTCAACAATGTATCTATTAAGTAAACTCTACTACTTTATAATTGTGTATATAGCACGTGATTAATTGAAAATCATCATGTTACTTTAAACCCTATTATACTGGATGTATGTAACACAATAGTAAAAACAAGGGTTAAAATTGCATGGAAACTTGTTGAATCTTAAACAGCTAAGAACAAAAATATCACAACATAAAAAGGAAAATGACATACCCAATTAAATCCCCAATTCATGGATTGGATTAGTATTGATTAATTGAATATAGATAATATACTTTGGCTTCCTTCTAATTATAGAGGTCGTATCCATAACCCAATATTATTCAACTCCTTGTCTCTAAGGTAAAAGGAGTAAAATAAGGGAGGACAAGATTTTTTTACAAACATCTTCCTTTCCGTCTTTTTATTTAACTTTGCAAAGTTCTTCAACCAAAGAAGTTCCACACGATATGGTTTTATAACTGTACTGTCCTTTCTTCCTATTATATACTTTAATTCTATTTTACAACTAGACTGGACAAAGGTAAGATCTATAATATAGTAATTAGAAGTGATTTAAATACATGCTGAAAAAAGAGTGTAGACCTTTAGAAATATGCCTTTCCTTTATTTCTGCAGAATGAGTATAAAATCAGATGAAGAAAAGTGTATAATTTCATGGAGGAACTCCAGGAGAGTTAATACCTAATTGTTTGAAACATGTATCAGCATGTCTGCAGAGCTCAACTTGTAACTGCAGTTCTCAATAAAATAGTCTTCAGCCAATTCACCTACAAAACAACTGGTTTCACACAATAATTCAATAAAACAATAATATAGTGCGTATGGATTTTCTATGTCCTGCAAAAGACCCATCCGTTTTACCCAGCATAGAAGATGGTTGGTAAAAAATACAAATGCACATGAAGCTTTACTACCAAGAAAAGCCTCTGGGGCCACCAGAAAACATTGGTCCTATCAACCAGAAATTGGGAGAACACATCACATCATAAACATCAAACAAAACTCCTCATGTGATGATGTTTTGGCTTCTTGCTTGTGTACTTAGCATTGATACCATCAAGGTGGACTTAATATGCTTTGAGCTTTGGCTGAGCTGCTCTGGTATACAAGGTTTCCCAACTTGGAAGATTGCACTAGAGTATGATAAGCTCGGCTGCTCAAATTATGTTAACATCCAGTGAACTTTTTCCTAAATATTTTTTTATTAATTAAATGAATACTTGAAACTTATAAGCCAGATCATTACAAAACTAAAAACTAAGATTCCAATTATTTATCACAAAGTGCTGGCATGGCAGTCAAACCTGAATCACACATACAAATCATATACGCACATATAAATAGAGTAGGCACACACACTCTACTTTCTTATCAGATATAAAACCACCCCTAATTATAAAAAAATATATATATCTGTAACATTTATTGCAACAACAACAGGTACTGTTTCTCCTCATTTCATCCCCGATGTACCTCAGTGCTGTTGGTCTCCTCCTGCCTCTTTTCAGCCCCTTTCTGTTCTGACTGCTGGCATTACATGGAAAGGTGCCGTCTGTGTAATCTGCACAGAAATGGCCATTTATAATCTTCATTAGAATCCAAATAACTAGAAAACATGGACAGTGTTGTCACCCTATGAAAATAAAATCCTTCTTGTGAATGGTTAATGAAACATCTTGTGAATGGTTAATGAAACATAAGAGGTTAGATGGCTCTGATCAAATTACACTGACTTTCCATAGACACAGGTTATTACTTACACCAGTGGTACCCAAAATGGGGAGGGCGAAGGTATTCCTGGGGGGCGCAGGCCCTCATTCTGAACCTGTGTTTGAATGAAGAGGGGGGGGGGGCTTAATAAGGTTCCTAAATAGAAAAGGGAAGCCCTGCAAGGAAAGTTTGGAAACCACTGCCTTACACAGATATTGATGCAGATTTCTGATCTTTGTATAAAAGCATTTAATAATGACAATCTGCCTGTTGCCTGTCCTCTGTCAGATTCCAGCATGCATAAAGTCTTCTGTCCTATGGAATTCTGCACTTGCTGTGCAAAAAACTACAACTGCAAGTATTCCCTTCTGCCAGTTGAACTACACTGCCCAGCATGCCCTCTATGTTTTCTAGCTGCTGTATAACTAGAACCTCTAACCTGCTCTGCAATAACTCATTCTGCCCCTTC
The DNA here is from genome assembly GCA_036250615.1 of Ptychadena robeensis. NCBI lineage: Eukaryota > Metazoa > Chordata > Amphibia > Anura > Ptychadenidae > Ptychadena > Ptychadena robeensis. The sequence goes on along the minus strand of CM070033.1, from coordinate 64,071,064 downwards.
TTATTATTCTTTCTTCTACTCTCACACACGCTCTCTCTCTTACCTTTTCCTCGGCTTCGTGCATGTCTCCCCCAGCATCTGATTGGCTGGCAGTGCTAGGGGAGGGTATGGGGAGTTGTGCGGAAGCCCGCGGCACGGTTGCCGCTGCTAAGAACCGCCGCCGCTAAGAACTGCATCTCATTCGGTTTTTAGCGCCGGTTATTCACCTCTATGGCCGCGGAAGAGTGCGGACTGTGCTCAAAAATGCGGTGAACCGAGTTTTTGAGTGGCGGATCGCGCCTCAGCCACCCCCTGACCGCGGCAGGTACCAGCCCATTGAACCTAATGGGCGCAGATATATTGGTAGTTCTTTCCTCTGTGATGTGCTCGTTGCCAGTCAAAAGATCTTCATGTGCCCAAATTGGCACGCGTGCCATAGCTTCGCAATCACGGGACAATATGGTAAAATTTCCCAAATAATGTTTTTTCTCAAATGACAACAACCCAGAGGAAGGAGGACTGTGGTTAAGGGAAATGTTTCATTAGTTGAAATAATCAATTGAAGTACAGGGCTCTAGGGGAAAATGCATCCCTGTGAGTTATAAGGCACCAGACCACATATTTTACAAAGCATAATAAAATCCATTTTTATTGCAATTCATTGACGCTACATACACTAAATTGTAAAAACAATGATAATCATTTCACAGGGACTAACCCCACGAACCCTGATATCTCTAAATCAATATACTTGTATGGTTTCTTCAAACAAATTGTATATAAAGTAGCCCAGTTTTATGCGCAAACAGGATCTTCCAATGTGTTTCTGCTCTGTAAGCTTCCTTAGGATGATGTTGTAGATGGCATTCATTCTTATATGTAAACATATAGGAACAACCATGAAGGTTATGGTGAAAAGGAATTAAAGAATCAAATGGCCCTCAACCCAAGCAGTGCGTAGCAAAGTCAAGCCTTCTTAAAACAGAAGGTATTTACATGCCCCAATCCATCACAAATCCCGAAAGTTAAGGGAAGAAACCTCACTTCAGGACAGTGGCTGGAGTCATGCATATCATTCCTCTATGCTCCATCACCCAGAACCACTGGTGTACAGTGCAAATATACCCTAGTATGTAAACATCAGATTTAGCCTCATTTGAAAAATAAGGAATAAAAAACTTACATGAAATACAAACCGTACAATAGTAACCAGGCTCATATATTCATACAGTCCACAACACGACCCTGAGAAAACCTTGGCAAGATGTTAGGGTTAATGGAATTTGCCCTTTGCCATTTTTAAACACATGGCTTTATTTGAATACAAATGCATTTTGTTATGTTTCCCAAAACCTGTGGTCTGGTATCTTTAAGGTTTCCAGGGTGCATTTTCCCCTATATACCTGTATTTGAATTGGGGATTTAGGTTCTATTGCATGTGCTCTAATTGCATTCCTCATATTCCATAGCTAAAAAAGGTTTCACCGCCATGAAAACCTTAAATCAGTTCTTAGGTAGACATATTGTAAAAGATTTGGGATTATTTTTATTTTTTTTATAAAAATGTGTTGGTAGGCTATTAGATTGTAAGCATGAATGGGGAAGGTGCTCTACTCCTCATAACCTGTGTGTTATCTTGTGTTGTCTCCACTCTAATTTATTGTAAAGCACTGCGTAATATGTTGGTGCTATATATAAAGAAATGATGATAATAACAATTAATCGTCCAACACAACATTTTACTAGTAGTTGTTGTATAGGGATAGAAATTTTTTTTTTCTAACTCTTGCACCTTATGACCACGTTTATTTGTTTCATTAGCACATGGAAGCAATGTATATTATATGCAAACAAAATCACATCTTCTCATTCTGTGAAGGAACAATTAGAAATCTGCCACAATGTTTCCTTGCAGTAAAATAATTGCCTTTGTAGGTTAGAGTGGTAGTAATAAATAAATAATACAGAACTTCTGTGAAAGGATTTGTGTGCCAGGAGAAATGGTTAGCTAGTTTCAGCCGTCTGGCTTTTACATCAAAATGTTATATTTTTCCAGAACAATGCACCCAGCCAGACTATCTCTTCTAGGTACTTTATGATACCGAAAAGTGAACTGATAAGGTTAGCTATTTGTTCTCCTATTTACTCTGCCAGAAATACAGTGAAGTAAATTACACAGACAGTTAAGCTAGCCACACATGGTACAATTTTAGCGTTCAATCGACGATTTTCGATGGAAAAAAAGATTTATTGAACATTAATCGATGTACTGCCACATAGTGCAACGATTTTTGGTACAATCGTCGATTGAAAAGTGATCGGACAAGTTGGAAAATTTTGGTCGATTGGTCGATTTTTTTTTGGGCTCGATTTTGTGGCTCGATTTTTTAGGCTACTTCCCTTCAACATCCAATTGAAACTAAAATCGTAAAAGGAAATCAATCGAAATTGTTCAATTATCGTGCTTCCCATGTGGAGAACTTCGATTAAATGACAATCGATGTTCGATTTTTTGAATCGAAGTACAAAATCTAATCGAACCTCGATTGAATGATAAATTGTACCATGTGTGGCTAGCTTTATAGGCTTAATGTGGGAACAATGGGAACCTACAGTGAAACTCAGTACAAAACAGAAATGTCATTTCACATCGGTAGAGTTGAAGGACCCTCAGAAAAGAGGTCCATGCTATTTATAAATGTACAGCTGGCTGAATACATTAGAGTTCTGGGGTATACAAACTAGAAATAGAAAAATAAAAGGGCATGAGATTAATATGCAACAAAAAATAAATAATTTAAGAATGTAGAGACCTAACCTTCGTTACCACATGAATATAATTACGAAATAGGCTAAATTGTTCAGCCAGAGCCAAGCTGGAGGTATAGGTGGGAGGGTAGCTAGACTTGGATGGGCTTAAGTCAGTGAGCAAAAGAGGAATTTTATTGGGTGAAAGATGGTACAATTTAAGGTGGAGAGGGGTTTTGGATGATAGCACGTAAATGGGTTGTGAAGTGATAGGGAGATGCCATATATATATATATATATATATATATATATATATAGGTAAACAAATCTGTTATAAATATGCTAATTGATTTATAACTCTAGATGTCACTTCTGACAGCAAAGCCTAAGTCAGGGCCAAAAGGTACCATCTTTAAACATAAAGTACTATGAACAAAGAAGGATTTATATCTCAACCTGTTGGTACCATACCTCTGACACTAAAGCCCCCCATACCCCTTAAAATCGATCCATACAATCTCCATTAGATCTACCAACAACTGTGTAGTATAGTGGCCTCCCTGATGGAATACATAGTGATTGCAAGGATTAGAAAGGTTCTCATATTACATGGTTTTGGTAGAACAAAATTTGATTGTACAAAAATTGTATGGAAAGATTGTAAGATATATGGGGGCCTTTAGCTACCTTCTCAAAGACCAGTAACACATTAAGAGAAAATGAGTCTTGTATCAATGACTGGCAATCCTTGGCACAGGACTACTGTGAAGAGCGAAACATCCATATTGCAATATTGTCATCTTGAGACAAGTTGCATCTTTCTCATGGTTGACATAGACATAGAATATGGATGGTCAGCGGTGATTATCAAAATTTAAACCTTGCTGCTAAGCGGTTCTTTTGAAGTGATTTGGATGGGGACTGAAGGACCAGGTATCCGAGTTGTGTATGGCCAAATGCTTATGAATGCTGACTTACCTTATACTTAACTCCTGGAACAGCCAACACTGTTTCCTGCTGGATCATATTCTAAATGACAGCATGGCAACAGAACTTTCTTATACAATGCCGGGCTGCTGGTGGTGGAATGACATTAGTGCTAAACAGTCTGGGCTGTGGAATAAGGTAATATGTTTTAGCCCTAATCCACCATACTCTAAGCAAATCGAGCATTCAACCCTTGGGGGGGGGGTCATTTAAATATTACGCAAGAGAAATGCATAGTCCTTATTTCATTAATATATTAGAATAAATGAAAAAACATACATACTGGAAAGTTTAATTTTGGCATAAATCAAAACATTGCACCAAAAATGAGGAAAGCCATTACAGTAGAGAAAAAAGGAGAGATACATATACACGCACAATCACACATAATCAAAGCACAGCTTTGTTGAATATTTTATGTGCCAGTCCATATTATATTTTATATATGTACGTGCAGAAATATAGGATTTGGTAGGTGGTTTAGCTACTTGTGGAACTGTGTTTTATATTGTTGCATGGAGAAAAAAGCTCAACTGTGGCACAGAAAGGGTTACACACAGAAACCTCCATTAGAAGCTGTCACCACCACCTCCTAATTTGCATGCAAATGTGGTGGTAGCACTCATGTGACATAATCCAAATATGCAGAGCTGAAACACACCTGATTCTGTCTTATATGCATCCATTCTATGCTTTGGGAAGCCATCATCATATTGAGGGACGTCGAAGCATATTCTGATATTAGTGTGCACAGAGAATCAGCCCAAAGCTCAGCTGTTTGCAGTGTTCATGGCTTTCACTCATTCACTTCCTAACCCACAAAGGGGAAACAGGGATCTTCATGTGCACTGATATCCATGTAAATGTGTAACCACTGGTTTTTATGTTTACACAAGGACATAAAGAGCATGATGACATTTTAGTCAGAAAACATACTTTCTGATGTTTTGTATGACCAGATGTCTTTTGTCAATCATTCAGTTAAACATTTACATAATATGAATACAGTGACATATCTCCCAGCTGTCTCATATAGGAACTTCTATAGGCAAAAGACACACCCCTGCCATGTCCTACATATGAAGATAATGAAACATACTACACACGCTAATGCTTTGTTTTACTATGAATAATTTTTTGGGGATATAAACAGGCTAGATAAAAGGTTTAATGCAGTAAATAATAACATTTGGTATTGTTTTTGGGGGTAGAGGTTGGTCCCACCAAAATTGGTCTTAGGAGTAAAATAATTTATAGCATTGCTACTGTCATATGTTTTCAAATGAAGAGTTGCAAACACAGTACCATGACATCACTAACAGGGACTTTTATTCTGACTAAAGCTGGGTACATGCATATAGATATGGGCCATCCCCGAAAACAAGGAATATCGGACATGACCGTAAACCATGGTCAATGTCCATTGCTTTGCATGGAGACTGGGGGTCTCCATGCAAAGCATTGGCTGAGCTAGAGACACAGCAGTGCTGTGTCTCCAGCTTCTCCGATATCGAGCAGCAACACGATGACGTCATCACGCTGCTGCCGGTAACCTTGAACGGCTCCTATATCGAGCTGTGTGTTCCCAGCTTAACTTCCACTAGCTTTGCATCCTATAGATTGATAGCGAGTCTCAAGGAACCCAAAACTACATTTCTCAGGAATGCACAAAGTGACAGTGCCAGGTGACAGGGAGGTTAGTCTACATGTTTGTTCAGTGATTCAAAGTAGGTGTGTCAGCATAACATCTGGACAACTAGCATTTTCAGAAAGGTGGGGAACATGGTTCTCCCCTAACCTTTAGTACTACTTAGTTAGCACACCCTCCCTAAAGACCACCTATTCATATAATGAATATGATGGCATGAACTGCAAAAGAGAAGGGTAAAATGAAGAGCAGTTAGATTCACCATTCACCATGTATTTTATGCCCACTCTATTTTTCTTGGTAACCACTTTTACACAAAAGAAAAATCAAGGCAACTGTCCAGAATGTTGTTGTTTCCTTTACAAGCAAACTAAAGAATATAGAGGACAATTACTCCAGTACCTCCAGTAACAACAGTTTAAGAGTTTTTAGAGTTTAAGAGTGAATTTTTTTTTTTCCAGACAGTTGTTTACTTTTTGGGGGCAAGGTAAGCCACTTTAAAAATAAGACAATCCAATATATTTTTATAGAAAATTCTACACAATATATATATATATATATATATATATATATATATATTGTACATGTGTTTATGTATTTCTGAAGTAAAAAATGGTACCTTACACTTTTAGGTAGAATAAATTGACATACAAAATAAATAAATAGTAGGTGAGCCTGCAGTCTAGACGGAGAGCTGAAACAAAATGATCTGACAAAAGTATATATTAATATCTACAAGGAATGGAAAAGTTGCAGATTCTGTTGGATTTGAAAGCTTTGTGCTGGAATTTACAAAGTAAAGGTTATTATGTGATACAAGTATACCGGCCATGGAAGTGCCTCCTAGCCACATCAGTCATTATGTCATTGAGAAGTGAGACATATCCACGATAAGACAGGGTTTTCATGACAAGTTTATTCTGAAAATGGATTGTGTAATGTCTCATTATATTTTTTGAACAAAAGAATTCAATTACCAGTATACTATGTCTTCAGGGATGAAGGATGAGAAGAATCTCAAGGCAAAAGTATAGAAAGAAGAGATTCTATAGTGTGTTACCATAGTGGATTAAGGTATCTCAGAGATAGAACGGTCTATAGTTGATATTCACTTGGCCAGACTAGAGTCTGCGGACGCCCCCACACTCCTTTATTATACCTTTTAGGAATTGGTCTTTAGAAAGTGTTAAAAGTCTAGCAGCATCTACTGTTATTGTTTTTTGTTGTGATTAATAGGAAATTCTTTGTCTACTTCTGACTTACATCTTCTACTACATCTTCTATCTACTTCTACTGACCCTTACTAAAATTTGCAAGCCTCTATTTAATGTAACAAAACAACTTACTGCATTATGTTACTACTGTTTTATTTCTTAATAGACTATCACTCTGAACATTTAGGGATTAATAGCCGGACAGGCCTCTTTAACTTTAACCTCCCTAGCGCACTGCCCATACCGTGCTGTTTTTAACAGCACGGTACGGGCAATCGCGGCAGTGTACACAGTACACTGCCTGCAATTCCCCCCTCCCCCCGCCTCTCTCCACACAGCCGGCATCATTAATGATGTCAGCTGTGTGGGCTGGAAAGCCGGAGCTCCTCCATTAACATGGAGGGCTATGGCACCGCCCACCCCCCGCCCCCTTCCGCGTCACCGTGACGCGATCGGCTCAACCCCGGAAATGCTGCAGCTGGTAAGAGAATTGCCCTAGCTTTCCGGGGATATGCGGCATGCACGGGAGCCCAGCTCATCCAGAGTTTGTTCTTCACACAAACTCTGGACGAGCTGGGCTCGTCACAACCGCTAGGGAGGTTAACAGACTTGTTAACAATATCTTTTTTTTTTCATTTTTATTTTGCCACATTATCAATACAATAAACAAGGACGGAAAAAAAGGAAATAAATAAAAATAAATTACAATTACTTTTAACAAAGGGATCCCTAATAGAGTTTATTTTATTTCATTAATTTTATTCATATTATGTATTCTTTTGGATATGGGCTTGTATGACATACTTGTCAAGTTTTCCCTTTATGATTAAAAAATGACAGGATACTTCCTCTTTCCAAATACAGGAAGTGATGTCACAGGTATTGGTAGATTTCCCTCATCTGCACAAGCAGGGTGGGAATTAGGAGGGAGAGTAACACCTCCTCCCTCCTAAGTTACCCCAATTTCAAAATCTGGGACGTATTAAATTCGGGACTTCGCCAGGAAAGACACATAGAAACGTGAATTTCCCAGCCAAAATTTTATACTTGACAGGTATGCTGTATGAATTTATTGGACCCATTAGAATATAATTACTAGGTAATGAAATACAGGTAAACTTAAAGTGAGATGAAAACTGAAAGAAATTGTATACTTTCCTTACTTCTATTTATACTTCCCTTACCCACATTTGTGGGTGTGACATCACTCTATTCCATTGCAAGAGCATTTCAGCAGGTAAAATCTAAAGGAAATTGCTTACATAATGCACAAAGGAACAACACCATCACCAAGACAAATTGGCTTTATTTAATTTCAAATGCCAATTTTTCGAACAGATCATAAATGCCACTGTGTGTGTATGACTTTTCCTAAAGTCACTACAAGATGATGTCAAATTTAATTTCTGAAATTTTAACTAGCTGAATTTGTGATTAACTTGCAAAGTCCATGAACAGAGTATTAACACATAAATTGCTAGAGAGATATAGAATGGATATGGGAATATTACAAACAAAGTATCGCTCTAGCATGTAGATTTTTCTACTTAATTTTGAACTTTTATTTATACTTTTATTTATGCAAAAACTACATGTGCTAGAGCAATACATCTCTAATGTTACCACAACCCTTTTCTACATTCAAGTAATTTTGCTAATGATACCTTAGAGTGAACAAATATTGATCTCTATGTCCAAATGACATTCAAAAGGACCGCTTTCTAGCTGAATATTGGATCAATGAAATGCAGAAAAATTTACATTAACATACAGATTGTATGAAACTGAGCCAATCAAGCATAGAATCAGGCTCAATTGTACTCTGCATACCATTTTTGCATGATTATGTTAAGGTTTTGCCATCTTATTGACCATATTCATACTTATGAATCACAAGCAAATGGGAGTGCTGATGTCATTTTCTATAACAACAAAGTATTCAAATTGTAAAACTCCTATTAGGTATTGTTGGATTTGCTTGTCGAAAAAATTTATATTAACCTCCCTAGCGTTTGAGATGAACACAGTTTCTTTGCTGTTCGGGTTTGTCCCAAATGCTAGGTAAGTGGAACCCGATATACCCAAGCAAAGCTGCACCGATACTCTAAATCACTGCAGCATTTCCGTGGTTCCGCCACCACCCGATTGTGCCACGGTGATGCCGAAGGGGCGGGGCGCGCCATAGACCTCCATGTTGATGCAGGGGCGCCGGTCTGCCAGCCCACAACATGTACAGGGGCGGAAGGAAGGGTGCGAATTTCAAGCAGTGTACAATGTACAATGTGACTACTGCAGTGGTGGGAAACAGAATTGATATGGAGGGCCACAAGTGTGGCCCTCAGCATCACTAAAGGGTTTGCAATCTATACTGACTTGTAATAGCATTTCATATTGAAAACAAAGACAGCAGGCCTAGCTAGAAGACATTATTTTTCATTTTTAAATAATAAAACTTTTAATTAAAGTTCAAGCATTAGGGAAAACTGTAGTATAGTAATGCACATTTTGTGTGGTTTTCCCAATCAACAATTTACTGATGTCATTAGGAGTGCCGAAGTTGATAAGGAAAGCAGAGTCAATGTGTGACCACTACACATGGTAATATATGGAGTGCCCCTTAAATATCATCAAAGGTTATGTGCCTCATAGATTTTATCAAAGCCTCTCCTCCTCTTCCCACTATAAGAAGATCCCAGGCGAGGACACATCAGTGGGGGATTGGCACACAGTTTAGTTCCTATGCCCTTTCAGGTTTCAGGGGAGTCAAGTGGAGTACTGAGTGTGGGGGCTGAAGAATGCCCACAGGGGCACATGTGCCCCCCGGGCCACAGGTTGGGCACCTGGAAACTAGTGTAGTGTCCATCTTAGGTGAAAACAATGGATAGACAGTGTAACCAAACTACTCATCCATTAGTTAACTCTATAGATAGCTGGTGTGTTGTGAACTAATTCAACTGCCTTTATGATCAAAGTACTGAAATATAGGTCATCATGCAAGTTTTTCAACCTCATTCATTTTTAACAAGTAGTTGCTAGGTTCCAGATTGTCCACTGGAGTCATTTTTGCCTATAACAAACTATCAAGACTTCAGACAAGAAAAAAGGCACCATTTATTGGAATTATGTATACGAAAACAAATTGCTTGAAAATAACTTCACTAATAAAAGCATCTATGTACATTGTTTTGTTACTTTAAAGATGTAAGCTTGCTTACAGAAAAGTGAGCAGAAGGATGACCTTATCAATGCTGCAAGGCTAAACTGTCCAATTATCTGACTTGGTTAAAATGTACAGAAAGTCTCTACCATTAAAACAGTGGTTTCCAAACTTTTCTTGCAGGGCCCCCCTTTTCTTTTTAGGAACATTATTGAGCCCCCCTCTCTATTCAAATACATGTTAAGAATGGGGGCCAGCGCCCCCCTGGAATACCCTCACCCCCCCCCAGTTTGGGAACCACTGCATTAAAACTAGCTGTACATAGCCTCTTGATATTGCAGTTACAGGTGTGACAAATAATGAAGATGTGACTGCTACTCGATATACAAGGTGCGAGATACAACAGGATATATTGGGACAAGAAAAGTAATAAAATAAAGAACTCAAAGCAAGAGCAGCTCCTTTCTCTCTGAAGCATCCTTGGAAGACACTGGTACTGTTTGGAAACAGATGCTGCCACAAGTTCTTTTTTCAGGACTCTTTACTCTCTATATGAGGTAGATACTCTGAAAGTAGTGGTACTTCTTTTCAGCAGGATTTACATGTCATTTGAAATCCCCAAATCTAGGTCATTCTGAGATCTTTTACAATGCTACCACACTTCACAATTCCCAACATCTGCATTAAACATTTTAAAGGTAGTGTACGCTCTACTAAGAGGCTCTGCCCTATATTCCTACATCATCCGTTATTTCTCCTGTCGAGACACAAATAATTCATTACTTTATAGTCCCTTCCAAACGCAGCACAGAGCTTTTCCTGTGTATATCCTATTGCGGGTATATTTGTAGAACATAATATAAGATTTAATAAAATAAAATATACTGTGTTATGTATGGAAAAGGCATTAAACCAATGCAAAAATAGATCAACGACTATCAGTAATGCATCATGTGTATGATATAGTGCATGCATCAGTATACCACAGGTTTCATCTTATTAGCATAATACAGATGTGTACTGTGCACTAACCCATATGAATTAATTTACTTTCAGGATAGAGCAGTAAGATGAATGATGGGAAATCTGAGACTGGTTTGGCAACCATTAATTTTTATGTGTTATTGTTACTGAAGTTTATATTGGCTCATCAACCAAAGCTGAAACTTCCTTTCACTATAGCAATCTTCATCATCCTTAGCAGGTAACAACCCTAGCTCTTTCTTTTGTCATGGCCCACAGACTGCTTGATAGTAGAGTTAAATAGATGTTGTTATTAATTGGATGATGAGCACCATTCTATAACATTTCCACAACATAATAAAATAAATAAATAAATAAATACAAATTTGACTAGCTGAATTGTGAGTTTATTCAATATAGCATCATGTAAATTGCTGGTGATGTAGAGCAGGGCTTAAGGGACGTTACAAAAAAAGAAAGTATTGCTCTAGCACAGTCATCAGCAAACTACAGCCCATAGGTCAAACCCGGCCCATTTGCCTCTTATTCCGGCAGGTACTACTCTCCCCTCCACTTATTCACTGCAAAGGCATGTACACATTGCTATAAGGGCCAAAATAGTGTGATCCTGACACTGCTGTGTCACACCTATGCTTACAGTTTCCATAGGAAATTTGTTCTACCATTAACACTTGTACAAACACTTGTATGGGGTAGTAACAAACACTCTATCCATATGCTCTTGGTCTGGCCCCTCTGTCCAATTTAAGAACCCATTGCGTCCCACAAATCACAATGTTTGCCCTCCCCTGCTCTAGCACATTTGCATAAATGAAGTTCAGTTGTGCATGCATGCAGATTCCAGTGGTTCTATGGCTTCCCTGCCAGGTGAAGACGTAGGCATGAATCTGTGATAGCATCTATACTGCAAAGTGGCTTACTTTTGTGTATTTTTAACTGTTTATTAAACCACTTGTTTATTAACTCACTTGTGTATGGCTTCTGCTGTGTATGTAGACTCCTCTTTTGATTTACCATTTAGCTACTCTGTTTATTTGAACTAAATGCCTGTGTATGACCTCTGTTTATGTTTTTGGACTATACTATGGCTACTCCATTCATTGAACTGATCTCCTGTTCATTATTTCCACTTTAATTTGGGATTTCGTTTCTGCAGTATTTTTCATCGGTCTCCTCTTTCAGGTAAAAGATACAATGTATACTGGGGGCTTGGCTGAAGTTGAAGACCACAGTGGAGATTGGGGATCCTATCTGAACAGAGACTGGTGATCCCAAAAACCCTTATGGAGACCTTAATAAACAATAAGCGTCACCAATTTGTGATTATGATTAGAGTAAACACAGTTGTTTTGGCTTCATTCAATTTACAAACCATTAGTGAAAGAAAAGTTTTTGTGTCATCCTTCTAAAAATAGTTTAAGAGATCATAAATTCTGCCAGCATATGTAAACTTATGAGCACAGCTGTATGTGAAAAGCACTTCCACCAATATATGTATCTTTTTTGGAAAAACTTTCCATGTGCTTTTGCCCTGTGACACCTGTCAGTAAACAGGAATTTAAGAATATTCTCTAATGTGGACATAGACTGAAATCTAGGGAATACAAATGTGTGAACAAATCCACCTTATACTTTAGAAATAGCACTCCTTATTGGTGTCTGAATATAAAACCATTTGTCCTAGATTACTGTGTATCGTTGTAAGCTGAATAGAAAGTATTTAGCATAGAGGTCATATAATAAAGAACATAGGAAGTCATACTTTTTATAATTTAATTAACAATATGGAACAGCGGGTGGTTTATTTACAGCAGATAATTGTACACCTGAGGGAAGTGGTCAGATAATGCTCTCATTTCTTATACAAATAGCAACCAATCCATCATTTCTCCTCTGAACGCTATGGTGTAAAGTTTCACAATGTAACAGAGGAAGCAATAAAACAAAGTCACTGTGATCAGTACATGGGCATACAAAAAGTAACAACTATGGCAAAATATAGTATTTGTTTAGGTTGAATGCTCTTCTCATGAACATGAGGCAGGTAGAAAGCATCTCCAAATTATTATTAGGCTGAATTTTTGTTATACACAAATAATAATCACCAATTGTGTGTCTACTTGAAGGTTATGTATGCCTGACACAAGCAACATTTTGCATGGTTTGATTTAGTAAAGGATTAGAGAATTCTAATTGCTCACCAGGGTTAATAAAGAAATGGAAGCAATATTTCCTTTATTGTCTAACCATATCAAAAGCAGAAAAAAAATCAGAAGACACTCTACCCCTTGTGGGCATCAACCTATTTTTTTGGTACAATTTGTAACTTTTATTCTTTTTTCTCCATTGTAATGTTAGGTTTTCAATCTTCACTTGCCAACAAATAAAGAGTGCATTTCCTGACAAGAGGGGGTACAATTTCACCATTAATTTTGTGCATTGCAATATCACTTCAGCAAACACCCTGCAAAACACATTTATGTGGCCACAGATCAAACCTCTCCCATAAACTTGTACGGGAGATGCAAACACAACGCGTAAAAGTCAGGTTTTATTAACAGTAATGGACTTGGTAGCATTACTGCTAACTTGTCCATTGCCAGTAACAAAACAACACACTGGACCAGCAGCGTGGCTAGTGTGAAATAGCCCTGAATACATACTTATCTCTCTTACATATAAAACTAACTAACAGCAGATTTTACAATTCAACATAGATGGGTTGAACTTAACGAGTTGCAAAATCTTACTCAGAAAGTTAACGCATTTTTCACAGTATGAGACGCACCAGACCATGAGATCCCCCCCCCCCATAGTTCTAGATACAAAATTAGGAACACAGCCCGTCACATATCAAGTGAATATACAGCCTGTTTCAGCAAAGTAGACAAGTCTGGTCTTTGAAGCATTTACCCTACCCAAGCCAAAAGGGCAGTTTATTTAAAGTACTTTGTTTTATATAACAAAGTATATAAAAACAACATCGATCAGAGGCACATTCCACCCTGTACTGCGACGCAGCCCAGAAGCACTACATCAGTACAGCCCACATAAAGCACACAAAAATAAATATATAAATATTATGAATATTATTAAATGACCATTAGGGCCCACGACTTCATTATGTGAGGTACAATGCCTGACGTGCAGTACCAGAGAAATCTCCAGTCCCACATGTCCTACATGACTCCCCCATGCATCAATACACCTTACTATAACGTATAATATATATCACATCTATGCATCAAACTTTAAAATGGTACCATAATCAAACAACGGGTGTGATGGGGGAAGGAGGGTGCAGGGTGGGGAAAAGACAGGCCGAAGCTTTATTTATGGACAAAAGAAAACACATGGGGGGAAGGGTAGAGGGAAAACAAAACTCTTCAGTCTTTTTCCTCCTCCTCCAAAGAGTCTATAAGGTGATAGTCTCTGAGCAGACTGTGGATCAGTCTGCAGCAGTCATGGACATGGACATCCTCTACCTCCTAAGGATGATGTCTGCTGGGGACACCAAAGAGCATCCAAAAGGCCAGTGTTTAGTTCCAGCATATGGTGCAGGGCTGAAACTTTAGCATTTGTCTATACACCAGCAGTACCCATTCTCTGAACACACTGACCAACTTACGAAGAGACACAGTTACAATCTGACACTAACAACATACCTTATGAGCTGATATTTGCATAAGGGAGGAGAGCCTGTGTCACATAATATTTCTTACTGCAAAGCAGAATGTTAATGTAAAAATACAACTTGTGCTATATAAATAGCCTCAATACACACAGCTAGTTTGTCAGTTTGTTTGTCAGAGAACGGGTACTGCTAGGGCTAATACAGCTAAATTCTAACAGTGCCCTATTAGCTTGGCTGGAGAAAAGGAACCAGTTTAAAGTCTCGCGGGATACAGAAGCATTGCTCCCAAGATGTTTGGGACTATAAAATAAGATAAAAAAATTCACATAAGACGCAGATAAATTACAGTTTTTGGTGGGGAAAAATGTGCATCTAATAGTTAAAAAAACTGTATATTTAATGTAACAAGAGTAGTGCCCAGGTAATACATATAATTAAAAACAATTTGCATTTTTAGATGAACTATTTATTTACACATATTCAAAATGTTAATGGGTGTATTTGTATATGCTTTCAGGCAAAATTCACATAACTTTCACCCTCACACATTTTCTTCATTTAAAATCCAAGGTGTGAATCTTGATAAAGTAGGATAAAGGATAAACGTTGTGACAAAAAATATATAAATAGACTATTAATGGTTCAAAAAAATGCTGAAGTTCCTAGAAGTTCCAGGCATACCATGACCTGGATGGAACTGAGTTCGTCACAGACTGTACTGGTTCATCTTCCACCCTTTCATTGCTCCCATTACAGCTGCACATTATGTCCTGATTAGATCAGCTCAATCTGCAAATTATTGTAATTTCTTAACTGTTAACTGTTTTCTGGTATCCTAAAATTTCCGGATTCTTCACAGATCAGACAGATCTATGTGGAAAAGTTCCATTGAATCAAAAACTGATAAATCTGTGATTTATCTGATTCTATTGTTATCACTATAGGCCGTTTGTTGCATCTGGGAACACGTGAGCAAGCACCAAGGAAACTGTTTCTATTCTGATCCTAACCTTCATATAAGACTTTTCATCATAATGAATGCATGAAAACAATGTGAATTAAAAATATAAGAATCAGCATACAGGTATACCTTGTAGTTAGTCATATTCAAATCATCAACTGAGCAATCTAATTGGTGGTTAGGGGAATGTCTTCCCGATTACAGTACAAGTCCAGTTACATATGACAACCCCACAAGAAATCGTAGTTTCTTCATTTTCATTGCATATGACTTGTAGAAGACTTTTACTTTCTAAACACCAAGACCTTTCTCAAAAGCATGGTCAAGTATTTTAAGTATTTTAAATGTAAGAGATCACAGACTCTACTACTTACCCAGTAAGCCAGCACTATATCTGGGTATCAGTATGCCCAGTCATAACAAATTATTACTTTTATTTATATAGCGGCAACATGCTGCCCAGCGCTGTAAATTAAACATTAAACTACTGTGTTTCCCCGATAATAAGCCATCCCCATCAAATAAGCCACCCCCCGCAAATAAGACACCTACCAATACCTGCCCGAATCTCCCATTCGTCAGGGCTGGCTGCAGTACAGAGCAGAGCAGGAAGTGACTACAAAGACTCGCGCCTCCGCACCAGGAAGGACAAGCAAGCTGCTGATCCCTGAGTCAGTGAAGGGGAAGGGGACAATGAATGGCACAGAGTGATCAGAAGGGGACAATGATTGGCACAGAGTGATCAGAAGGGGACAATGTTTGACACAGAGTGATCAGAAGGAGACAATGATTGGCACACAGTGATCTATGGGGACAATGATTGGCACAGAGTGATCAAAGGGGACAATGATTGGCACAGAGTGATCAGATCATAAATGTGTACTGTAGTCTTCTTCATGGAAAAATAAGACATCACCCTGAAAAAAAGACCTAGGGCATATCATATTTCAAAAAATATAAGACAGTGACAGAAATGGAACAACATTTGTGAAGTCAGTCACGGTTGTCTATCAATAGTGAATGAAAAGGTTTAGGCCACCTGTGTTAAAAGTGGAAGCAAGTCTAATAAGAGAGAGCCAGAGAGCAGGGGCAGCCCTAGAGAAATCTTAAAGCCCTGCATTTAATGATGTCATGAGTGGGAATGTCCTAAATAGGTCAGTGGACGAGTGGAGAAGGTGATTAGGAATATATTTGTGTATAAGGTAAGAGATGTAAGTGGGACAGGAGGTGAGGAGTTCTTCAAAAGTGAGGCACAGATTCTCTGTTTATATTTATATTTGTATATATCTCATAACCTATTCACTGTGAGAACAACCACCTTTTATGTGTATACATTCTTTAAGCTTTTTAATACATGTGAACTTAATGAATAGACATAAACACATGCCCCAACATCTGTGTGTATTGTACAGGATGCCAGGGATGGGTCCTGAATTGGGATACGTGTCGCCCATTTTTAGTCTGTGTCCCCTTTTAGGTAACCCCTAGGGTGCTGGATGGACAGTCCAGGATTTTAATAGCAGTCTGTGGACTGCAACTTTATTAAGCCCCCCATACACACTTAGATTTTTTGGCCGACTGATCACCGAGCACACTCTCGCTGATCAGACGCAACCAGTCAGCCAAAAAAATCGGGTGCCAATTTAAGCTCTTAAGTTTAAGATCGGCACCTGATTTTTTGGCTGACCGGTCACCAACTGATCGCCGAGCGCAAGCTTGCCAATCGGTTGGCCAAAAAATCTAAGCGTCTATGGTGGGCTTTAGACGGCTAACATGGCCTTGACTGTGAATAGGCAGGATGGTTGGGAGGGCCTCCTATTCACCCCACCCAGCAGTCTTATAACCAGGTCACCTGACCTAATCAAGGTGGAAGAGTAAGGCTAAGTTTACACTGGCGGTTCTCAAGCTGCTTGCTGTGGTTGTCTGCAAAACAGTGCAGGCAATTACAGGGTGTCTAATTAAGGACCCCATAGAGGTCCTATGGCACGGCCGCCCGAAAACCGACGGGTGGACGCCTAATGTGACGTCCGACGGTTGGTCACGCTAAACGTAAAAACCGCCAGTGTAAACTTAGCCTTATGGACACTGTCTGGAGGACAGACAAAGCTGGACTGCTTCCCTTTTGGAAAAAAACCTTCTCCCCACGTGAGCCTTATATTTATCCTTTTTTGCCTTTGCTAAAGGACTGTTATTTTGAATGGCTGAAGCTAAGTCAATGTGTTAATTTTGGCATAAATAAAGCCTTGTTGAAGTAAATGATGTTGAAGTTCATATATATATATATATACACACACAGTGTGTTGTTTAGCATCGGATATAACACACAAACTCTTTTGAAAAGACATTTTCCATTTTACAAAAAATCTATGGAACCTATATTTCAGTTGTCATTTCTATTTCCGGCTGCATCAATACTGGCATGTGTATTTCATGGCAGTTAGTGCAATAGCTTAATTAAATTAACTGTGGGTCACAACATGAAAAGGTTTGTGCCTATTACTGCAAGCATTCTATTTCATCAGTATTGTCCATGTATAAAGTATTTTCCAATCCATGCGTTGCACTGAATGAGGAAACATATAAACATCATTCATATAGTGACCTAGTTCCTCACTAGGTCACCATTGCTGTTGTAATAATACCCATCTGAGGCAGCTTATTATGTATATACTTAATCACAATCTGACACCAAAGTAGAGCACAAGTATTCGATTCATTCATCTAGATATGATGTTCTGAGACCAATATGTAAGACAAGAATAATGTCATAAATATACAATAAACTACCCTTTAGCTGGCACCCCTGGGCATTGGTATATTCCACATAAATGTCTGGTTTCTGGTTATTTGAGAGTCATTACAGTTTTATAGGATACCAAGCTTGTGTGACTACAAGCACCAGTAAAAGTCCTAGTAAACCATATCACACTACTATATGTACACAATAATTTAACCTCCATATCAATAGAGGCACAAGAGCAATAAAGTACAGTGAGTGCTTACAAGTTTAACTTGATTTCCCTACCCTAACAAGTCTACTGTAAATACGCATTCTATGGAAAAATTTATTAACACACGATGATTACACCACCAGAAACTTGATATGCTCCCTTCTTCGCAGCTTCCATTCTTCTGTAAATGCTTAGCACTGTTTGGATTGTGTATATGGGTATTTTTGCAATGAAATAGACAACAAGGTTTAACCCAAACTTTACATTTGGCACAATGCAATCAGACTGGTTGTATTCTCCTTGCATCTGCCAAACCCATATGCAGTGGCAGTATGAAATACAACTTGTTTTAATGCTTACCATTCAGCTTAGTGGTTGGTGTTGATGAATATGTATGCAATATTCTTCTCAATAAGTGAGCCCTCTCTGAGAAGTTTATAAACACATCCACTTACTTAAAATAGTGTAATATCTGACATTGATGAAATTTCCTAAAATTTTATTTGGGCAGAGCCACTTCCTCCAACATTGGGAAATGCAGATAGCTGCCCTGGGTCTGAATAGAACACCAGAATCAAATGGTTAGAAGAAAAGTATACTTTCTTATTCCATGCATTTGTCAGGGTTATTGAATGGTTAAAACATCTATATTTCTGATATTGAAATGATTAGGTTTTGCCAGGAGCAGGGATTTGAAGATAAAGTTTAATGCTCATATATGCTTCTATTTTATTTAGCTTCATTATTCTAGTTCCATGATTAAATTGTCTTGGCCATATCTGATGTTAAGGTTCTGGGATTTTAGTATTGAAAAGCACAAGGTATAAGGATGGGTAAAAAGCAAATGGTGGGCCACATGTACTGTACACTGTGAAGTGTGCAGTGAAGTCAGAGTAAGCGATTTTGGTGAAGGAGAGAAGCCTGTATATGTGTATATTTGTTCTATTTACATAATCCAGTTTGGGTTTGCAAACTTGGTGATCACAGGAACAGTGGTATGATCTACTGCTACTGTAAGAACGAGAGGCTACCAAATTTAGATAATATCCACTAAAAGTATTTAAAATATATACTGTACATTTAGGGCTCATTTGCACTGGAGTAACATGCCTGACAGCAAGCTAGTATAAGGCTACACAATTCACTTATTTGGAACTGTAAGTGTAAGTCACAAATTTTAAAAATTTAAAAACATGGAACATGCCACTGCCAATTTGCTTTTATAGATACTATCCCCAGGGCTGTCATTACCCTTGATTCACCACTTAGACATTTGACCTGAAGCAAGTATACAAGTTGATGGTTTGTGACTTCTCCGAGTGATTACTTGTTTGGGTCAATGAATCATTACGGAGAAAATCAAAAGGATGAGGATGAGGCTCTTTAGCACAGACCATTAAAAGCAGAAAAACATTGGCAAATCACATACTACTATTACATGTTCCCTTTAATGTTTATATGTTCAAAACATGGAAAGCCATTAGCTTTGCTAATATTAGTAATATTTTGTGTTTTCAATAAAATATTATTATGTATTTCTAGTTTATGTTCAGGCTTTGCAAAGATTTACCAATCTGACACTGACAACAAATAAGGACTAACCAGTACTGGTGAGATTACAGATTGCTTCCACTCAATGAGGGGCTTGTGCACTGCAAATTTTTTTTATGAAAAACCTCTGAAAATAATGTTCAGGGCTCAGGGCAATGTTGCTCATTTATATCACATTTTCTTTTAATTGGCGATAGCACATGAACAATCAAGCTATATTAAGTGGCTTTACATTGTGCCATCTCCAGGTAACATCTGCAAGAAACCAATTCATGATAATTGATTGATAATCGGAAACTAGGGCTGCCTACACATACCAAAAATAAGTGTTGCAACATTCTAAGTATGTAGGATTATTAGCTTGCAACTTGCATGAATAGTACTTTGCCTGGCCCAAAAAAAGAAATGGCCACCAAAAAAAGGTCACACACTGTTTCGATAAGCTTCTGGAGTGTCACAAGATTTCCACCAAATCTTGCATTGAAGATGGTGGAGTCCGACCGCTTCGCAACGCCTTCTGCAGCACATTCCAAAGATTCTCAATGGGGTTAAGGTCTGAACTTTCTGGTGGCCAATGCATGTGTGACAATGTGGCCTCATGCTCCCTGAACCGCGCTTTCACAATTTGAGCCTGATGAATCCTGGCATTGTCATCTTGGAATATGGCTGTGCCATCAGGGAAGAAAATATCCATTGATGGAATAACCTGGTCATTCAGTATATTCAGGTAGTCAGCTGACCTCATTCTTGGAGCACATACTGTTGCTGAACCTAGACCTGACCAACTGCAGCTACCGCAGATATATCCAATAGAAGGCTCGTACCTATTTGCTTAGCTAAATCCAGGTGGCAACTTTATTTTTGGCCAGGCAATGTATTATACTGGATAAGTATATTTTCCAGTTCTAATGGTTAAAAGTGAATACTCCAGGACACTTGTTCTCAGAGTTGTTTAAAGCTAAGGCTCACATTCTCTGCCACCCAATGTTCAAATAACCATAGGGTCTCTTAATATTCAGGAATTCACTAGGATTTGACCATACTTACTGCAAAGACAAGGTAAGGAAACATGTGGCCCTTTGGGCAGTGTTCAGCAGCCCCCCTTGGTCCTCCACATACGGCCCCCAAAACTGTTAATGCATAGGGCATAGCAACTCACATGTGAAGTGGTCACACGCTGACCCGGCATTCCTAATCAACTTTGGCGGTCCTACATCAGTAAAATTGTCAATGATGATATTGATGATGATTGATGATGCTGTTAGGTTTTGACTGCCTGTCTGGATCTGGTCCACTGCCTGCTGGAAAATGTCGACGGGGGAGGGTCTGGATCGATGTTATGTGCAGCCCTTTGCTGATGCAGAGGGCCGCACTTCTGGCCCTCCATATCAACTCAGTTACCAACCACTAGTCTAGGATGTTTAACCAATGATCCCAAGTAAGTAGATAAAAAAAGTACTTGAATGGAGAAAAGATAGAACTATACTTACCTTTCCCCAATCTTCAGCACTGATCAGCAAGACATCAGCAGATTTCATGAAAATACAGAACAGACAAAATCACATTCCAGCCCATCAAAAGAGCACCTTCTCCAAGATTGTAGCTGCTCTGTATTCAGCAGGAATCTTCCCAGGACGGCGGTGACTTTATCCTCTCCTTGGAACTGTAGTCCCAAGACGAGGATGAGGCAAACAAAGTTCTAGCTATTTTAGATCAATTAATTTGTGATGGGGTCCAGAGTATAAAAGTGGACTACATTTTTAATGTCCACTTTAAAAGATTTGTTGCAGTGTTGCAAATCTTATTATTTCTGAGCACTATTAACTATAATAGGTAAAATAATATAAAAATAAAAAATGGGTACATTTCCTTAAAATGTATTGAACAAGCAGAACATGAACTTTAAAACACATTTCTTTAAATAAATAAAACCATGTACAGTCATTTTTGTGTAGCAGCACCTATTGCTCCCCCTTGCTAGATATGACCATGTTTTGTAATTTCTTATGAAAACACGGTCCACAGAAGGAAGGTAGGTACTAAGTGTCAAGACATGACTTTAAGAACATAAATATATCACAAAAGCTAACCACACACGGTTCGATTTTGGTTCAATCGATGCTCGATTAGATCGAGGAATTCAATCGTCTAATCGAAAATCGATCTTAATCGCTTCAATACACCCCACATTGAGTTTGCGATTGTGGTGCGATTTCGACTAAAAAAGATAACTAAAATCGTCGATTTTGGTATCGAAGGGATTGAAGTTCATTGATTGAAGTGGTATATGTTATGTATATCTAATCTAATCGATCCAGGAGAAACACCACAAATATCCACGATTATAAAACGATTTTGGCACAATCGATGATTTTCCAACATGTCCGATCAAAATTCGATAAATTTTTCTGCCTTCATCAAACAATTATCGTCGATCGTACCATGTGGGCATTTCTCGATTTTCGTTCAATCGATGAAAAAATTCATCTAATCGAGCATCGATTGAACCAAAATTGAACCGTTTGTGGCTAGCTTTACACAAGCAGAGACTGAATTGCTCCACGGTGCATGCTACTACAGAGTTTAGTTTTAAAGTTTTTCTTACTACAGGCACAGTT
>CM070033.1:64034803-64048532 GCA_036250615.1 Ptychadena robeensis | reverse complement strand
CCACTCTAGCTATAATACTTATACGTTACATTTCAGCTAAATTCCAGCCACCAATGATTTTTCATGGCCAGTGATATATTCCTAGATGCAACATTTAACTTGCCTACATAAATTTTTTCATTTGGTTGGAAGAGGGGGTAGTCTTATACTGCGAGTATATAACAAACTCTATATTTTAACTGTAAAAGTTGGGGGGTCGTCTTATACGCCCAGTCGTCTTATACGCCGGCATATACGGTATTTTAACAGGAATACCATTTGTATTTTTATTCCATTAAAGCTACGGAGACGTTAAGAGAAAGAAGTCAATGTCACATCTGAATGTCTTATCTGTATTCTTTGGTCATTAGGTAAATTATGGTAGCCCGGGAAATTATGGTAGCCCGGGATGTAAAATCATTAATATCTAAATAACAAAGAGTTGCATCCCATCACTTGGGTTAAAGTACAAGTGACAACTTGGGACTTATTATAATCCAGGTTAATGGCACCACAATTGTTTGTCAATTTACCACTTCTTCTGCCCAAGTTGTCACTTGACCTTAACCCAAGTGATAGGGTGCAACTCTTAGTTTTTTACATTATGATTTATATGGGATGTTGGCAGATACTCACAATGTTAACCTGTGACTAGAGGTTACAAATTACCTTGTGATATAAAAATATTAGACACCAGTGCTTATAAAAAAGAAAGGATATTTTTATTTACATTGGGATTACCTATATATGTTCGGGTTTGTTAAATAAATTAATACGTTTATGATCCTCTCAAAATGAAAGAACAAATGATTTTTACATTTTTAAAGCTGCAAAACCAGAAACCACCTAACGTAATTCAGTCCAGTTGCTAATTCTCCTTATCCTTTCTTTGATCATCCCAAATAAATATAATCAATTCCAAGTAGACAGAGCCAAAGCTAAAAAGGGCAGATGAGGACATGGCCTATTGCGATCCTATATTATCCTCTCTGTGTATATACAGACTGGAGAAACCTTTTATTACATTTCCAGAGAAGGCAATGCCCCCCCCCCCCCCCCCCCCCCCCCCCCACACCAGTAATAAACACTATCTATGTCTTTGAAACAAAAAAAAGCAGCTCTTAAAGTATAAAACTTCTTTTTTTTTTTATAGAGTAGGGAAGGTGAAAGCTCTTCACTTCCTGTCAAATATACTCAAAAAGAGGTGAGAGGCTATCCTTCAAAGCCTTGTTAGTTATTATGGGGACGTGAATCCATTGAATGATTCCTCCACTACTTTTGTTCTGGTGGAAACTCTTAATTCATAAAATTACCCATACCTTCTTTACCATTGCCACTAGTGATCTGAAAGGATGTCCCTAATAGGTCAGGACCCTGGGAAAAGTTCTAATACCTCTTCCCCAATCACCTATCCAAATCTAAAAATATGTCTTCCATTTAGGTATACGTTAACATATGAGAAAAGCATGTTGAGCATATGAGGTTTTTAATCTGCCAATAGCAGGATGTCCCGGTGTTTCCTCTCTAGGTTATCACTAAACCTCGCCATATACACATAGATTTCCCAAAGATTGATTTGTTGAGAACGATCGTGACATGTGAGTCTTTCATCATAGGTCGAACATTGATCAAAAAGTGCACTATTTTTGGGATCCAATTTGTTGCAGAACGGTTGGTTACGCAACTAAAGATCGGCTACACATAAAGGTGGGAAATGATGGAAGTGGGATAAGGCCTGCATGGGTCGATCCATAGAAACAATCGCAAGTCTCTAACAACGTCCTTTGATTCACAATTGATCAACTAAAATTTACATACATGTCTAATCCCTGCAATTTCTGTCGATCACACACTTTATGCATGCATCGATTTGTGAACGATTAGTCGTGCCAGTCAGCATTACTCAGAAATCGCACAAAAATTTAGACGTCTAATGCCAGCTTAAGATGTACTTGGTAACCTTTATTTATAAATATCAAATTGAGAGGAATCCACACATCAGAGGTCTGCTTAGGTAACAGGATTTAGAAGATCCCCAATCCTGATGTCTTAAAACTAAAGCTAGCCATACATTTTTGATTGAACAATCTTCAATTCGATCTTCTTGTGCAATTGAAATATGGGCTGTCAGTCTGATTCATCGTACCATGAACAATGTGGTCGATTTAGAACCAACCGATTTCTTTCCAAAGTCCTGTGCACATGCTCCATAGTACAGTAAAGCTAGCCATACATTGTCCGATTCCATGGCCGATCGATCACCTATCCGATCGATTCCGGCGATGTCAGTGGGAATCGGAGGTCCGATCAATCGGCCAATTAAGTCCGTCCGATCGCGCCATACCACCTTGGCCCACGGATTCCTGGACGATTCCGTGTCCGATCGCTTCCTTCACAAATGGCAACTCCCCCTGATGTGTGCAGAATCGGATCAGAAAGACCAACATGTTGGTTCTCTGTCCGATCCGATTCTGTGCCCCCGATCGATCGGAAGTGATCGATCGGACAAGGTGGGCTTCACGCGATTCCGGGACGATTGTTTCGCGTGCACGCGCCCGGAATCGATCGTCCCGGAATCCGTTGGGAATCGGACCAGTGTATGGGGACCTTAAGACAGGAGCATTGGACAGGAGGGAAATAGGAAGATGAATGCTAGTCAATATCAAGGTATCTCCTCTATTTGGGAGATATCATTATTAAAACCTCAAACCTGTAACAGTGACGGTAAATAGTCTGATCCTATCATATATTTCACTTAAAATGCACCAATATACAGAGTTTCCCCGAAAATAAGACAGTGTCTTATATAAATTTTTGCCCCCAAAGATGCCCTACTTCTTATTTTCGGGGGAATGTCTTATTTTTCCATGAAAAAGAATATGGCATTGGGGTATCAGGATGGGAGGGTTCACTTAAAATGACACAGGGGGATCAGAGGGGGAAATCAAAATGGCACAGGAGACTCAGAAGCGGGATTACCATTGTTGTAACCCCTTCTGATCCTCCTGTGTCATTTTGGTTGCCCCCTCTGATCCCCCCTGTCCAGAGTTACAGTACCGTATCTTCAGGGGATGCCTATATTTCATCGTGAGGTAAAAATGTAAGGGTGCCTTATTTTTAGAGAATGCCTTATTTTCGGGGAAACAGGGTAATATGTAAACATATCTAATGAAGGAAAAGCTTTACCAGTTTAAAATATTATATACAATAAATTAGACATAGGTTGATCTATAGGTTATAGATCAAACAAAAATACTACATACACAATATATGTAAGTGAAGCATTAGTTCTGTAATCATAGCTCCTATGGTTTAGGCATTTTTGCTTCCATACTAAATTTAGTATGTTCGTGTTAATAGTGTTAATAAAGGGTTTACAGGTGTTTTTGTTGTTAAATAAATAATCTAGCAGATTCTATTGTAATTTCCATACATAGAAACCAGTAACGCGTCCATATGTCGTGCAGCAGAGCTTATGGGGTATTAAATCACATGAGAACACAAAAAGTGATTAATGACATGACTAACAAATGTGTTTATCCACTATTTTATTCCATATGCCACCATCAACAAAGTAACATTGATAATGCCAGAAATGACACTCAGGGAAAACAGTTATGGGCGTTCCATTATTATAAACACGGTCTGTTGTCCTATTATATAAGAAGATTTGATGGGACTGACCTGAAGACACACTACTAAGAGGTACCAGTATTTTTTTTTATAGTGGCAGAAAGATTCAGAGATGGAGATATGTTGTCAGCAGTACATGTACAGATTTATTCATTCAGAGGATATATCAAACTTCATTGCATGTGCACACAGATACAATGTATAGTAGACTTTTGATAAAGGGAACATTCAGTCCTCTGTACTGCATCAGGGACTTGAGATTCTTTAGTGCACCGTGAGGATATAAGAAGCCTCTATAATTATACACAAACACGGTTATAAACAAAGCTTACAAATGGCTTTATTTCTTTCACCCACATAATAACACTGTTATGACCAGGAATAGATTTGTATTTGCTTCTCGTCAGCTCACTTTCTACACAGAACGTAAATAAAATAATTAACAGTCTTCCTATATGTGGCCACTTTTATTGATTTAAAAGGACAATCAATATTTAAGCACATATGCCCAAACCCATTAAAGACATGAGAGTTATCTTCTCTTGCATGAGCAGTCAGCCTCCCCTTCTTGATAGAGGACAAAATAATAGGCGTTAGCCTGCCTAATAAAGGGTATAAAATAAAACAAATCAGAAAAATAGCTAAATTTAATCTGCTTTATATCGGACATCATACTTCTCTGCACATGAGACTTAAAGTTAAGGCGACATCCATGTGAGCTAGATTCTGTTGCACTGCACAGTACTATTGAGCTTACAGTGAGAAGATGCTTACAGTAGGGGAGAGCAAAGTGATGACATCATAAGTGTGCTGCTGCTTTTCTAAGCTAGCAGAGGAAAGATGACCCAGCCATTTAAATCTTAGTCGCCTTTTTGCTTATCTTTAGTCAAACAGGCGTGCTAGTTGTCAGTGAGGAAAGAGTACTGAACAATGTACATGGAAGACAAACCTATATGAGGCATATCAAACAAATATTGTAAAGTTATGATTTTCGTATAGAATTCCACTGTAACATTCTTCTTTGCACAACATCTTATTAGTAGCTAATGCAAAATTGAATCACACAGCAATAACTCTTTATTAAAACAAACTTCAGTCAAATGTATAAAGCCTATAAGCATGGACTTACACGTTTAACTGAAGTTATTTATAATTCTGAACCTGTTAAAAATTTATGTATTTCCTACCAGTGAAAAAGCAGAAAGCGAACAGTTCCGACAATAAAAAAAAAAATTTGAACAAAACCTGGTGACTGTGGTACAGGCAGTCCTCAATAGAACATTTGATATTGTGTACAAGGTAAACAGATCTAAAGAACTTTGATCATCATACTTTTTAGGGAATGAAAGTACAAAAGTTTGCCATACAAAATGAAAATGAATAGAGTTACATCATTATCAAGGGATTTACATACAAAACAGCATCCCTGGATGCTGGATAGATATCTAATAAGATCAAAAGAACCAATGTATTCAGACTCTGGATTTATT
The DNA here is from genome assembly GCA_036250615.1 of Ptychadena robeensis. NCBI lineage: Eukaryota > Metazoa > Chordata > Amphibia > Anura > Ptychadenidae > Ptychadena > Ptychadena robeensis. The sequence goes on along the minus strand of CM070033.1, from coordinate 64,043,430 downwards.
CAATAGCCATTTGTTTCCAATACATTGCTAATGAAGGGTAAGTTCAAAAAAGCTGAGCCTAACAAGCAAATCAGGCACACACCTGACCTGCAAATTCTCTATAAACACCCTCTCAAGACCATTTAAATTAAAACATAAAAGATGACCATCTCATGGAAAACGATCAGATTAATAGCGTCTTCTCAATCAATAAATAATATGGCTTCTGTTAATCCAATTATTCCTAATGGTGTACATAGCGCTTTCAGTAAATGCTAACGAAGGCAAGTTTGATGAATGAAACTTTCCACTGAGCCACATAACATCTACTACCAAATGGACTGCTCTGAAAGCTCTTTGCACAGAATAGATCTCTCAACGGAATCCTTTATTTGTGCATTAAGGGTTACATTGATTGCACTGGACTCAAAAGGTAATTGATGAAATTCTTTTCAGGATCTGTATCTGGGGAATAAAGCCCTTCACACCGCCTCAGGTTCAGCTGTTTTGTGCATTGTTGGGTAATCTGACAAAGGGCACAACGCAGACTGCAGTCCAGTCCTCCATAGTTTTCCCATATACACCATTTATAAATGTACTTGTATGGAAATAATAGTTGAGTTGAGTCTTGTATACTTCCAGCCCAGAGCACAAATACAATAATGACCGCAGTTTTACAAGTAAGCACAACGCAGACTCTTCCAGTTGATATCTTTATTACTCAAGCCAGAACAACATGTACAAGTCCCCCCAAGAATCTGCGTGTGCTGGACATGTGCTTACTATATACCTTGAAACCACTGTACCCCATGCTTGCTGTATATAAAAAGTTATGATGTCATATGTATAAAGTTCATGTGCTTTGTGCGTATGGTAACCAGGGCCTGCACATGGTCTACTCCTTGCAAAGAAATGTTTTACAGCAAATCATTTCTGCAGTACATAGAGAGTCTGAACCAATACATTGTTAGGTTCCCCACGCCTCAGAAAATGTTACCCCTAACAGTGAGCATTGCAGAGGGTCCTGAATACTATGCGAGCCTACGTTTCAGGTTTCTCAATGGAGTCAAGGTAAGGCACAGACCTAACCTCTTCTAGCTCACTGCAGTAATTGAGAGTCTCTGCTAACTGGCACCTTTAAGAGTGGTTAACAAATATAGAAACGGCTCTCAGACCTGCAAGCACTCAATGAACAATTTAAGCCAGACAGCTGGGTTAATTCTACCTCTTTGGTATTCCAAGAAGTACTCTTTGCTGCAGAACAATATGACAACATACACATGCTCTTAGAGGATCTAGCCCTGCAAAGCTTTGCCTCATCCTACCTGCCCTTAAATAAGTACTTTAGCGGGAACGCATATACAATTTTCACATTTAAGAGCTAAAAAGACAAACCGTGACCCTACAGGTTCTGCTTGTTTGTTGATGTTGGTATGTCACAATAGCAAAGAAAGCTATGATCTACTACACTGCAGTGCCAACGTCAGAGGCAAACCAGGGATTCATTGCTCTTAATGGGACTGAGAGCCAAAGGAAAGGCAGGTCATGCAGGACCAGGGGAATGCAACAGAAAACATTTCATTATAATCATGTAACCCGCTATCAGCACACACTGCAACAGCCACACAGGCCGTGGGGACAGACCAAACAATACCGGAGGCACATAGCTCAGTTTCCTTTTCAAGCAAGTCTCTGAAAATCAACCTGCTGTTGCTTTTGTGTTCTGTATTTTTTTTCTACCTTTTGAGCCTGAAAAAAAAAACGTGTCCTTAAAAGAGAAAACGGGACTGGGAAATTCTATTAATCTCCAACAGGAGGAAGCCTACACAGTGTACTGCAAACATTAACCCTGTACATGCTGCTTTCACTGCATCATCACATAGCAGCTCTCCTGATGCTGCATGGAAATCACACACTATGTATATGAAATACAAAATAGCCAACACATTTCCACAATCTGTTCACTTAGTCGCTCTGCTCCTCTGGAAGGCACTGCCATGCTCTCAGGGTATTATAAAGAGGCAGAAATGAGTAACAACCTGCCACTGTTTGGATTTTTTTTTCTACTTTGGAGAGGTGGTTCGTGTTTGGAATATTTGCAAGCTAATCAGAAACTATTGCAGGATGTCAGTGCCATAGATAATGTGTGCTAGCCAACTGCAGCCTTCCATTGGAAGGTGCTTTCATGCCAGCTACCTGCATTGGCAATATTTACTAAATGAATCCTCAGGAAAAAAAATGAAAACACACAAAGTTGCCACTCCTCTAGAAAATGAATGCTGATGTTCAAGTAACTGAATCACATTTTATCCTTCAGAGCTAATCAAGTTGAAAAATGCAGGCTTAAAAAAAAAAGGTACATGAAGATTGCATCGGCCTCTTCCTATAATAATCACATGTTTAATCTGATTAAAGAGCTAGAGCTAGCCGTCAGTATGCGATAGGCAAGATATTCAAAGGCAAAAATCATGCTTTTATTTGTAATAGAGCTTACCACTTGGATTCTTGTTTTTCTTAAGACTCTTGCCACAAAGACACTGCAGCATATGCGTTCCTTTGCTGAAAATGTTCCAAAGAAACCACATTGATTTGGGCGAAAAGCAATCCAGCAGCTTAGACACCCTGAGAACGAAGAAATCCTTGTTGTTGCATACTAAGAGGTTGTGATTAGTTCTCCAGAACAAGGGTACCAATTTAACCATAGAAAATGATTATTTTCCTATCTTCTCCCAGTCTTTGATTTCCTTGCAAGGATTGGATATTGGAGACTCCTCAATTAGCTGTGTTGTACGTTGCTATTTTTTTTTTGTTTGTTTGTTTGTTTCCGCTTTCAGATAAGGTTTGGATTTAAAGGTAATAACTACATCAACAGTAAGCAATTGCCAAAGTGTGCAATCTTCCTTTCCAGCATGCAGCCAAATGAAAGTAAGCTAAAGAATTCCCAGGAGAGGCCAAAAAAACTAATCTTAGAACAGTGAGACATGTACGATCCCCGAAGTAAAAACCAATGCCTGTCACTTGGTTGCTATAAGGAAGGGTGGATCTGTAGAGCATCAAAAGCCAAGGCAGGATTCATGGTACTAAAAGACTGCAGTTGTAGCACCAAGCACAACAAATATCACCCAGGCAGGCAGGCAGCAATGATGATATAAACTCCCCTCTGCAAGTGTCAATATTAGGACCATCAATCCCCTGTGATCTCTGCAATCTTATTTAACCTGCAGTTCCAAATCATAGAAGAGAACTGATGTAAATCCAGATCCCCTTAATAGATGATTACAGTGGGTGGGTGGAAGAGAGATAGATGCTCTCTCTGCTGCTTCAAGCACTGGTGTGCATTAGAAATAAATTTCCCTGTCTTTCACTCCCTGTGCTTGGCTCTGAATTGCAGGCACAGATAGAGTAGGAGGAGTTGAAGATTTTTTTTCCATTTTTTTTTTAATAGAAAGCTTTATTTCATACTAAACCTAGACACATGCATTTTCTCCACTGATGATCAGATACAAGTCTGTATCATCTTAAGGCACTGCAAAGGTTAATGGAATATTTATGACAGCATGTAAAAGCTGACTTCATTTTCCCATGTGTTCACAACTTACATGCATTGGAAGAAACATAATACATATTATTTAGAAAATAATGAAAAACCAATATTTTTTTTAGAGGAATACAGAAAGGAGGTGACACTTTTTGCACAGATGGTCACTTAATGTAAATGAGTTAAGTGCGCAGACAGGGGTAATGCAGTGCACAGGCAGGCAGCATGTTACCAGTGTTTTACCTTCTGAGCGTCTCTTTATGTAGACGCCTTGTGCATTGTTTTATTAATGTCTGTGGTTGCTGTAGCAACTCAATACTGCGTTTAGTTTGAGGTTTGTCCATTTTTTTTCTTTTATGTGTGTGTGTTCCTAGGGGAGGGGTGGTGGGTGTCTTCTAAGATATATATATAACTTTATCTGTTACTATTTATAAGAATAAACTCTTCTGGATAAGAATATAAACCGTAACATAGCTTTCAAAGAATCACTAAGGTAACCAGTTCTTTTTAAAAGTCAGTTGCAGTTATTTTTTTCTCTCTTAAAGTGGATGTATACTCAATAAAAAAAAAACATTGTGCAGGCACGATGGTGCTCCCCACTCCAAAAATATATACTTACCTGCCTAATCTGCCAGGCTTCCAGTGGATAATTCAGGTGCCATCTCACAAGTGACCACTAGAGATGCTTTTTTTGCTTGGACATATGTCGTTTTTTGCACAAATTAAGTTCAAAGTTAAAGTTGAAACTTGGACTTGTCTTTGAACTTAATTTATGCAAAAACTGTTTGTGTTAGAACAATTGTTTTTTGTTATTTTTTGTAGTATACCTCGGTATCTACATATACAGCAAGTTTGGCGATAATACCATGTTCCATTAACTTGAAATGAAAGTGACTACCAGGATCATAAAAAATTATGTTTTTTAATGCAGAAAGTGTCTGTGTGTACTTTTAGTACACAGTGTGATCAGGTACTTTCATTGCTCTCAGAGATGATTTTCACTCCTGTCTTTTTTAATAGGAATGGAGAGTTTTCCTAGAGGATAACCCATTGAGGACATAATCCATAACAAAAATAGTTGATTAATTGTTACTTGTCATATTGGCTAGTCCATTTTTGGCCAAAACAGGGAGTAGACATGATTAAATGATTCTGACCTGCCAACCAGGAGAGTACAAATTAATCTAAGTAAGCAGTGAACCACTTTTATGCTACATGTCTCAGAAAAACATATTATATAGGGGTTTGGGAGCCAACCCATTTTATACTTATGGGGGAAAAAATTATGGTTTTCAGGCATCTGGGCAGAGGAAAAGCGTAATGTCAGCTCCTGTGAATTAGCCCTTAAGTGTATGCTCATTTATAGTTTAGAGCAGTGGTTCACAACCTTTTTTCCTAAGGTCTCCCCTGGCCTTTGTCCAAGACAAGGGGGGCAGCAGACCCCAGGTTGGGAACAACTGCTCTTGGACACTGGGGTCCAACATATAGCTCTTGATGATCAGACTGTGAGGTCCTGTTCTGTGCCCTGTCACAGAGCAGCATTGTGGGGTCCCCCTAAATCCATTTCCAGTTCCTTTTTTCCCGCATAGAGTCTGGCAGGCCTGGAAAGGGGCGCAGACTCTTTGTGCCATTTCAGGCCCCTTGAAGGCGTAGCCTGACAAATTATGAAAAAGAAGGGCCACAGTGTGTCCCTACTCTCCAAGCAACACCAGGCCCCACCAGCTGGCCTGCCTGGCAAACCCAGGCGTGATGCCATACTTCAGCAAGGAGCCTTTTTACAACCACATGGGGGACCTTTTTACAACCACATGGGTATAAGTAAGAAATCTAAACAGGGGTGACCTGTTTTGGGCATTTTTGCATTTAAAAAAACAAAAACCTAACAACCATGTACAGCAGGGGGCGCACACACAGTGCTAATCAATTAATTTGTAAGGTTCTTGCCCAGCCACAAGGCACATTCGTATTCGCGGCATGCCGCAAATTTTGTGGAAAACATTCGGAAAATATTCGCATTCGGCAATATTCTGAGTTTTTTTTGCGAATATCGGCAGTTTTTATTGCGAATTTCGCGCGCACAATATATGTTTAACATGGCGTGACTTTTCAAAAGTGATGATTTTCGCAATATTCGCATCACACCAATATTTGATTGAAAAACTGTTGATGGTCACAGGGAGTGTTGCTAAGCTCTTGTTGCAGCCTTCCCATTCGTCCACTTGCATTGAGAGGCATGTGTAATGAAAAAAAAATACTGAATTACCAGAATTGCGAATATTCGGCAATATATTCACCATCTTCGCGAATTTCCAAATTGCAGATATTCGCGATTAATATTCGGAATTTGAATATTCGCGATCATCACTAGTTACCACAGGGATCGCAGACAGTATCAGCACATGTGAGGACCCCGGCTGTTCCGGTCACCGCCTGCTGGTGGCACTGTGATTGCCCATCAATGGGTTGGTCCCATAGTCACCAGCAGGTGGCTCCCTGCAAGCGTGGGCTGGGTGGAGCTCACACCTTCCTCGTTAGCTTAGGGATATTTAGGTGTGCTTCATCCAGACCACGCTTGCTGTTCATTGTTCCTGCTTATCTGGATTTCATGTCATTTCCCTGGCTTCATGCTTCTTGTCCCTGAATCTGGACACTGGACTCTCCTTTACCCTGGACTTTTGCACCTGTTTGTTCCTGTCTGTAAGTCTCCATTAAATCTGTTTTTGTCACCACCACCTCTATCTGGATCTCAGTGTGTTGCCTGCCTGGTCGCTCCGTCAGTACCTGATCCTGACCGCACATGCATCATGGTGCCTCTCTTAAGTGGCGGGTGCAGTTCTGGCTGACACAGTGTTTGACCAGGGCTGCATATCCTGCAGCCCTGTGGACATGTTTGGCACAGCAAGCCCAGGTAAAAAGTGTTCCTTCCGCCTCATCCAGCTGCGGGATCTTCACCAGCTATCGTCCACCAATCCAACTAGGTGGCATGATGTGATTGGGCTGGCTCTCCATTTAATGGGACTCTGCACATCATTGCTCATTATAGCCTCTGTATAGCAGTGTGCTTGGGTGTGTTCTGTGGTTCCTGGTGTACTACTAACCTGCCTGTCTGCATGTGTCCTTATCACCAACAGTGACACCGCCTGTTTGCCTTGACTCTCCTTGCCCTGACCCTGGATTGTTTAACCACTTCTCTTGCCTTGTCCTTTTGTACCACGCTTCCTTGGACCAATTCTCATGTATGACATTTTGCCTTGTTTTGGACTACCTCAATAAAGACTGGTTGAATGGACTTCTGGTGTTGGTTGGGATAGTTTGCCCAGGCACATTACATCAATAAGATGCAGACTGCTTAGTTAACAAAATATAGATATAAGTATACATACCTTTTGTATAGCTATATATATATATATTGTACAGGACGCCAGGGATGGGTCCTGAACGGTATATATGTTTCACCCATCTTCGGGCTGGGTCACCTTTAAGATAACCCTTGGGTGGCTGGAGAAGGTTTGGTTTGGGCTGCACAGCAGCCATATAATGAGGTCAGGTGATCTCATCAGGGGGAACTCATAGTCTGGCTGAGAGACATGTCAAGGAAGGACAAGCTAGGATCACTTCCCCCTGTGGACTACACAGACTATTGATTTTGGACACGTCGTCAAGAAACCGTAAGACGCCTTGTTTAGGGTATCGGTTTTGGGGTACATGACGGACTATTATTTTGGAACGGCTGCCATTAAGCCTTTTTGTTGTTTTGTATGCTGAATAAAGCATGGTTTTGGACATTTGCTGGACTCTAGTGTGGTGAAGGTGAACCCCTAGAACCCCCCAAATTCACACTGGTGGAGAATGTGGGCATTGTACCCCTAAACAAGGAACGTGGACTTTGATTTTCCCTTTTCCTTTGCGCAAGAAAAAACTGACATTTAAAGGGCTGGTACGTGTAAAAAAAAAAAATGGAGGACTTAGTGAAGGCCATGTTACAGGCCAATGCCACCCAGGCTTCCCAGCAACAAGCCCACCGGGAGAGCCAGGCCGCCCAGCAACAAGCCCACCGGGAGAGTCTGGCACAGCAGCAACAGGCCCATGCTGCCCAGCAACAGATCCTCCAGGAGAGCCTGGCGCAACAGCAAGAGACGAATTGGCTGTTTGCCGCTCAGTTCGCCAGCCAGAGAGAGACAATGTATGCCGAACTGTCTGCCCTAGCTAAGGCTGCTGAGAGCAACCGAGCGGTTTTGTCTGACGTGGTGAAAAAGCTATCTGGACCTGCTGAGACAGGGGCTGTTGGCCCTAGCAACCATGCTGGCATCAGAGCCAGCCATTTCCTGCAGAAGTTGACTGCGACGGATGACACAGAGGCCTTTCTCACCACGTTGGAGTGAACCGCTGAGAGAGAGAAATGGCCCAGAGAGCAATGGGCTGGTATCCTGGCCCCTTTCCTGACCGGAGACTCTCAAAAGGCTTACTACGACCTCCCACTACATGACGCTAAAAACTATGACTAGCTCGCCTTGGGGTGACTACAGCCGTTTGCGGCCAGAGGGTGCACAACTGGAGGTACCAGGCCTCTTTACCGCCAAGGTCTCAAATGCATGATCTGATACAGCTGGTGAACAAGTGTTTGCAACCTGAAGTTTTGTCCAGGCCACAGATCGTGGAAAGGATTGTGCTTGACCGGTATTTGCGTTCTCTACTCGGCAGTCTGCAGCGTTGGGTGAGCCATGGCGATCCAGAGATGGCCGATCAACTCATGGACATGGTTGAGTGGAGGAATTGTTGAGATCATCCAGCCACAGGGATGTCCAGCCTGCCCGTGGGGCCCGCTCTCCTACATCGCTCAGAAAAGGAGACCTGCGGAGTCCAGGAGTCAGCCTACAGCCGGCAAGAGGAGAGACCTCTCAAGCCCCCCCAGATCCTGTGTTCCGTATACAGTGTTGGCGGTGTCAAGCCTGGGGGCACACCAGAGCCCAGTGCCCCCGACAGGAGGAGCCAATGCAGTGTGGGTTAAGCCGCAGAGTATCCTTTTATGCACAAAAGGTCTGCACTGCATGCCCTGAGATGCTCGAGGGGCAGTTTGAGTGCAAGATACAGGTAAACGGTTTCCCTGCTC
>CM070033.1:63943532-64034703 GCA_036250615.1 Ptychadena robeensis | reverse complement strand
GAGAAAGCCTTCCTAGCGCTGAAGTCTGCCCTGTGTACGTACCCGGTGTTGGTGGCACCTTACTTCACAAAGGAATTCATTGTTCAGACAGATGCGTCTGATGTGGGACTAGGGGCAGTTCTTTCTCAGGACGTTAGTGGGGAAGAGCACCCAGTCATTTACCTCAGCCGGAAGCTGAATACGGCCGAGAGGAATTACGCTATAGTGGAACGGGAATGCCTGGCCATAAAATGGGCACTGGATTCCCTGAGGTATTTCCTATTGGGTAGGAGGTTCCGCCTCATTTCGGATCATGCCCCCTTGACTTGGATGAGGAGAACCAAGTACACAAATGCAAGGGTGACCCGTTGGTTCTTAGCCATGGAGTTTAGTTTCATGGTGGAACACTGGCCTGGGAGGTTGCATCAAAATGCGGATGCTCTCTCCCGTGTTCATTGTCTGATGTCTCAAGGTGCCTCCACCTCCCCTAGGTCGAGGCAGAGGGGGGGGGGGGGGATGTGTACAGGACGCCAGGGATGGGTCCTGAACGGTATATATGTTTCACCCATCTTCGGGCTGGGTCACCTTCAAGATAACCCTTGGGTGGCTGGAGAAGGTATGGTTTGGGCTGCACAGCAGCCATATAATGAGGTCAGGTGATCTCATCAGGGGGAACTCATGGTCTGGCTGAGAGACATGTCAAGGAAGGACAAGCTAGGATCGCTTCCCCCTGTGGACTACACAGACTATTGATTGTGGACACGTCGTCAAGAAACCGTAAGACACCTTGTTTAGGGTATCGGTTTTGGGGTACATGACGGACTATTATTTTGGAACGGCTGCCATTAAGCCTTGTTGTTGTTTTGTATGCTGAATAAAGCATGGTTTTGGACATTTGCTGGACTCTAGTGTGGTGAAGGTGAACCCCTAGAACCCCCCCCAAATTCACAATATATATATATATATATATATATATATATATATATCTCATGTGTATGCATGGCGTGAGTTTGTGTATATATGCAGTGTGTGTATATATGACCCCTGCACCAAGGCTAGTCTTTAGCTACTACTCACCCATTTATGTTAAACAATATTGACATACAATGTTCAAATAATGTGGGCTGAGGTGACTGTGAGACTTTTTTGTGCTTTTTGTGGATACATGGTTTGGGACATGAAAGTGTGGGTTGCATACAATGAGTAGGCTGATGTTTTATTTAACAATGCCACTGTAAGCCCCTTCCACTGTAAATACCATTTGGCCACATTAATAATTTTCTTTGACACACACGCTTAAAGACCCATTCTTTACAGTCCTTCATTCTTCTCTAATGCAGCCAAAAAACAGCTTTTACAGACATGTCCCTTCTATATGACCATCTTGCAGTACTATTTTGGTCAATCCCTTGAGGTGGGTGCCTCCGTTTTGCAGACGATCAACCCCCCAAGTGAGGGGCACGAATGCACACAGCAGTCAATCATCCACAGAATCACCCACCGATGAATATGTGTATGGGGACCCTTAAGCTGGCCATACACCTGCAGGATTCTCTGTCAGATTTCCTTCAGATCAGATCAGATCTACCAACAACCATGTAATATGAGGACCTTTCTACACCTTCCAATCACTATGTATTGTATCAGGGAGGTCACTATACTACATGGTTGTTGGTAGATCTGATCTGATCTGAAGGAAATCTGACAGAGAATCCTGCAGGTGTATGGCCAGCTTTACACTTTATTCACAAGGTCAATCAGAAACTGTCAGTTTGCTGCTCATTACTAACCGTGAACCACAAGCACCAAGCAAACGTGACATAGGGGGCCCTTTCACACTATATGCGTTTTTTAAAGGCATGTGTTTCTGCATATATACATCATGTGGTTTTCACATAACATCTGCGTTTGCATTTTGCATTTGCGTAATTTAACAAATCAATGAAACATTTATGAAAAAAAATAATAAATGCACACAGCAGAGCTTTCTAAACACTGTGTTTTTAAAAACGTGTGTGGTAAAAAAAAAATGCGCGCGTCTTTAAAAGGCAATGCATATAGTGGGAAAGGGCCCAGAGACTCTCTGCCTGCCCAATGTGTGCAACCTTTACACAGAGCCAACTGATTGCGGTTACAGGGCAATTGCTCATGGTTGTCAGCATGCATAAGCCACAAAGAAAAGTAAGCCACATTTCTTCAGTTTGGATGGACCACAGAGATAGGAACCTCCATTATTTTTATTCTGTGTGACTATTAGACATTAGATTAGACAATATATTAGATATACATCCATATTTGCATAATTGGTATGGCTTCTGTTTGTGCTGCCACTGAAACACATATTGGTTTCTCCTCTATGAGCTTCTGTTGTTTGGCTTCCTCTCTATTGGTGTCTTATGCATGGTTTCCTCAGTAGGAGTTTTTGTTGTCTGGCTTACTATTGTCTTCTGCTACATGGACTTTTGGTTTGTGGCTTCCACTATATTGGCTTCTGCTGGGTGGCTTTCTGTATGAGGTTGTTCTCACATTATCTGAATAGGGGTTGCAGTAGCCAGGCATGTACAGCATGCGTAAATAAAAAAAAACTCTACTATACGACAACAGGTAGACTAATCTTCATGCAAGCATCCACAGCTCTATGCAGAATTTTGTCAACGTTATGAATGTAAAAACTTGCTATCATAGCCCTCAGGCTAACAAGACAGGTGTCCTCAACCCAGCCCACACTTGCTGGGAGCCACCTGCTGGTGACTAGGGAAACAACCCAGGGAAGGGCAAGCACAGTGCCAGCAGCAGGCGGTACCTGGTACAGCTGAGGTCCTCACAAAACTATTTAAAGTTTACCCCCTTCACAGACTTTGTTTGGTAAAGTTAGGTATATATTTTAAAATTAACTTTTTTTAGAATCATAACAGGTGTTGAAGGCTGTGGGATAGAACTTCTTTCCTTTAAGGAACCTGTCACTCCACAATACTACCATAGTCCAATACCCAGGTGTCCAACCTGCGGCCCAGGGGAGTGTGCCCCATCAATATAATCAAGGGCTTTATTATATTTATGAGGCACATAACCTCTGATTATATATATGACACAAAATGTGTATTACCATACTACAGTGTCCCTAAAGCTTGAAGTATCATTTATTATCAATGATAATATATAATTCCTTCTAGCTCTGCCTGTTGTAATGTTTTTCATTAAAAAATGCTTTAGTGATGCCAAGGGCCGCACTTGTCGCCCTCTATATCTACTCAGTTGCCCACCACTGGTCCAATACATACATAGTCAAATACAATGTAGAAAATAAATTAAATTTAATCAATCCTTTTTTATTACTTCATAAAAATAATAAATACTTAATTAAAAAATAATAATAGTTTCTATTAATTTTTTAATTAACAAAGGAAAAATTTAAAGGACATTCGCCATTGCAAGGTATAAACTGGACATTGAGCATAACCATAGAAAACAGCAGAAATCAACATACAAAAAGGAGAAAGAGAAACAAAATACAATACAATCTCAAAGAAAAGTGATTTAAAATAAAACTGACATTTGAAACCACTGATTTCCATGACACAATATTTTAACTGAAAAAGTACTAATTATAATATGAAGTGGTAACTCAGGTTGGCATAGCCCTATCTAAAATTAAACTGTTATATTTTCCCAACTACAAAACTGCAGGTTTTCCACTTCTGTATTTTTAGCTGCTGCGTGCTAAAATATAGGCCAGGGAGGTTTAACAGCAAAAATGTTTCAGGTTACTGTATATGCTGCGTACTAACCTGAATATGCTTGATGTCAGGGACCCCACTGTTAAATTGAAAAGAAAGATAGCATTAGCTTTACACAGCATTTTACGTAGCCTATTACATTGTGTAACTTGGCAAAACCACAGCAGGTTTAAATTACTTTCTATTAATTCACTTTGTCTGCATTTTAGCATTACAGTGTTTTACACCTATTCCCCAGGTCTTTCAGCGTATCACTCTGGAAGGTGCACTTCCTGTAAACCTCAACAAGCATGGCAAAATAAATATTTGCTGTATTAGATAGGATTCATATGTTGCTGTTTTTCATATAATTTAATTAGCAAATGATTTCAAGGCTTGTGACTAGATTTTAAAATTGTAATTCTGTGACCGAATTGGTGAGTTTTAAATCTCTGCTCTCCCCCTTTTCTTTTCCTTTTCTGGGTTAATATGGCTCTCACTTTAGTATACTCCATTCTAAATTGTATCACTCATGTTTTTATATCATGCTTCTTTTTAAGGTAGACATGAGCCTGCAGTTATGAAAATAGTTATGGCATGGTGTAGTCTCTGTTTCGCCTCAGGCTACTTAACTGTACTTTTTTGTTTGTACTTTACTGTATTTTTTGTGTCCTGTAATTGAATAAAAGGGTAGATTTGTCCCATGACTGCAGACCCTAAAACAGTAAAATACAAACAATTAAAAATAATGCAATATAACATAAAATTAAGACGTGTAAGGTGTTAGAGTGCTGTCCCTAAGGGCAGAGTTGGTATAACAATGTGATAATGGAATAAAGTGATAATTGCTGGTGAGTCAGAAAGAAATTCCCACAGAGACTTGGTTCAGCAAAGACCTGCTTTGAGAAGGTGAGGTGCCTAGTTTGGTACCTTCCGCAAATGCTTATTATCTATTAATTATTTGTTGGAGGTTTCTAGAACTATATTATTATCTGGACTATATTATCATCATTACAATAAAGATATTTAACAATGACCAAATGGCAGATTCTCGTTTTAGTAACCCCTATCCTTTAAAATTGTCAGGATCCAGATGGGGGGGGGGGGGGGAACAACAACCAAACACAGATATGGTAAAAGCAAGTTTATTAGGCATTTACTTTAACAGGAAAACAGAACAGGTTCTGAAATAGTCCAGGGTACAGGTTCAGAGTTCAGATGAGTTCAGATGCCCAGAGTTCAGAGAGGACCATAGTTCAGATCAGGTTATATATACCTATATAGCCCTCAGGCTAACAAGACAGGTGTCCTTAACCCAGCCCACACTTGCAGGGAGCCACCAACTGGTGACTAGGGAAACAACCCAGGTAAGGACAAGCACAGTGCCAGCAGCAGGTAGTACCCAGTACAGCTGAGGTCCTCACACAACTATTTCAAGTTTACCCCCTTTACAGACTTTGTTTGGTAAAGTTAGGTATATATTTAAATATTCACTTTTTTCTTCACTTTTCACTAGAATCATAGCAGATGTTAAAGGCTGTGGGATAGAACTTTCTTTTAGAAATCTGTCACTTCACAATACTACCATAGTCCAATACATACATAGTCAACTACAATTTAGAAATATACAACATTAAATTTAATCAATCCATTTAATACTTAAAAAATAATAATACTTTCTATTCATTTTGAAATGAACAAGGGGAAAAATGTAAAGGACATTCGCAATCTCAAGATGCAAGGTATAAGCTGGACATTGAGCATAACCATAGAAAAGCAGAAATTAACAAACAAAAAAAGAAAGGGAAAGGGAAAATACCATAATACAATACAATCTCAAAGAAAAAGGGGAAGTGAGGGAGTGATCTAAAATAAAACTGACTTACAAGTAAAATAGGGTCAGGAAAAAATGGGGGTGGACCTGGGTAGGAAAGTGGATACAGGGGAAGAATAGTGGGTCAAGGAAGGGAAAGGGTAGTAACCAGCCAGGGCAAGGGTAGGTAAAGCTAGCCATACACCTTCCGATTTTTCCATTCAATCAACTGCAACAATCGATGGGTAAGGGAGGTGTCCAAATTAGATGGTAAGTAGTGTTAGATTCATGGAGACCACATCTTTGTGATATGTCTGGGGTGTCATGTAAACCAGCTATTGTGTCTTAATTTACTAGATAGCATAAAACTCTATTCTTAACCTGTGCTACAGTGTGGGAGGACAACTACCAGGCCTTCACTAGGGTCTACTTGGCAGCAGTTAATATGATGGTCAATAAAAGGAATAGGAAATGGGTGCATTTGGAGTGTTTCAAGGTGATATTTAAAAAACATGTCATAAAACAATAAATCACCAAGAACATTCATGCAAATGTGAAAAGGATGATTGTTTAACACATATTTTGTATTGTCTACACACAGTGAAAGGTAGATTTTAGAGCTATCAATTGATTAACTGTAAATGTTTCAAATGTGTTACATATATATACGCTTCTGTTGTGTGGGTGCATGCAATTTTACTCCCCCATGTATTTTTTATTTTTCTTCTATTATATTTTAACTCAAAATTGGGTTTATATTGTATTTAAGTACACTAAATAATTGTGTATTTTTATGGACATATAAAATTCTTCAGCTTTTTGTCTGCAGGTCTTTTTTTCTAGATGCTCTTTGTCTTTAAATGGACATTCTACTAACAAGTAATAGACATATCTGCCTATGATCAATAAGTCTTTATTGGACATATGTATGACAATCACATTTTCTATTATTTTAAAGAGTTCTTGTAATAAAGCTGTGTATACACACTACATGATATTTACCATCTGTTGTCACGAGCCTTCCTAATGGCTGCTGTTCTCTGTGGGGGAGGATGCAATGGGGTGCTGCCCATTCGTCAGCCCTGCCTTGTGGTCTTGGCTATAGTCCAAAGATTGAATGTTCATTTTTTTAAATCTGATTATCAGTAACTATGATGTAGCTTTGAAGAAAATACATTACACTTCATAAGATCATTACAATAGATGCAGAGGAAAAGTCAGTGTCCATTTAGGCATGGTCAATTTTTTTTGACTAGCAGATTTCGTGAGTTGATTGCAAAGCCCCAGAACATGCTATCATTGAAAAAAAGTATTGTTCTATCATATGAAGCTTTTGCATTAATTAGTTTCAAAGACAAAATTAAAAGCAACCTTTTTTTGTGGTATACCCTGGGTTAGTATTTACACCTCCAGCAAATTTGGTGATGATACCATGTTCAGGTGCTTTGCAATTAACTCACACATTTTTTACCGTGTCTATTAGACAACAAAAAATATTTAGCAAACTGAAAACTGAAAAATGCTAATACAAGCAAGACACAGTCCATTTAAAAGCCACAAAAAAGGTTTTTCCCCAAAAGCCCTCTTAATCTGTATGTGAGCAGGGGTCTTTATTATATTGCTTTTTTTTATTTAATGAAAACAATTGCGTGGGGTCCATTGCCAAATCACCAACCAGACTTCATGGAAAGGCATATTAGACCCCCTGGCAGAAATACATATAAAAACATATAAAGGCATATTAGACCCCTAGTACAGAAATACATATAAAAAACATATAACTCATACGAGAGTTATCGTAGTGTCCAATACATATGTATTGGACACTACGATAACTCCCGTATGAGTTATATGTTTTTTATATGTATTTCTGTACTCGTTATGTTATATACTTTTTTAGTTTTTCACGGACTACGTGTCCAAATAAAAAACTTTTGTATACACTATAATACATGCTCATTTAATGAATTGTAGAGACAAAGATTCCCACATTCCAATCAAATTCCCTCTATTTTTCTTGGTGAATGTAGTATTAAGCATGTAAAAAAAAAGTGTCATGAGCTCTGTCTTCTCTTGGAACACAGGCTCTCTTGTCATCTGACCTGAAATACTGTAAAAAAAAATCTGTAAATATGTGAACAATGAGGCAATCGCCCTTACAGCGCAATATGTCCCAAAAACTTTTTTTGTCCATGTTAAGTTTCATCCATACAGAAATCAACAGAACCCAAGTTAGTGGATGGGAAAATTTGTCATTAGAAATGCCTGATCTGGCTGGCAGTTGATGGACTAATGTCCATGTCTATGACATTCCCCAGAAGGAAGTCTGCATACATTGTTGTTCCCTGCATAAAAATCAGTTGGCTAAATTTGCTTTGCCGCACATCCCATATTCCAACAGATTGTGGAATGTTCAGTCAGGAGATTTCTGAGGTCCTTCGGGAAGCAAATGTGAAATCTAAGTTGATTGGCACTAATGGTTAATAGCCCATCTGACATGGCCCTATAACGGATCACTGCCTTGGGAGCAATAATTGGCTAGTCATCATTCTCATACTGGACACCCTCTACCTTATCTTTCCCTTTCCATTTTGTCTGCTGCCTGTTTAGATTAAATCTGCCCCTGTAGCTCCTCTGATTAAATACAGATACACTGGACACAGCTTGCCCTGATGGTTTTGCACCCATTTCTAAATCCTTTACATATAGTCACTCTATAACCACTGGAGGTTACATCTCCTGAGCTGTTTTCCATAACAAAATTGGCATGCAGGACAGATGAGATGACCACGGAACCCCATTGAATTTTGTAATGTAGTATAAAGTCAGTTGATGTAAGAGCCCCTAAAGGGTTATGAAGAATAATATTTTTAGTGGCAATGAAGACATCATGGACAGAAGAAGGTTCATTGTGTCAGCCCTGATGGGGGTGTCCAGCTGGCTGTAAAACTTGATGATCCTACCAGTATCAATTGTTTCCTGTTGCAAGCATTAAGCTAATGTAATACAGAAAGTTACCCTATATTTGCTCACTGTATTTATTAAAGAATGAAGCTTTCGGGGTGTCTCGGATCCCCTTTTCAGTCTGAATACAATTCTGGTTTTACAATATGTACATGTACTAGTGTCTCTATACAAAATAACCTATGTGAGACCAACCACAGATAACAGTGGTTGCTGTAGCACATTGATGACAATTTACAACACCCATCCAGCTTCAATAAAACTTACTGGGTATCTCCAAAGCTACCGTGTTTCCCTAATGATAAGACAATGTCTTATATTTTTTGAAACGCCAAAATATGCCCTAGTTCTTATTTTTAGGGGGTGTATTATTCTGATCAATCTGTGCCATTCATTGTCCCCTTCTGATCACTCTGTGCCAATAATTGTCCCCTTCTTATCACTCTGTGCCGTTCATTGGCCCCTTCTGATCACTCTGTGCGGTTCATTGTCCCCTTTGATCACCCTGTGCCATTCATTGTATCCTTTTGATTACTCTGTGCCATTCATTGTCCCCTTCTGATCACTCTGTGCCAATCGTTGTCCCCTTTGATCACTTTGTGCCAATCATTGTCCCCTTCCCCTTCACTGGCTCACTTTTTTGGTGTTCTATCGGTACGGCCGGGTAGCAGGGATCAGCAGCAGTTCCTGCACTGCAGCCAGCCCTGACAGAGTCACAAGGAGGCACACAGTTACCCATTGTACCACCCAAATGGGAGATTCGTGCAGGGGCAGGTATCGGTGGGTGTCTTATTTGCGGGGGTGGCTTATTTTAAAGTTTTGGGCCAAAATCAGGGGGTGGCTTATTTGATGGGGATGGCTTATCATAGTGTAAACAGGGTTTAAACAGCAAGAACATCCAGCAGCAAATCTTGCAACTTTAAATCGCCATAACCTCCTGGGCAGTTACCTTGGGTTATTTTGAGGTGAAAATAACTCAAAACCTCATTATCGGCATACTCACCTGTCCATGGGAGCCCACAAACCGGCCGATAGTTCTTGGTCCGCATCCAGCTGGAGAGGCAGGGGGTGGGGAAGGGCTTTAAAAAAGTGTGCCACCTGCATAATGCCCAGAGGGTAAAGTCACAAGAAAAGCTAGTTAGTGGTTTAGTCCAATAGTCCCTGCCCACAACTGAAATGACAGTGCTTGGTGACCACATGGAGACGCTGAATTCTATGCCAAAATTTTGGGCTTAGTTTGCATGCAATTAGCATGTTACAAATACAAGACAACAGACAAAATATCATCAGCATGCCTCCAGCTTGTTACCAACCAATGGTATGTTGAAAGCAGAAATATGAGACCTGACCCAAAATTCTAGTCCATATGATGAGCCTCTGGCTTTATTACTTTGTCAGTCACAACTACGCAGGTCAGAAAAGTCAGAACCTTATCTAGATGTTCTGGGTCACTAAAGGCCCCCCCAACACATACCGAGTGGGGGCCTACAGATGAGCGGTGGAGTGCAGTGTTAAGATGTCATCATGCAGCTCTCCATCGCTCACAGCATCGGCGGGCACTCTTTGTGTGCCGGCCGTTAATTTCAATGGGTACCCCGGTTCCCATTGAAAGTAATGGCAACGGCCAGAGATTTACGGACATGTCTGTTCTCTGGCCGACCAAGCTTTGGGGTGACAGGGATCTGTCGCCCCAGAATGTGCCATTTAATCTGGGTAGTTAAATATACTTTATGGTATAAAATATTTTAAATAGACTCTATTATTTGATCACAAAAACAATACAACCTTTGTTGCACCAAAATTACATATTGGCTTTTCTGTGCATCTATATGTCCAGATGGCATGTCTGCAAGGCTTCCATAGAATGATGTCATTGGCTGTGTATACCATATGTGCCTAATGGAAGGAAATGGCCAGGGCAGACCACCGTGCAGACTGGGCTAACATCTGGAATGTATGTAATGGCACTCATCAATGTACAAGGGAAATTGTTCTTTGTAGCATCTGTTACATAAAAATATTAGTTATTAGAATGGATTAGAATATTAGTTCTCTAACAGGTAATAGTAATACGTTATTTCATTAATTATTCTTGAGTAGAGGAGTGGATATGGGTTAAAAACACCATGACTTTTGTGGAGAAACATGTCCTCACTTCCTGTTAAATGACTGCTATAAGAAGTAAAAGTCATTCCAGAGTCAGTGTAAATCCCTCATTGGGTGATTAAGCTATTTCCTTCCTGTTTACTTTAAATACTCTGCCATTACTGGAACACTCAATAATGCTTAATAATACAATTGTATGAACAACATTAATCCTACCTCCTGCAGCTCTCAGAAATTGCGGCAACATTGACCAGCACAATGTAGATATATAAAAATTGTCTGTACTCACTGTCACTGTATTGGAAGTCTTCTTAATACACATGGGGCCGACGAACTTAGTGAAAGCAGGTCCTCTTAAAACAGACACATGGTAAAGTAGCTGTATTGCTTATAATGATTGAAATAAACATTTTTCATTGTTCTAGATCTGTGACTCATCTCCAACTTATTACCAATTAAAGTTATTTATAGGAGGTAATAGGTTGGGAGAATGCATCTGAGGCAATAAGGAGTCAGGGAGAGAGATATGTATGACAGATAAGATGTCTATAAAAAGCTGTGTTGACAAATCTAGAAAATAAAATTGCCAAGATTTTATTACATCTGCTTGCTTAAACCTGGAAGAGAACAGATGGGAATACAAATGATGGAGGATGCCAATTTTAATAGAAACAGAGAAAGAATGTCACTTACTACCTTTTATATTTTACCATTGTAATGAGAACAACTAACAAGTAACAAGTGGATTATAGAAATGAACATTTTAGGACCACCTAACAAATGCTGAGATATACTGTACATAACTTGCACATGTCAAATTTCACAGAGCAGTAATATACAGATGTCATGGTTTGCTGCATACTATAACTGAGAACTATCTAGGTAAAGCTTGGCATCACCTGAACCCTGGACACTCCTTTACCCTGGACTTTTTGTACCCGTCTTGATCCTGTCTTACGGTGTGCAAATGATTACATCAGGCATGATGAACGCACCTGCCTTTTCCTCTCCGTTCCCTCGTCAGCAAAATTTACTCCTCGTTGCAGTGTTGGATTTACCAACTGTAATGTTTCTTGTACATGACCATGGACGTAATATACCCTGATTAGAGTTTTTACTGTTTGTACGCACAGCCCCTGAAGAAGCGGTTTACCGCGAAACGCGTCGGGATGGTGCAACATTTTATTATTTGATTTGTTTATATATGCAATGCTTGTTATGTTTATGAGTGTCTGTACTGTAATATACTCTGTGGGAATCATTGTTTGATCCGTATGTTGGTGTTATTATGTGTTAATAAACTCAATCAACATCATCTTTGTTTGCCATTAAAGTCCCTCTTGCCTTGCCTGTGGAGAACTTGTGTTTTCCTCTTTTTTCTATATATTTAAATTCAGGATGTTGGCAACATATTTGAATAGGCAGCTTGTAATGTTAATGAAGCTTGGCATAGACCAGAAGATTCCTGCCTGATTCAGCCGATCGGTGATAATATGCGGGGTGAGACATTAGCAGGGAGAAAAACGCCCTCTCCCTGCTAGATCAGCACGATTTCAAGAATCCGGGAGAAATCAGGGATTTCTCAAATTCGGGAATTGGCCAGTAAAACCAAGTTTTAAAAAAAACGCAACTTTCCTGGCCAAAACGGGAATGTTGACAGGTCTGATCCAAAGTAATGGCCAAAACACAAACGGTGCCTGGCAGACAAGAAGTTGACGGGAAAACAACACTACATGTGAGCAACTTCGATTCCCACACAATCGATCGCCACAAATGTGCACATGCAGAAACCGACCACTAAATTGACCTGTATATGGCCTGCTTAATTTGAAATAAGCATGCAGATCAAGAAGGCAAGACAAATGGTCCTTCTCTTATTCATATTTTTTATTTGCTAATGTTTATAAATAAGTGAGTTAATATACCGGTAATAGCCAGACAACTAGCATTTCTAAAGGCAACTCTCATATCACTTATACGAGAAAGTTACTTTTTATTTATTTGTGATCTAGCACTTATAGAAAAATAGAATAATAGAATAGAATAGAAAAACGTAATTTTGTAAAGGACAATTCATTGTCTACAAATTTACCTAACGTAGCTTATTTTAAATGTGTGCGTTGTGTTACTAAAGAAATATGATGGAAACAAAAATGTTCCCCCTTATTTATTTAGGATTCTACATTGCCCCAAATAAATTTAAGGAGGTGAAGTGTATTTCAAGAATATATAACCTAATATGCCAATAGCCTCACCATTATTAAATATTGTAATACATTTATTTTCAAAATAATGGTGGATAGTGGGATCTGTGTGAGTTACTCCAAACTACTTTTTTTCTGTGGGTACTCAACATAGCTTTTTATTTCTGGATAATCAATTTGTTGTTATACTAAATATAAAAAAATGAAACTTTCCACCCTCTGGCATAAGCCTATATGACCCTAGAAAAATATGCTAGTAAAGGATGTGTGACCAGGGCTGCTTCTCCCTCTATGCCGAATATGTTTCCTCCTTGCACGCATACCCCAAGTGCCCTCCCAATGCAGATCTGAACAGCGTGAGTGTGGGGGGGGGGGGGGGGGGGGGGGGGGGATCGTTGGGGAGTGAGTTGTGTGCTGCAGGGGGAAGAAGTTGGCAGCTCCACCAATGGCATCAAGGGGCATTGCGGCAGATGTCAAACATCTGCCACATAATGCTCCAATTGATACATGTTATGTGACATGAGCAAAAATGCCCCAATGTGTTTTCAGGTGTGGTTTGCCTATAAAAATTGACAGGGTGCGGTATAATTAAAATATTGAATACCGCACCCTAAACTGACATGAACAGCATCTGAAAAGTAGGCAAACTACGAGTGGGGTGCCATGGACATAGCCGTAGTAAGGAGTATTATGAGTTGCAAAGCAAAGTAAAAATATAAAAAAACAAGCAAAGTCTACAGAAAACCCAAAAGTGCAAAAGCTTTGGAAACGCGTCTGTTATTACTTGGTATAACATTTATTAGTGAGGTATTATTGTTACCAAGCAATGAACCAAGCTCTAGGTCAAAAGGTTCCTTTCAAATGCATTTTGTTACCAGAGATGTGAAGAGCTCTTAGCTCGCTTTCATGAAGCACATGTGGAATAGCTAATCTTTAACGTGGTATTTAGAGCTGATTTAATTAAATTTTGCTCCGTATAGCATGTGATCGTGTTATGCAAAGCCTCCATTGTTAAACCAGTTGATGTAGGAGTAAATTGCACCTTCATTTAAGCTCTGCTTTAGTTTTTGCAGTATAATGACCACATACTGTGCTGCTTGCAAACAGTCTAAGCTAAAGCAGAAAAACTGAATTTTGATTTGTTTCCTATAATACAAATATGGCAATTTATATGTGATTTGTGACACAGCTTAGCAGCCTTGCAACCATCACTATTCTATATGACAAACCTGGGGGAATTATGTAATTGGCTGGTTCATATCACTATGAATTAAATTCTTTTTAGGGAACGGTAATCAAAAACAGTACATTTATGCACAAAATGCTTTACACTTAATATAGAGAAATACCCGTGAAGGTTATGGTGAGAAGGGATGAAAGGAATCAGAAAGCCCTCAACTCGAGCAGTGCATAGCACAATCAAGCCTTCTTAAAACAGAAGGTATTTACACGGCCCAATCCAGCACAAATCCCAAAACTTTAGGTGGAAGCCTGCGTTTTGGAACAGTGGGCGGAGCCATGCAAATTATTCCTTTTCGCCCCCATCAGCCAAATGCACATCCAGAAACCGCTGGTGTACAGTGCAAATATAGCCAGTGCAAATATAGCCTAGTACAGTGCAAATATAGGCTATATTTGCACTGTACACCAGCAGTTTCTGGATGTGCATTTGGCTGATGGTGCGAAAAGGAATAATTTGCATGGCTCCGCCCACTGTTCCAAAACGTAGGCTTCCACCTAAAGTTTTGGGATTTGTGCTGGATTGGGCCGTGTAAATACCTTCTGTTTTAAGAAGGCTTGATTGTGCTTTACACTTAATATTAAATTCCATTACCACTCCCTTCTAGAGCTGCTCAAGCAGTTCCATTGAATGTCAAATTGTTGATAAGTTGTCAGGGCCATGGCATACAAGCATGGCTAGCATTTGCAGTCACCCACACGCTCCCGCCTGACCAACAAGGTGGACTGAACCAACATTACCATTGTGGTCACCACAAGTTGCCACCACAGCAGGTTCCCCTATCCATGGCAGGTTTTAATGTCCACCTCTTGCTAGCATAAGGTGATCTAGAATGCCTTCCCAGGTGATCCACTACACATGTTAGCAAGCCTATAGCACGTTTTATCCTATGTAAGCCTGGATGATGCATGGCTGCCCTGCCCGTGATATTTCTAGCTTATTGATACTGCTGGGTGCAATAGGTTACTGTTATTTGCATTTCAGACTTTTGCATTGTTCCTGACCATTCTCTGTTTGCTATCTACCCTGATCTATGCTTGGACTTGACTCTTTTTCTGCCTTATCTTCTTCTGGATACCTTGTTTGTACTCTGACCCCTCTTAAGCTAGCCACACACGGTTCGATTTTGGTTCAATAGATGCTCGATTAGATCGAGGAATTCAATTGTCTAATCGAAAATCGATCTTAATTGCATCAACATACACCCCACATTGAGTTTGCGATTGTGGTGCGGTTTCGACTAAAAAAATAACTAAGATCGCCAATTTTGGTATCGAAACGATTGAAGTTCAGATTGAAGTGCTTTATGCTAATTATATCCAATCTAATAGATCCAGGAGAAACACCACAAACATCCACGATTATAAAACGATTTTGGCACAATCAACGACGATTTTCCAACATGTCCGATCAAAATTTGATAAATTTTTCTGCCTTCATCGAACAATTATCGTCAATCGTACCATGTGGGCATTTCTCGATTTTCGTTCAATCTATGAAAACATTTATCTAATCGAGCATCGATTGAACCAAAATCGAACCTTGTTTGGCTAGCTTTACTATCTTCCTGTCTCATCCTATACTGCAACTGTGTTTATACTGCAAGGTTACTGTTTGCAGTTTGTTTGTGGGCTCCTGGTCCTTTGTCAATCCATGTTGCCAAACAGCAACCTTTGTGGAGATTGTGGGATTACCATCGCTGTTGGGTTGCACTGATTCTGTTATTCTGTATTTTATTCACCAAGTATGGAATCTGAAAAAACCTTGCTCACTCCCTCTCCACCAGCAGCATCCAGTAAACTAGCTGGGGAGATGGAGGAGCTGTCAGATTGAAGATCAACCCACAGCCAGATCTTGTGACATAAACAATGCAGTAGCAGAGCCAAATGAAAGAGTCCATCTGGCTCTGACTGTGTATGTGAGAGCCGGAGCTCTGTGTAAGTCAGCCAGTCCGACTTCCTTAAGGCTCTATGCTTTCTGTCTGTTAGCTGGGCAGCTTGAGCTTAACTTGCATATGGTGGCAGAGGCAGATGGTCCACAAAATACGGCACTTGGTTGTATGTTGATATTTTGATATGGCCTGTTGGGAAAATGTTACTTTTGCCAAGTTTTACCACATTTAGTGTGGATGGGTTGAACACTTGCCATTAAAATTCCCATTAAAATGTATGCTTCCCCTTACTTCACACTTACACTATATATTTAAATTGCTATGTTATCATAATTTATTGAACTGTACACGGAAATTCTTGGGCAAAAGGGTTTAAAAGCTTAAAATGTCTGTGTCATGAGCGATGTATGGGGGCTGCCATTCCAGGCCCACTTCTGAAATTGCTAATTGCCTTGCTTTTCACTTACTTCAGTGCGTTTTAGTCATAGACCTGAACCGGGTCAGTGACTCAGACAGCATGTCAAATCATCAGATTGAATGCTAGGGAACCAGCATTTTTTTAAAGAATATGCAAGCAATTAAACTCTCATGGCAGAATACCTTTAATTGCCTGAAATATAGCAGTATTTAGAAATACATGTGTAAATCTTAGAGCACAGCATGAGGAGTAAAATATTAAAGCAGGCCAAATGTGGCACTGGATGCAGCTGAAGGTATTATTGCAGGCGATACTCTTTAAAAGCAGGTAAATACTGTTGGTTTCCTCAATTTGCCTCATGCTGGACTTTGTGTTCTCAGCTGATTTTCTAAACAAAAACCACAAAACAATATAATCTAAAGTCCTCTGCTGAAATAGGGATGTCAAACTCTGGCTGTGGGTCCAAATTTGGCCTGCAGTGTGTTTATATTTTGTCCCCAAGATGTGATATGCTAAAATGATGTAGTGACCCGAGAAAGGGTCACATAACTGTATTATATGCACTGTGTAATATATGCTGTAAAGTGCTAAGATTAATGTGTGTATCCCCTTAAGGGTTACACCTGTTGTTTACTAAAAGCTGGTACCATGACTCATGTCAGGGTGTGTGCCTCCTTGCTTCCTTCCAAAATGTAGCAAGATATTCCTGCCCAGTAAGAGGCCTTAGGCCAGCCCCATTCCAAGGACTTTATGCAATCAAGACGAGGACAAAACTGATGACAATACACATTGCTTGATACAATGCTCTTTTATTTATGTGCTTTGTTAATGTATGGCATGAACATTGACCATTGATATTTAGTTTTTCATCTGACGACTGGAGCATGCCAAACCATAACTCCTAAGTGCCTCTGATTTGGGGGCTCTTTGTCTTTTGAAAAAAAATTTGAAGATTTCTGCATGGGGTCCAATCGAACCCCAGTCGGTAGTATGAGGGTTAATGATACTCACATGCAGAATAACCAGTTTAAACACCCTGAGAGAGGTGTCAGCATTAAATCACAGCCTGAAATGGGATATAACTTCTGTTATTGATCTCACATCCAGTGATATAACAGGCAAGCTAACAGGAATGCAGTTCACCTTCTCCAGGCTGAAGAGCAATTTTATTCCTTATTGTAATATTATTGTAGTTTTAAAAAGGTATATCTTTACACTATCCCAAATATTTCTGTGTGTTGTTCCTTATACTAATTTATCTAATTCATTGCATGGTTATGTCAAACAAATGCATGAAACAAGGCATGAAAAATACATTGTCTTGATCATTTTGTTACTGAATGAAATGTAAACATTACATAGATCAGGAGAGATGAACATTGCAAGTGCAAGACATTAGAAGAATTTGATGATAGGGAAATCATGTGTTTACATTTGTGATCTGCCCATCTAATGGACTATAGGAAACACTTGTGTGTGTGTGTGTTAGATAAATACATACACATTTGTGTCACTCACAATCTGAATTTTTGCATTTGCGTTTCCATGGAACTGATATTTTTGCATTTGCGGCAGAAAAAGAAACAACTGCTGCATAACTTTACTTAGACCAGTGGTTCCCAAACTGGGGGACGGGCCCCCATGGGGTTGCACGAAGGTATTCGGGGGGGGGCTGGCCCTCATTCTTAACCTGAATAAGGAGGGGGGGGGGCTCAATATTGTTCCTAAATAGAAAAGGGGGGCCCTGCAAGGAAAGTTTGAAGACCACTGACTCAGACTAACATGACAAATTTATTGTGTCCATTGATTTGTATATACAATACAATGACAACCTCTGTTTTTTGTTATTTCATGCATTAATTCTTACCTTGGGCTTTAAACCTTTCAGAAAACCTTTTGCGAAAATATCTTATTTTGTATTTAGACATATATGTACTGTCTTCATATTTATTCTGTAAAGAAAAAAAAATTTCAAGAAAAAGATCTTACTTTCTAGCAGTTTGTTCATATTATTATCAATAGGTATAAATATTCCATACTTTGTGTAATTTGAATGTGCTATTATTTGCATTCAGTTTTTACCAACATGCTTGAAAACCTTTTATTGCATGGCACATAGTATGCAGTAAACTAATAGTACAGCACCCCATAGACACAATGATTCCCGGCCGTAGTTGTGGGAGATCAATTGACGTGACTGCTCAGGATGAACGCTTGGTGGTTGATTGCCGTAGCTACAGAGGTGCCCACCTTGACCCAAAAAGCCCCGCCCGATGGATCGCACGGCGAACCGTCTGCCGTTATTTTTCTGGCCGATCCTGATACTTTGTACAAAGTATCTGACTGCAATCTGGCAGGAATTGCTGCATTAGTTGCACACAAAGGATCCCCATCAGTTCTGCAGATGACTCTTTACAGCGTGGTGATGTCACTACTCTGTAATGAGTCGCCTGCAAGATGATTATGGATCGAGGTGTCTATGGATGGCTTAAACTATGGTTTACCTATCTGCATTAGGTTTAAAGCTGAAGGAGAGGGAGATAAATTCATGTGGAGGCTAAGGAATTTTTTTAAACATAATCTGTTCTGTATGTCTAAAACGGTATAAAATCTTATAACCTTGATGGATTTATGTTTTCTCAGTACACACTGTTGCTTGGCACACCTTGCTTGAAATGCATAGATATAGAGATGCATGTTTTGCCACTAAGAAGCAGATGGGGCAGCATGAAGTTTAAGTACTTAGGGTTTAAAGCCTTATACTTTGCTTGTCAATAGTGCATAATCGGTGATTATACCTTTGGAGGATTGGTAGATAAAGCTATGTTTATGTAATGCTACATCATAATCACTGAGACAATGTACCATGTTCATCTCAGGTGAATATTTGTAATCTGTACAGCTGTTAGGCTTGGTCATTCAGTGATCCAGCAGGATGGACAAACCTGCCTGACATTCAATGTGTCTTATGGGGCTGTGCGCAAGTTGGGCGATGCTTCCTTTCCCTCCTTTAGCTCCTCTTTACAGAATGTACACTGTTTGTACAGCCCTCATTTATTCTCTGGTCACTGGGAATGATCAAAAACCTCAACATAAGTGTCTGTACACAACTGACCCAAATGATTAGGTACATTGTCCTGTATTTTTGTTAATATTAACATTACTACTGAGCTCTAGTAACAGGATTTAGAATATCTTTTTTTACTAGAAGCCATGGATTAGTAAATTTAACCAGGTTAGGCAAGACAGCACACACAAATGAAAGAGTTTTTCTAATCCAGCAGGATCTGAACGAAATGAGAGATCCAAGTCAAGGAAAGTTGCCTAGTGTTCTATAGTACCCTATAGAATGAAGAAAATAGAGAGAAATCTGATTTACATGGGCTAGAAAACAAAAGCTCACCATACACCTTACAATCTTACCATACAATTTCTGTACAATCAGCTTTTGTTCTACCAAAACCATGTAAAGCCCTCCATACACCTTAAGATTGATCCATACAATTTCCATTAGATCTACCAACAACTGTGTAGTATAGTGGCCTCCCTGATAGAATACATAGTATTTGGAAGGATAAGAAAGGTCCTCATATTACATGGTTTTGGTAGAACAAAAGTGGATTGTACAGAAATTGTATGGAAAGATTGTAAGGTGTATGGGGGGCTTTATATGTAAAGCCCCCCATACACCTTTAGATCACTCCATATAATTCCCTTTAGTTCTACCAACAACTATGTAGTATAATGGCCACCCTGAAAGTGATTGAAAGGTTTAGAAAGCTCCTCATATTACATGGTTTTGGTAGAGCAAAAATTGATTGTACAGAAATTGTATGGCAAGATTGTAAGGTGTATGGGGGGCTTTATATATCACTATGTTTTCTATCAGGAAAGACACTATACTACATAGTTGTTGGTAGATCTAATGGAAATCGTATGGAGAGATCTAAAGGTATATGTGGGGGCTAAAGCCAGATACTAACAATAAAATGACAGAATACTGACAAGTAAAGAAACCACTGCAAAAAACAAATTACATAAAAACACAGTAAAGTACCAGGACCAACTAGTAGTACATCACCTGACCAAAGCCACAGAGGAACATGTATTATTGTTTATTGTTATTAAAAAATGTTTATTATTTTATTATTCTTTTTGTTGGGCAAAACTTGTTAGTATCTGGTAACTCATGATATACTTTGCAAAATGAGTATATTAAACACAGATAGAATTCTGTAAGGGAAGATCACGAGGGGTTATAAAGGCATCATTCATACTGCAGGATGAAATGACTATTATCTTTCACATACTTTACAATCTGACTCCATTACCGATTCCCTAGTAATAACCCTCAGCAAGACAAATGACTCGGCAACTGCTTGTCACAAAGACAGAGATCTGCCAAATACATTTCATGCAACGCAAACACCTGTCAGTCTTACTTAATAGAACTCAAATGTATTGGCCTTTTTGCTTTTCTGCTAAATTGAGTTATTATATAAGAGAGATTATTTACTTGACACTTGTAAACAATCTTTTGTCCCATATACCATTTTTGTGATGTTAAGAAATGTGTTGCATAAGAACATTTAGGTTTCAGATGATGATGAAAAAGTCACAGTGGTGGTTATTGGCTTGTTATGGAGAAATATGCACCTCAAACAAATATTGTCTCTGCGAAAATAAGGATAAAAAAGGAGTGTAACATTAATATAATAGAGTTCATATTGTATTATATGTAATGCATACCCTAAGCTTTGTTATGTACCACCTATGTTTAAAAAGAATGAAGCACAATAAACCGGTTTATATACCATATAATATATTATCAGCATATGTAAACTACCATAATTAAAAATCCCCAAACATATTTGTATTATTTGCTTAGCTAATGCAATTTAATCCATAAATATACACCATACTGATAGGATAGTTCAAACAGTTGTGTCATAACATTCCCACTCAGGCTAGAAGATGCTGACTTTGCAGGAAGACAGCATTCATGAAATGACAGTGATGGTCAATGTGGCCTCCACTAGGCCCTGCAGATGATTTTCACAGCTGGCTTCATATATTCTTGTCAGATAAATGGATGCCATCAGCAGAATGTATGAATGTAAAGCAGATGTGTGCCTCCAACAGTTTTTGTTGTGTAGAAGGCAGTCTTCATATGACAGGTTAACCAGAAGTTATGGGAATTAACTGTACACAACAACCCAAAGGAAATGTAAGAATCAAATGAGGATCTACCTCCTGCTTTAAGCTAATCAATGTCTTATAAAAACTGTAGCCTATAAGCGACATGTATTTTATGTTTTTTTATTTATACAATTATTCCAATAGTGATTGATTTAAATGGCATTATAATAATGGCAAATATAGTAGTTATATGGGCAAATGTAGTATCTTTGATACAATATTCTTATGCTATGTAGTAGTAGCTACAGCCTTATAAAAGTATTAAATGTATTCTACCTCCATTAAAGTAATACAAAGAAGTGTCACTCACCATGTTTCTGGTCCATGGAACTGATGGCACTGTAATGAATCAAATGTAATTTAATAAAAAATACTGACTAAATTTGCAAGAAAAACTGAACATTTTCAGTTGGTGTTGGGGGTATACTACGAAAAAGTATAGACTCTATAAATAGTTTTTGTATAAATTAAGTTCAAAGTCAAGTCAAGTTAAATTTTTAACTTTATTTATGCAAAAACTACATGTGCTAGAGCAAAACTTTTTTTTTTTAAATGTTCCCACAACCTTTCTCTACATCTCCAGCAATTTTGGTGAGGATACCATTTCAGAGGCTTTGCAATCAGCTCACGAAGTTAGCAAGTCGAAAAATTCGACCATCTCTAATTACAATATGGACGAATGGCATGGTTCCTGTCCCCGGCATCGTCCCTAGCATCAAGGACATGGATCCAGTACCTTGATGCAGACAGCTTGTTTGGAACAAGTAAATAATCCTTGAGTGTAGCCCAGGGTTACTGCTTGCTAATTAAAATCTTTAAGCAGCATCTTTGTGTTATGTGTACAGTTACCTTTTCAGAATTAAGCGTGTGATCAAAGGTAATTTGTGGGAGATCATAATATCAATATAAGATGAGCTGCTCTATCGGACCATTTTCTGGGTTTATACATTTGTCTCTGCGCTGCTGTTTGTAGAATTCCTTAAGGTGGGTTTACACGTGTAGATTTTTTCGATCAACGAAGAACAAAAAAAAAACTAAAAAAACTAGAAGGGCCAATTTGTTCGATAGATACATTTTGTTTGACCTCAAACAAAAATCGTTCGAAAGGTCATCAAACATGTTGGTAAATTTTTATCTCTCATTTTAATTTGGAATGTATTTTCCTTTGATATCAGCTATGAACGAACAACAAATCTAATGTTACATTCGATAAATGAACGAATCATGTTCAACAACGACATCAAACAAAAAATCTAATTGCCAGTTGATTTTGCACCTAAAAAGGGAGGTAGTTAAATGCACCTACCTGTTAGGTACAAGAGTTTTTTAGTTACATTATCTGAACATGATATAGTGGCATAGCAATAGTACCAATGATAAACCTTCAGTTAGGTCCACAAATATTTGGACAGAGACCACTTTTCCCTAACTTTGGTTCTTTACATTACCACAATGAACTTACAGCTATGTTGAACTGAAGATTTTCAGCTTTAAATCATTGGGTTGAACAAAATGATTGAATTAAAATATGAGGAACTAACCATTTTCTTTTTACATAATCACTTAATTTCAGGGGCTTAAAAGTCATTGGATAATTGAGTGAAAGGCTATTTCGTGGGTAGTTGTGAGCAATTTCTTTATGTCGATATCAATTAAGCAGATAAGGGGCCTGGAGTTGAATTAAGGGGGGTGTATATAGTAGAAGTTATATATAGTGCAAATATATAGTGGGAGGGTATATATATATATATATATATATGGAATAACTTGCGGTCAAGTAGCTTTCCATACAGGTAATACAAGCTGGAAAATCATGAACCCCCCCCCCCCCCCTGAGCAATTGCTACAATATGAAGAGTGGCAAAATTTGATGCACCCTGTAATGTACAGACGCAAAATTAGAAAAACATTGCCTCTGTCCAAATATTTAAGGACCAATTGTTTATACCTACACTATGCTGACTTTCTGGAGTAAGTGATCATTCTCTTTACTGTTTATGTCACAATATTTCCCATCCATCACCACAAGCATGGGATCCACAGTTAAAGTCTTCCTGGACATCAGAAGTAAGGTACATGAGTCTAATGATCTGCTGAGTAGTAAAGAGATTACAGTAGTATCCAATAGGAACACATTTATATGTGTAGGTGTGTGGGCATGTGTTTTTCCTAATGCATACAGCATTGTATTCCATTATACAAACTTAGTTCTGTTCTTTCTGTCTCTTTTTATGTTGTTGGAATTAATATGTTACTAAATACTGTTGTATCTGGAATAGAACAGACACAGGGCTGTCATTTATGGTGATGTCTGGAATGGCATTCATGAAGTAATTAGATTTAATGCATTTGTTGTCATTGTCCAGCAAAGCATGTACAGTTGTCTTTCATTCTGATGATCCTTGACAAAACCAATCAACGTAATGTAACGACCTGCTACGTGTTGTCATTTAGCATGAGTGATTTTTTCTTACTACTTTATTAATTAGCAAAGTACAGTCATTGATGACTACATTCGACGAATATATATATATATATATATATATATATATATATATATATATCTCGCTATACCAGCGCATTATTTCTGTTCAGCAGACAAGACTTTCTTGTTTGTATATAATTAAATCAGCTGGATCAGTTGGGGTTAAGTTGGTAAACTATTGTACTGCAGATAGATCACAGTTATATGGAAAGGCAGGGTAACAATTTCCTTTAAAATTATAGGTTTCCCATTTAGGACATTGTGCACTGAAGTTGGCTTAGATTGAAGACACTTGTGTAGCAGCATGAATGTAAAATATTTTTCATTCACAATGTGTATATGTTATTCTAAATGTTAGAATCTGCATGTGTTTCATAATGTTTTTGATTTATATTTTGTAAATGTCAATGTTAAAACCATTTAGTGTTTTTATAATATTTTAATATTTAGAGTGTTATATGTCTCCTGATGTAAAAATCACAAAGTGTATTTTACTTTTTTATCAGAGGTAGAACCTTACTTGCACATTGCTACCTGGAAATAGAATCCCTATATTCAGGGGCTGAATTGGTGTTCTTTGGTGCACATTTCTATTAATTTAAAATGGAAAGAAAAGTTTTCTGCACTGTTGCAGATCAAAAAAATTCCAGATCAACGTAGCATGACGCTGATGTAAAGTGAAGAGCAATTATAAAAGGCACTCAATCCAAAAGAGCATTGGGGAAGTCAATAAATGGGACTGAGGTTATAAAGAGGGTGTAACCTATTGGTAGATGGATTTACCATATTTACAGTGTGCAATTCAAATCATCTGGACTTGCTGTGTTTATTTCTTGAAGACGTTTTACTCGTCATCTGACTGGCTTTCTCAATTCAGAGTGATAGAGTGTACACAATCTTAGAAATATATACTCTGGAGTATAGCTCCAATCCACATAACTGGTTAGCCAGCAATGAGGCCTGAGCCTCATAGAGGTAGGTGTTACTTTATTAGCATGATTGGAGCTGTGAAGTGTTATTAACCCACCCAGCCATGAGAGGTGTTAAAATGGCATTGTATGTGGCAGACAATAGATGTTGCACCCCCACCCCTGTTCAAGCTTGGTTTCTCCATTTTCACATATTTGTTCTCCTTCACACCTCTGCGAAACCAGTCCTCCTACCTATTCAGAATGTGAATTTGTGAATCCTCAAATGTGTGTGCTTTTTCATTTAGATGAAAATACACTGCTGAGTCCTGACCAGAGGAGTAGGCCCTTCTATGTTGGGCCATGCGCTGGTGTAATTGTTGTTTTGGTGTTGGGTCTTCAGGGTGGACTAGTTGTTGCCTCAGTATGTTGCCAGGTTTGAAGCAGACAGGAATGTGGTGTTTATTAAAGATCCTTCTGAGTTTTTCTTATGTACCTGCCACATATGGCATGACCATGTTCCTTCTGCTATCATGCTTCTTCTCTTGTAGTCTTGGTACTCCCTATTTTGACAAAGGCCCAGTTTGGATAACCACAAGTTTCAAGGGATCCTTTGAGATGTTTGAGCTCCTTTGTCTTAGCCTCTGTGCTGGTGGGGATCTTCTCTGCTCCATGGTGGAGGGTTTTGTTGATACTGGTCCATGTGGGTTGGTTTTCTGTATACCTCTGTATAGTTCGGTTTCCAGCCTTCCATATGCTACTACCAAACAGTCTAAGAATGCCAATGTATTGAGTTGTATGTCTTCCTGTGTAAAGCTTATGTTTGGGTATATATTTCCAGTAAGATCATGTACATAGTAACCCTGAATTGAGAAAGGCAGTCAGACTAGCAAATGTCTTCAAGAAATAAAAACAGCAAGTCCAGTTGATTTGAATTAAACACTACAGAAATACAATGACCTGGATGGATGAGAACCATGTATTTCATTTTTATCCTAAAAGGTTCACCTTCTACCAGAGAATCTTATATGGTAGAAAAAATTAAGGCAAAAAAAATTTGACTCTGCCAGTTGGAGCTCCATGCTCTGACATACACAGCAGTAGAAGAGGGAAGATCTCTCTGCTTCTGCCATGTGTATTTATATCAGCTCTTTATATCAGCTCAAGTTGATATAGCTCAAGCTCCCCCCAATTTTGGGAGAAAAGATGCATCTTATACAGCGAAAAATTTTGTGATTAACTATGAAATCCTAAACCTAGCTTATCCATATGCAAATCCTACAGCAGATGAATTGTGATCTAGCAGTTAGGAAATTTACAGAAATCTGCTGTGCCATACATCTTAATGTTGTTATGTAAGGTAAACAATATATATTTTAAATATATACAGGGGTGCACATAATTGGTACTCTGGTACTCAAAAGGGGCCAAAAACTAGCTATGCGTACCTGCATTATTGTTACAAAGCTCATATGTGTACTAACAACTTGGAGGCACTCCGTGTCTGGGCGGCCGCAGCTAAATGTTACATGTATTCAATTTATGTCACTTGGATAACTGCAGGGGAATATAAATAACTATGAAAGGTTGCAGTAAGGGGTGTGAAATTGGGAAAGTAAATTTATTATAAAAAAAACTAAAAAAAGATTGGACTTCTAAGCGTGTTGGAGATCTGGGGGATGAAAGTCAGAGTAAGCATATGTAAGGGTAAAATCTGACAGGAGAAAAGCACTGTGTGACAGTTGAAATATGACTATGAAAGGATGACATTTGGACTGCACGTAGTCCCTGGGGTAAGTTACTAACCCAGAAATTTCAGGGTTGCACTACTTAGGTATGAGATCTGAGGGTTCAAATGTGTTGTACTGTGTGAGTTACATTCGACCCAAAGCCAGCTGGTGACCTGTGGGTGGAGACAGCTAATCGGAGGCTAAATCAGGAACAGGGAGATCCATCTGTAGCAGAATTTGCCATGCAGGAGGCTGCTGCAGAGGACATTGAGGGAGACAGTGAGGAAGACCTGCCTACATATGTGATGAGTACCAAACACCATCTCCTGGTACTAATCTGAGGAGCTCACTAAAAAGTTATGTGCACCCCTGAATATAACGTATAATAGTTACATCTATAACTAAATACATGACTATTTTTATTGTTCGTAGATCAATCATTTTGTCTACCCTCACAATCAAACAATTCCACCATCCAACCTTTTATTAACAATTCCCTCTGCTGTCTAAGCAGCTGGTAAAATATTTTTGATGAAACAGAAATCATTGTTACAGAAATATGGGAGAAAATTCTGAAAAAAAGATCCATGACTAAATCCAAGCATGCTAATAATCCCTTTTTTAGTTTAATGGGAAGTATACTATTGTCAGAAATTGGTGTTTATATGTTATTGTCATTGATACTTTTGTGAAATTGGTTGATTTATTTATTTACCCCTCATCAAACATCCAGCAACCTGGTGTTGGTTGATGTATGTCAAACCCATGGTGATCAGTGAATGCTTGTATATATTATATAAAATATACCAGATGTCTGTCTATGTAATGTACCAGTGTAGTGTATCAGTTTCAGCAAGTGTAAGCCCTGTCCAAGGTTCTGAATCCATGGACGTAAAGCAGTCTTGTATTATCATATTCAATGTGTAATGACAGGTTTTCAGCTTGAAGGAAAGGACATAACTGCATTATACAATACCAATCGAAATATTGTATATGCCCTGTTATCAACACCCCACATCTGTCAGTATAATGGTTCATTTTCTGAAAAACAAACTCATATTGCAAATAGTTTAAACTGTTTGCTATTAATATTAGGCTGTGCTGCAGGTTGGGGATATTTATCATTGGTTTACTGAAGTGGAACATTTATAAAGACAGCAACTAAATCATTCTGTCACTGTAAAATAGAACACGAAGCAATGCATTTGGGTAGCAACACAACCCGCATTTGTATACCTATATGCAGACACCCAGTGGTCAGTATTTATATTGCATGTTTATACAAAAGTGACATTTCCAGATGATTTTAAATATCAGCCACCACCGAGAAAAAGAGAATGTAACCATCGGAACTTATTCTAGTTCAGATTATGGTTACTATGTCATTTATACTGCAATATTCAAAGTTAAGACACAAGTTTATAGTTTAACTAGAGAAGGGAATGATGCAAACATCAGTGGGGTCTTTGTTGTATGTGGCCCCAATATTGTTATTTAGTACATGTGACGTTTGTCAAGAAATAAAAGACGAGAAGTCAAGAAAAAGCTGTAATACAAAACCTGTTTACCTCTCTCTTCCCTAAAGCAACATAGCCTTACCACAAACACACAATATTATAAAATTCAAATAAACAGCAAGAAATTTCGGGATATTTTTTTCAGTGACGACTAGATAACAAAATCAGCAGAAACATTAAAAGTAATCCCTTATTTTTTAAATTCTGTACAATACGAGTCTACTTCATATGTGACAGGTCCACTTCAAAAATGCAGACGTGTAACAAGAAAAAACTCAGAAGGACTAAGAAAACAAAAGACAAGTTTCATTATGGTATGTGTTCTGTAAAAAAATATTCTTAGTCATCAGGTGTATTTGGCAGCAAAATCTTTCTGATTCCATTATCGTATTTGTGATCCAATTGTGATAAAAAAAAATCAGTTTTGTTTGGGAAAAAATCTTTCAAGGTCAATTAAATACAAGGATTTAAGTCAATTTTAAGTGGTTCCTTGACTACTTATGTACTATAAACATTTATATAGGTGGGGCCATCAGTACAGAACATTGTGGTCGGACTTGATGGCCTGATGACTGGTTAGTCAAGCTTTACTGGGATTAAACAATCTGTCCCATAATTGTGAATAAATTAGGTGTTAGGGTCTTTTTAAATCATGGGCCAAGTGCCAAGGGTAAGACTCCATTTCTTGAACTATGCAAATACACTATGAAATGGGCTGTATGTAATTTAAAGTCAATCTCTGTGCCAAGAGGGAGACACAAACAACAGACAAAGTTATTTAAACCCCTCCTGATTTTGTAAGGTTGTTAACTAACAAAGCAATAATCAGTCTATCATGTCAATGATAGGTTGATTGGAACAGCGAGAGACAGAACAATGACAAAAAAAATCCAGAAGGAAATTATGAAGGAAAAAAATATTTCCCTTTTTTATTGATCCCTTTTTCCAAACATGCTTTAGTACTTGTTGGCAAAACCTTTGTTGGCAATCACAGAGATCAGGCATGTCTTAGTAGTTGGCCAAACGTTTTGCACACATTTCAGGCATACCTATCAATATTCCCGTTTTGGCCGGGAAAGTCACTCTTTTTATGTGTGTTTCCCGGGCAAATCCTGGATTTGTCCCAGATTTTTTAGCAGGGAGTGGGTGCGACATTAGCAGGGACAGTAAGGTCATTTCCCTGCTAAATCAGCCAAGAACTAAGTCCAATACCGGAAGTGACGTCCGTGATGTCCTGTATTTCCCCAGTTTTTTTACAGATTAAAGTTGACAGGTGTGGAAGGAAGTAGGTCCCCCTCCCCCCGTCATATTCACCAGGGGGTGGGCAGGCAGCTGCCTGAGCAAGACAAAGGGTGAAGGGCTATAAACCCTCCACCCTTGGTTTAATCAGATGTGTTAAACATTGCTCTTTGCTGGTACACACCCACTGTGTAACTGGGCATGCTCCAGCCAACATGATCATGCCTCTAGGACATCATGGAGCCCGGGATATTTAAAGTGCTGGCTGGCAGCCATCGGCCTCTTCTCTTTGTTACCTGCATCCTGACCCCACAAGCCCAGCAGACGGCCCCCCCCCCACCCCCAGCGCAGCCCAGCAGAGATCCATTGCGAAGCCGGCTAAGTATCACTGCCTCTCCTTAACCCCTTCATTGAATCCTTTCCTCATTGTTTAACCCCTTCAGTTCCCTGACTTATTCCACTCATTGTTTAACCCCTTCAGTTCCCTGCCTTATTCCCTTCTTGTTTAACCCCTTCAGTTCCCTGCCTTATTCCCTTCTGTTAACCCCTTCCGTTCCCGGCTGCATTCCCCTCCATTAACCCCTTCATTGCCATACCCTCTGTTAACTCCCTTTCTACCACCAACTATTGTTAATCCCCTGCAATAACCCTGTGGTATTATACTCTGTAGGGTCAGGCTAGCATTAGGAAGGGAGGGTATTGTTATTGTGTATGTATGTGAGTAGCATAAGGAAAATTTGGGGAGGAGTTATTGGGATATTGTGTTAGTGTAGTGTAGTTGTGTATTGTTGAGTGTTTTGATGTTTATATGTGTATATATATATATACCTGTTTGATCATCGATGAGGATATATATACACATAGACAATAGTAATTGAATGTTTATTGTAACTTGATTTATTTGTTAATAAATATTTCATTGCTTTTACTATAAGGAGATTTTGTCATCACCACATCATTGTACATAGGTCAGAAAGAGTTAGGATAGCTAGTTAATATACAAAAGTGAGCGGAGCCAATGACTAGTGACCGACGCCCACTGATGCATATTAACTAGGGATATTAATTAGCAATAATTAATATCTCCTTTAACAACAGGTATGCATTTCAGAGGATATTGTTGACCACTCCTTTTTGCAGATCCTTTCCAAGTAATTTCCAAGCACTGTATGATTTCATGGCATAGTGTGTTACCAACTGTTTTCTTGGTAACTGTGGTCCCAGCTGCCATGAGATCATTGACAGTTTCCTCCTACCAACTAGTTCTGAGCTGGTTACACACTTCCCATTATCGGTCTGGCTCCACAGCAGAGTGCAATGTACTCTATTTGAAATTGTCACCCTCCCCCCACCACCAATGACATCCGCAAAGTGGACTCTTCCGGCAAAGAGATTAGCCAGAGAGGTGGAGGAGCTGTCAGATGAGAGATCCGCCCATGAGCAGATCCCTTAATCTGTACTGCATTTTTGAAGAGCAGAGAGAGAAAGATGAAAGAACAGAGCCGGGGCACTATGTTATCTGTGTTGTGCAGCTTGTTGTGGTTGTGTTTCAATCGCAGCTCTGCACGCAGTTTCCCCCTTCGCCCCCCCCCCTCTTTCCTGATGTGGGAGAAAGAAGCTGTGATGTGCTCACTAGAGGCATCTTGTGGCTGAATTTGGTATTGCGTCAGGATTTTTTTTTTGCCTCAATCGATTTGAACACTTGTCAAATATTTCTTGTTGTTTTCCTGCTCTAAGAACTAGTTGCTTCTTATGGTCAGGTGAGTCTTATGGTAAAAAAAAATATGGTGCATTTTAAATGTAGGTAGGTAAGAATTACAACTGCATTCAGGTTTTTTTTTTAATATCAAGACTTCCATTGATGTGCTTAACTCCAGAATTGAAAGTGGTCACTGGAGGGTGCCAGATAATCCATTTTAATGGAAAACATATTTCCATAGTTTTGCATACTAATTGCCTTTTTTTAACTGTCACTGGCTATCAAGATTTCTCCCTTACATAATGAGAGAGGATGGACAATCCGAATTTACTCATTACAGGTAAGCTTTTTTTTTTTCATCCCATGAATAAATGGGGTTCATGCTCCTGTTCGGTTTCTGTAAATGGAAAGTGAAAGTAGTAATCCTAAAGTAGTATTCTGGCTGGTGAATTTAATCAAGCGCTAGTGCCATCTTGTGGGTGTTTTAATCATTTTTACTAGAGATGGTGGCATTTCATTTCAAAATCTTCGCTATCTAAATTTGCGAGTTAATTACAAAGCCCCTGAACATGGTATCATCCCCACAATTGCTGGAGATATAGAAAAGGGTTGTATGCATGCAGTTAGGAGGGAGGGGGTGTTACCTCAGGGCAGGAGCATTGTGATGTCACTTCTGGGGGGAAAAATGTTGTGCATGTATGTGGGTAAAAGTTGGGGGGGGCCTGAGCACGTGTTGGACACAGCCAAGGAAAAAAGTTTGGAAACCACTTGTGTGAAGCATTCCATACCTACTTGACTGCAGTGTGCCAGCTGTGAACTTAAATGCAGATGTTAAGCCAGGACAAGATCAGTGTTGGACTTCACAAACATATGAATAAAAGGCAAATATATCCACAGAAACGTTTTAAGGAAAAAATACTTGCAAGGGCGGATCCTATTACTGATGCCTATAAATTTTGAATGGAATGTCATAGAAATTCATCTAGGGAGATTGGCCAGATGTACCAATACTTTTGTCTGTAT
Organism: Ptychadena robeensis; assembly: GCA_036250615.1. NCBI lineage: Eukaryota > Metazoa > Chordata > Amphibia > Anura > Ptychadenidae > Ptychadena > Ptychadena robeensis. The sequence goes on along the minus strand of CM070033.1, from coordinate 64,002,572 downwards.
AGCATGAGCGCAAGTATGTTGTATGTATGTTTTGCATAACAGGTATACTTTAAATAACAATTCTAATGGTCTTTTCAGCCAAAGCAGGTTGAATTACTAACCCTGTGTATAATGAATATTATGGAATATGTCAAATAAAGTCCAATTACCAGTACCATTTTAATTTATTATGAATCCGCCGCATGCTCAGAAACGTGGTAGCAGCAAACATCTTTGGAATTAATTGTTAATTTTGGAAGGCAATCAATGACCTCATCACCATTAAAAGGACCCTTGCTGTAAATCAATAGCTGCATCTTATTTTGGCTGAGCTGGGATTTAATGGAAAAAGGAGTTTTGTCAGCTGTGACACTAGAGAAAATGTGGTTCAAAGGGTCAGCATTTCAGGAAGGTTAACTCAGCCTTTCACCTATACAATTTGCCTGTTCCCACTCGGTAATTATCACAGTGTGCATTTTATTTTGGATTAAGCGAGGGTAATTGAGACATTGCAATTAACTGTAAATGGCAGAATAATAAAATGGTACATATCAGCTCAGCATTAAAACCAAATGGGGTCTCTCCTTCTCCTGCTGTTGGACAATAACAAGCCTGTAGATTGCTGGTTTTCACCAACAATCTCTGTGGAGCAGAGCTCAATTTGTACAGGTAAACCCTTGACTGCTAGAATATTTTTAGCTGTTCCTGTTGCGTGCTAAAGAATAGAATAAGTGACTTTTTACCACTAATTACACCCTTTTATTTTCCTGGACCATTTAGTGTGTGTGTAATGGGCATCAAGAGAACAACAGTACCGGTTTATCAGCTGTATACTAAATACATAAAGCAACACAAACACTTTAAAGAATATAAGCAGTGGTACTCTGGTACTCAAAAAGGAGCCAAAAACTAGCTATGCGTACCTGCATTATTATTACACAGCTCATATGCGTACCAAAAACTTGGAGGCACTCTGTGTCTGGGCGGCCGCAGCTAGATGTTAAATTTATAAAATTTATGTCACTTGGATAACCGCAGGGAAATATGAAAAACTCTGAAAGGTTGCAGTTAGGGGTGTGAAATTGGGAAAGTAAATGAATAATCCCAACAACAACAACAACAACTAAGTAGGTATACTTTTAACCTCATATGACTACTCCATATGTTTATCTTTTATAGCTGAAGTTTAAATTTTATACTCTGTGACAGACTGTCTGTCATGGTGTAAATGGACCATCAGGTGTATCCTGGAAGGAGCCCAGTATAGTGTTTAGACAGCAACAAAAGGTTGCTTTACACAGCTCTTCTTGTCCCCTACAGCTAAGCGCTGGCAGCACGGCATTGGGCCGCTACCTCAATGGTTGCAGACTTAGTAGTTTTGGTAAAACAAAAGGAGATCTAAAGGAAATCTGACAAAGAAATCTAAAGGTGTATGGGGACCCTTAGGGGTCGACTTTAGGCTTTCTTGGATTTGTCTCTTTTTTTATATTGTTTGTACCAGCAAGTGCATTTGTGACAATTTATGTGCATCTGAATGTGTGACAATTCTCTATAATAGTTATTAAATGTGTTTACTTTATTTCCTGAATGTTATTATATCTTACCCGATCCCTTGATTCTGGCCCCTAAAGTTCCCTTGCCCCTGTTATATCAGGGGCGATGGGTGGGTGATAGTGTATGCCATCATCTGCTGGTTTTGGTTGTTAATTTTGGGATGTTGCCCACTAAACAATGTATGTAATTTATTGTAAGATATGTGTAGTATAATATTTTTTGATAAGTATGCTTCTTAGTAGGCTCACATTTCTACAACAATAAAACCATCTGCCCAGAGTTGTGTAAAATTATGTCAGCTAGCTAATTCAGTTCAAAAATACAAATGTTGCTTCTTTGTGTGATATTGACCAAGAGCATTACAATATATATAATGATGATTATTATGTGATCACTATCACCCCAGATAAGCATTACAAGTGGGGTGTCACAACCTGTGGTCACTGAGCCCAGACTGGTGGCGTGACAATGTGCCCTATCCTCCCGTGTATGAGATCAACATTCTCCATTCTCTGCTATCTCCAATTACTCCTTCTACTAAAGAGGACCTGTCCCCTATAAGGGACAGGCAGAAGTGTTCTAGGTTACCATTGAACTGAATACCCCTTTACTAAGTTACGTTATCTTTCCTTTGTTCTGTTTTCTCGCTTAAAGTGGACCTACCACCTGGAAGGTCACCCAGCAGTATTGGCAGCTCAGTCGAGAAGAGAAGAGACAGGAGGGTAAGGTAGAGTGGAGGGGGGGGAGAGGGGGGGCAGTGAGGGCGGAAGCAGCTGCACACCTCCAGGAGCTAAGATACCGGCTTCAGAGCTTAAAGGAAAGGAGGTGAGTATGCTGTGGGGGAGTTTTGTGTGGCAGTTTTCCAACATCTGAATTGCTGACAGGTGAGTATTGTGTCTGTTCAATGTATGTGTGTTTTTTTCATTTGTGTTTAATAAAACAGTTTTTCAGTCAGTCCTTGAACCTGTACTAATAAGACTAGTTTTCCCTTCAGCATTTTTATTTTGAAAGAACATTTGTTATGCAAACATATATGAGAACTTATTATTCTGTGATGCTCCTCATGAAGTTGTCTCCTTATTTTCTGTTTAGAGGTTCCAATGTGACAAAAGCAATTGTCTCCAGTCTACCTATGATGCTGCATTAGGGCACTGAAACATGATCATATCAGTCTCCAATGTTCCAGTCATCATTTACTCATACTTTGCAATTTTTTGCAAGTTAAGAGGATAAGCGCTACAGAATGACGACAGACTGTCTGAGACTTTCAAATATAAAAAAAATGACAACAGAAAAAGAGCAAGTGGTCTATAGAGTCAACCTATTACCTTTTTTACGTTTTTCGGTTTTATTTGTTTCAGAAAATATAAAAAGAACTCTCTAACTATCTTAAGCATGTTTAAAATGCACTCACTGTTGAATTTTGTCAAAGGCCATGCTCCATGAGCAGAGAAACAACTAGACCCCAAGAAAGCTGAATGCAGGCCTTATAGCCAAGACAAGGTCACTTATTGTAGCAGATTATAACGTCATGTTGTGGCCCTACTATGCACCGGAAAACCTCCTGAAACCAGTAATCAGTAGAATTAACAATATATCCATGGTGAATGTCTGAAGGCCATCTGTGTACTGGAACTGTATCAGGTTTTTGCAAAGGTATATGCTCAATTATGATGGTGGGCCATTTATGATGGTGGACCAAACTGCCATATATTTGTAAGAACAACTAATTAACATCCAAAAGTAGAAATGAAGGAAGCTTAAGGAATTTCCACTATTGAATTGTGCATACAAGGATGTTATTTGGTTAGAAATTAAATTATATGTGTAGAAACGTGGTAACGTAAACTTAAGGTAATGCCTTTCATTCGACCAAAAGGGATGGAAAGATGAGTATAAGGGGGAAAGAGCAGTTATCAGCCATGTTGGAAAATTTCAGATCGTATTTCTAGATATTATTACAGGTTTTCTAGGTATTCTTATTGATTTATATCCAATTGTTCTATGGAGCATGAGAACAGGCTATAGGAAAGGAATCAATCTGTATTGCCCTGATCACACTGTGTGCTAGTACCATCAATCAATGTTTGACTGACAGACCATATTTGGAATTGTACAAGTCGATCAAATCGAAGATGAATCTAGCAAAAGTCAATGTATGTATTGCCAACATAAATGAATAAGACAGTTCATTCAAGACAATAATTAATTGGCCGGCGAGCAGACAGATCACAAAGGGAACCTCAATGCAGTGATTCTTCTGGCTGTATGGCACAAACCCGCTGAATGGAAAATAAAATTCTGTGTATTTTAGGAATGTATTTAGCTATGTGATCATCTCTTAAAAAGTTGGAATAGGCTGAAACATTTCTTAGGGGCGGCATTCCAAGAAGATTGAGTTCACTATAAGTTATACTTGTAAAGGCTATGAAATGGAGTCTACTGTCAATAGCAAACACCTAGTAATCAGAGTCATAACAAGAACGATTCAGCTTAGGAATAGGTTGTGTGTTCTTTAGAAAGGGTCAGATTGTGCATTTAAATGAATGACATTTCAGCGATATACATCAATGATAATTCCGCCAGTAGGGACTTTTTCTTCCGCCCTGTGGTTACATTCGTCCACATTTATTGCAATGTAAATGCTTTTCTACTGATGGAGCTACACTGGATGTTGATCCTGATTGACACAGAAGGCCTATTCTGTCAAGCTGGCTGGAAAAGTGGAGCATACTGGTTTCTGTCTCTTTACATGATAAAACTGTTATGGGAAGTAAAGCTGCTTGTCACATCCAGAGAGCAGATCTTAAATTCGATATGTGAGGAAAGACTTTACAGTTCATTTCAGAAGCTCATATAAATCAAGGCTGTAAATACAGAGGCTGATGTAAGTGGGGTATATTATTCATGAGAGCTGCCTATACTGGTCACAGGCCTAGCTCACAAAGGCCGATACAGGCTTGTGCTACTTTCCCTTTCTGCTAATTAACATTTGTAGAGAATAACCTTCTTGTGGTCATTTATAATGTCTCGGTGACATGAAGCACAGCTTTCGCTGGAAATGCCATATACCATAATGACACAACAGTTGGAATGGCCTGGAGGTCTATTTAATAAGGTGCTAAGAAGAGCACTAAAAGCTCCATTTGGGTATTTTAGGAATACAGGGAGTCCACGGGTCACATAACAGATAGGGACTGTAAAGATAGCCACACATGGTTCAATTTAGCATTTAATCAAGGTTCGATTAGATTTTGTCAAAAATCTCGATTTTAATTTAATTGCTGTACACCACATGGGGGGTAAGATTATTGTTCAATTTCAACTGAAAAGTAATCGAAGTAATCCAAAATCGTCGATTGAATTCCTCCTACGATTTTAGTTTCAAGCGGAAGTTAAGCCAAAAAAATCGACCAAAAAAGCTGTAAGGAATGTAGTTCGATGATTGTACGATCGAGCAACATTTTCCAACATGTCTGATCACTTTTCAATCGACGATTTGGCACAAATCGATCAATGATCGTGGATTGTACTATGTGGGCAGCACATCGATTTATTTACAATAGATCGCTTTTTTAATCGAAAAACCTCGATTGAACACTAAAATCGAACCATGTGTGGCTAGCTTTAGGGCCCCCATATACCTTTAGATTTCTCTGTCAGATTTCCTTTAGATCTCCTTTTCTTTTACCAAAACCATGTAATATGAGGGACTTTCTAAACCATCAAATCTACCTGTGTTCAATCACAGAGGACCCGGCACTACATAGTTGGTGGTAGATCTAACAGAGAGCAATTTGGACAGATGTTAGTCTCAACATACTATTATCATTATATTATATTGTATTTTACACAAGTGGTAGCTGTGGCCTCAGGACATGTCATGGACAGGACATGTCATGGACATGGAGTAACCACATGCCCACTGAGACAAGAATGAAGCCAAACCTTCTCCTTTATCTATATACCTGTACAAAACACTTCTATGCCTGTGTTGTAGAATGCTGACCATCCCTAACACATTACAATGCAACACATGCAAACTTTAAAAGTCATGTTTAACATTGTGTGTTCTGGTTATCATTTTACCACATCCCAGTAAGTCAATTGTTAACAGATAAAAAATAATAAAAAAAGAAATCCTTTTAGATACTATTATGATATATACATTGAGCAAAAATATCAACGCAACACTTTTAGTTTTGCTCCCATTTTGCATGAGCTGATCTCCAAGATCTGAAACATTTTCTACATACACAAAAGACCAATTGCTCTCAAATATTGTTCACAAAGGCTATGTCCCCACTTTGACGATCTCCTGAGATTCTAATCGCAGGTCGGTGATCGCTAGCGGTTTTTCGTGCAAGTGATTGGGAGCGATCTTATAACGCCCATAGAGAATGAATGGGGACAAGTTCAAAAAACTATTTTTATACACGTCCATTCATGTCTATGGACGCGGTGAGGCGCTTTTTAGATCACGGGCCACACCCGAACGTGGCTGTGGGGAAGAGCACATTAAAATGCATAGGCATGATTTCCGCACCACGATTAAAATCCTGGGTGTGTTAATGAGCACTTCTCCTTTGCCAAGATAATCCATCCCTCTCACAGGTATCAAGGTGCTGATTATTCAGCATGAATATTGCACAGGTGTTCCTTTAAAGTAGGAATACACGTATAGATTTTTGCACAATCGACAATAGATTTGATGTTCGATATTTAGACTGAATATTGATTGTGCCTATATCAAATGTATACACTGTATTTTCGTTTAACCGAATAAAAGTTCTTGAACTTGAAGTTGTTCTTGAAGTTTTGTTCGATTTTTGAGCAAGAAACAGCCACATTAAAATGTGTTAGATCCAATAAAAACTATTGGATGAAACTTTTTTAGAAGATAGATGAAAATTTACCAACATGTTCGATCAGCTTTCAAAAGATTTTTTGTTCGATATCGTTCACTTTTGTTCAATGTTGTTTGGACTAAACCTTTGTTCGGTTTTAGATTTTCGTTCAAACTATTAAAAAATCTATCTAAATTTTTGAGTCTATTGAACGAAAAAATAGTCCCCACTTTAAAGTCCCCCATACACATGTCGGATTCCCACCGGATTCCGGCACGATCGATTCCGGGTGCGTGCACGCGAAACGATCGTGCCGGAATCGCGTGCAGCCCACCTTGTCCGATCGTTCGCGTCCGAATGATCGGGGGCTCAGAATCGGATCCGACAGAGAACCAACATGTTGGTCTTTCTGATCCGATTCTGCACACATCAGGGGGAGTTGCCATTTGTAAGTAAGTAAGTGATCGGACACGGAATCGTCCAGGAATCCAAGGGACAAGGTGGTATGCAGCGATCGGATACTCTTAATTGGCTGATTGATCGGAACTCCGATTCCCGCTGAGATCGCCAGAATCGATCGGGTGAGTGATCAATTGGCCATGGAATCCGACACGTGTATGGGGGCCTTAAGACTGCCCACAATAAAGGCCACTCTGAAATGTGCAGTTGATCACATAGCACAATGCCACAGATGTCACAACGTTTGAGAGAGCGTGCAATTGGCATGCTGACTGCAGGAATGTCTACCAGAGGTGTTGCCCATGAAATAAATGTAAATTTTTCTACCATATGCCATATCCAATGGCATTTCAGAGAATTTGGCAGTACATCCAACCTGCCTCACAACCTCAGACCACATGTAACCACACCAAGCCCAAGATTTAGTATGTTCACCTCCATGATTGTCTGAGACTAGCCACCCGAACCACTGCAGCAACAATTGGTATGCATAACCAAAGAATTTCTGCACAAACTGTCAGACTGTCTCAGTGTAGTATAATGAAGTGGATAGCAGGGGTGGGGAATACAGTGTTTTTTTTACCCTCAGACAAATGGACACACATGTTGCCTAGATTTCATAGATTTTGGCATTATTATGGTTATGGTATCCTTATAAGCAAGTCAAACATTGACCGTCTTCTTTCTCCAAGTGATACTGATACTTTTGCTTGGACCAGAAATAAACAAGTACCCTGGCTTGATGATATAATTGACATGTTCCTATAGCAAAAGAGTTTACTTTTCATTACAATTAGATAACTATATAAAAGTGTATTTAACACATTAAGAAAAATTTAATACCTGCAAAATATAGCCTCCCTGTAAACTGTACCAGGGCCATAATTCAATCATAACCCTATTAGGTTTTCCAACTAAATGCAAGACACATCCCCTCTTCAATCCTTTATACCATTGTTACTTACAAGGCAGAAAGTTATTTTTGTATTATTATTATCATTGTTATTATTAATTTAAAGTGTATTCTCTGAATGTAGGTCAGAACAAAAAAAAAATATATATATATAATGTATAAGTATAAAATAGAAAAGTACAGATGTATGTGATCAAAGGCTTCCTTGAAGTTGGTGTCCTCTAGTGGACATTACCATAAACACAAGATCCTGCTTCTGAAAAGTGGAGAAAAGGAAGACCTCCACAGAAGAGAATTTTACAAGAATGGCTAATCATGTGTCAGCTTTTTTTCTCTGGCTCAAAGTAATCTGACATTTTTCATTTTGGGCACTTTGTTTTTTTGAAACTTGTCTTCTATATTATTTGTAACATATATTGAAAACATTTTTGTGAGATAACTTACTGTACACTGCCATCTCTTCCCAACTAACTAACATACAATGGCATGTTTTCATCATGACATGACATTTAATAAGCATTTAACCAAATTACATGGAAATTTAACAGGGTTTGGCTAGCTAATTTTATGTAATAAATATCCATCTTGTGCTGTTAGTCTGTTTACTACTTTATTATATTGTCATTCCAGATTCAAATTTAGTGCCATATAGGCAAGCAAAAAAGAAACCCTAAGTATTCAGTTTTCCTGCATACTCCATGCATAGTCATGTTAAAGTTTCTCTTATTTGATGTAAAATATTCCTTTAATAGTGAAATAGACCCCTCCCTGCAGTATTGGACACTGGGTGTCAGATCCTGTGCTTGGAGGTGGTGTGGGACCGTGTGTGGATCCTCTTGACTCCTTGACTCCTGGATCGTCCTCTGCTTGCATGGTCTTGGACACTTCAATTCTTATTTTCTCTTGGCATATCAAAATGTTTTGAGGCTTTATCCAATTGTGTTGAGTAAAAATATTCAAAATTTACATATATTCAACTAATATCCGACAATATTTTTCGAATGTGCGCTTGAATATTTGCAATGATGGATATTCTATATACTATGCTTTAACATTGTTTACCCGCATACATTGCGCATATTTGTGCGCATTGCGAATGTATATGCGCAATACCCACAGTGGTCATACTGGCTAAGATCACAGATTGAAGAAGAGATGCTGTAAAGCTGGTTTCGCAAATCTTTGCGAATAATTGCATGGCTAAGTGCAATGGAAAGCAATAGAATGCAGTCTAATCTAATTGTGCGAATTTAGAATGTTCCTTAATATATTCTCGAAACTACGCAAACTCGAATATACCATATGCCACTCAACACTAATATCTAACACATAATATGTAAAATACACCTGAATTCAATAGGAACAACCATCAGAAAAATGTGTGATTCAGTTAATAATATTCTATTTTGGTATACAGTTGTGTCTCTAAAGAAGCCTTGGATCCGCAGGGACACGAAAAACCAACCTTTTTCTGTACATAAATCTGTTAAAAAAACAATTTCTTATAAAATCTAAGGCATCTCAAAGAATTGATTTCTATCTTTTATGATATTTATTGATTTTGTAATTATTGGTCCATAAATTTGCAAATACATTTTTTTTAATTATGAATTGATGTAGTTGGTTTTGTGACATGGTGCCTTTAAAGCCCAAAAGTCCTTTTTTCTATTTCTTGTTCCTCTGTTCATTACTTTCCCTGTAAGTTTCTCATAAAGAATAGTTTTTGTGGTAGTAAAACAAATTTTTTTTTTACTTTCCAAAAGTATCTTGCAGCGTGTAAACTGATTTTCCTTAAAAATTAAGGATTTCTTTCTATGTAACAACTTCCAAACATATAGTTTGAGGATATCAAAGGGAAAAATATTAGATGTATAGGCAGCTAAATCATGCAGGGCTGACTGATGGTGGAAAGAGCTGATGTACAGAACATTTGCTGGCCATAAGTCCATAGCTGGAAACACATGGCTACAGAGCACTAATCTATTTGTGGTTTCTGGAAATAATACTAAAACTGTAGAAGGTTCAGAAAATCTGTGCAACCTCCATTCATGTACATTCTATATAATCAGCCACAAGAGGTCAGTAAGCATTTATCTTCAGTTTCTTTTATTTAATAGGCTGCCATGGTGTATTTCATTACTCAAAACCAATTCCTTGAAGTGTATGTAAAGGCAAAATGTTTCTTATTTTGAATGACCACAGAATTTGGGATAAAATAACTATTATTATGATTAACTTTCTTTTATAAAGCACCAACAAATTACACAGTGTGTGAGTGTATAGACATCTCACTAGCTATGTCTCGGAGGAGCTCACAATCTAATGTCATATGTCACTTACACTGTCTAAAGACAAGCTTTCTGCCAACTCTGAAGAATTAACGTACCAGTACAACATTAGGGTGACAAGACCTTCTGGCTCCCCTCCACTTGTTTCCTGCAATGAGAGGAGATAATGCCTAGGGGTGCCATGGCGATGACACAGCTGAATAATCATGTGATGACGCTGAGCACATGTCTGTTTGGTGATGAAGGGCCTCCTCTAGGCATTATCTTGCTCATTGTAATGAAAAAGTAGAGGGGAGCCTGAGTATCTTGTCATGAAGTTCTATGCATTTTTTATGTTTATTTAAGTATGATTGGGTGCATTTTGTAAATTTATATATTTAATAAATAAAATGTTTTAACAGTAAAAAAAAGTATATTATAATTATTATATTTACAATAATTATAATTTTTTAACCTCCCTGATTGTATTAAATGTTTTTCTGTTGTTGAAAGTGGTATGGTAGTTTTAAACAGATTACAATGTTTAAACAGATTACAATATACAATGTACAATGGTATGGTAGTTTTAAACAGATTACAATGCATAATACGATGACTTGGGGTATGACTTGGGGTATATATATGGAGACTGCAGTTGGTGTCATAAACATCCAACGGCAGCAGGGATTCCCCCCGAAAAATTCAGGGGCAAGGGGACTTTAATGGCCACCAATCTCCAAAAGAAGGAGAAAATAGGAGAATGAAGTATATATTTAAATAACATATTCATAAGTTTATTGTATGGTCATAAAAAAATATATAGCATGGCAAGGCTGGATTGGCAGACATTAATACATCACATAGGTGCAGTAGGTAGTCCATATAGTATATAAACAAAAAAAGAAAAAGAAAGAAAGAAAGATAAATTCGTATATCAAGATTGTAAAAAATGCCAGGATATGGGACCCCATCACAACAGGGTCCACTTCACCCTGGGGTGAAGTGGACCCTGTTGTGATGGGGTCCCATATCCTGGCATTTTTGGGGGTGAAGTGGACCCTGTTGTGACTGTGCTTAAATGCATGGTAAAAATCTCCATTGAAAAAAGAGGGATGTAGTAGCTTTCATCATCCAACTATGGGTAATATCTTTGTGCCCCATAGTGGGAGTAGGAGTAACAGGAGTAAGTACTGTTCTATAAGCTCCAGATTCGGAAGTCTTGTTCTGCAGTCAGTACAAAAGTACAGTGATAGAAGATTGTAAAGCCAGTTAATATCAAACACTGTATTTTGCTTTCCTGTTGTGGATGGACCTTACTTACCCAATTTGGATCCTTTTTTATTGAGTAGGCTGGGCATAGACGTTTATATAGTTTAACAATTATTTCATGACGATTTCTCAGCAGATCGACCACTGTATATACTGTATAAACTGTATTTAATATATGACTGTATGTAGTTAGTAGTTGGCTCCTTAAGGGTTAAACCTGTTTCCTGGTAGATGCAGGAACTTTCTAGAGGTGACCTAATCTTTTCCCGCTGTTTTGGCTATCATTCATTGTATTTTTGTAAATCATCCTGCAGACTTGGCTACTGCCCTCTTCCAGCAGATGTTATAAAGTTCGGACAGAACCTTCCAGTGCTTTTTGGGAGTGACTGCACCAGCATCAGACATGTCCCCAGTAGTGATGGCCGAACTGCCCGCAAGGCGGACAGTTTGGCCGCGAACAAGCATGTTCATCCTCCTTCTTGCCGGAGGACAGTACGGGTGTTCGACCCACCCTGTTCGCCGGCGAGAAGGAGCCCTCTATTCTTCCTCCGGTGGGATCATAAGCAGGAAGAATATTTCACTGAAGACCGGGTATAGAACCCAGTCTTTCAGTGAAAAACCAGCTTGTAAGCCCGGATGTGACGTCAGTGACTATGCGTTCCAGGTGCCGGATGTAACATCACTGACGTCACATCCGGGTTTTTCCGATTCAAATTCCCCGCTTAGAGGCGGGGAATTTGAATCTGTCCGCGAACGGACACGGCCGAAGTTCGGCCATCACTAGTCCCCAGACGTTGCATACCTGGGTGAGGTAACCTCCACTGATCCAGTGTGATTTTCTGACAGCCTGCCTGTCTACTGTTACTTTAGCCTGGTGAAGCCACAGCAAGGTCACCTCAGGACCCTGTTCCAGCAGCCTGGTAGCAACTATTGCAATGTTTATCCCTATGCTCTGGACCCCATCTCTGCTTCTGGAGTTGGTGAAAGCTTGTACATAGCCCTTCAATAAACTGTAAATAGCCCCCTACCAGCTGTGTGGGCCTGCCTTTATTTGGTGTGAGAGCCTGGAATAATGATTGCACAAGGGACATCCATCTTAAGAACCTGGTCGTGTAAGTACATACACTACAATCAAAACCACCACACAACAGTATCTTCATTGAACCAGCAGTCATTATAAAGCTGGCTACAGAAATCTTCAAGGTTTTCGAGGTTAGAGGCCTTGATTGTGTTACCACTAATGCTTGGAGGCCAAAAATTGTACTGCATCGGCTTCAGTGTGAAAGGGCCCTCAAACAGGACCAGCCAATCATAGAAGCAACAATAAATGAGTTAACGAGGGAGCGGAACCAGGCAAGGCTAGGTGTAGCGTAGCCTGACCGGGGATGCTGGCCCCTCCCACCACATGACCCGATGTCAGGGCGGGTCTAGAAGTGGCCAGGTAAGGGGTGTAGCTGAGGGAGCCTTTATCAGGCAGAGGCGGGAGGAAGCAGCCCTCTTTGGAACGGCACCGGTCAAGGGGATGAGCCAAGGTAAGGAAGACGCCCCCTCTACCAGCAGGTCATGGAGACGCCGCTGGAACTGCTCATAGCCCAGCTTAGGGCAAGAGCAGCAGAGGAAGGAGAGGACTGGGTTCGCGCCCAGCTCTCTCCTTCCAACACCACTCAGACCAAACAGGTGGAGGAGCCCCTCAGCCAGCGGCCGGGGGACACGGGCATAGCAGACCATGTGGGCGGTGGCTGGCATGCATCCCGCCGGCCCCCACAGTGGTTACGTCGCCGGAGGCCACACCAGCTGGGCAGCCGGTGCGCTCTCGGTGCCGGCCCCCCGAGCGCACAGCAGCACAGAGCGGCAGGGCTGTGGAGTCACAGCCCCCACTATTGTCGGGTCCTGGGTCACCGCATGGGCGCAGGGCCCCAAGGAGCCGCGCCAGGGCGGGCCCGGCGGCCCACACAAGGTAGCCACAACCACCCTCGGCTAAAAAGACCCGGCGGCCCAGAACAACACAGCAGGCCACATTGGGGCAAGAGCACAATCATTCACACTGTTAAAGGGGTATGCACAGCAGTCATGCCTCCTCCACCAGCAGGGAGTTGCTCCAGCCAACAAGGCCCAGGCCATGGCACCCCCTGCTGATAGTGGAGTTGGATAATTGGCCACTGGAGGCAGCAGGGAGGCACCTAATAAACGGGGGCATAACTCTGAGCAATATGAAGCTTGCTCGTTCCCGGGTTTTCCCACTTCATGGGAGGATCCGAGGTATGGCAATAAAGATAGCCGCAATCAGCTAGGGACAGGGAGTGGGGCTATGCAGTCATCACTGAAAAGGCGCACCAACCCACCAGCCAGACGCAGAATGCGGCCCAGCACTAACCCCACACGCTGAAGCCAAGTACGTGTGGCGGTATTGTCGATGTCTCAACAGGTGTCAGCAGTAGTGCGGGAGGCGACGTTCCCAAGGCCGTGCCTCGGGCTGTGACACTGGTGCTCCTGGCAGTTTCCGGTTCAGCGCACAAGAGGGCGGTCCAGTGGGACAGGATCAGGCTGCTTCAACAAGCGGTGAGTACGAGCACCACACCAACATACACTCATATATTCACACAGTGCATGCCACAGAATCTTCTGAAGATGAGGACAGGGATTCAGGGGACGACAGCCCCATAGAAAAGGGGGGGGGGGACTGCTGGGTTCCCTTAAGGCATTATTGGAGCAATGGGAGCATGGGCCTTGCCCGGGGGGTGTCACCCCCAAGGCAGCTTGGGCGCAGCCAGTAAGGAGAAGGAAAACCTCGCAGGGCCGCAGGTCGCTCTCGGTTCAGGTACCAGAAGAGGCGGGGGAGGGGGAGGCAGCCGCAGCTCCTTCACCAGCTACGGAAACAACTACAAAGGAGGCCGACAAGCCTCTCCCGATTTCGGATGCAGCCCGGGGGCAGCTTATACATGTTTCCTGGGTCCGCTAGAAGCCCATGTCAAAACTAAGGTGCGTGAAAAGATCTGGAAAAATGAATATATTGATATCTTTACGTTTCTCCCACTAGAGTACGCAGTAGACAAATGCGAAAAAAGGAAGGAGCACCGGAAAGAAGAAGATGAGGAGAGGAAGCGGTATCGCCTTATCCCTCGCACTTATTTAAATTGGCTACATGCTTTCTTTATACTGGCACATATCATATGCCAGAAGTCACCTCAATTAGCTACATCTTTGTGCTATTACGTGGAGGCCATATTAGAAGCACACAGGACATACGGCGGAAATGCCTGGCTATGGTATGACGAGCAATTCAGGCAACACTTGTCAGTATGGCCATCTTCCAACTGGGACCACAAAGACATATCGCTGTGGCTGAGGGTCATTGCAGCGCCTAAGCATGTGGGGTATGGGGTGGTAGGAGCAGAAGGATTCGGGGGACAAAGCACTCCCTTTCAAGGGGGAGCCGGCCCCTCGGCAACCGGAGGGTCAGCACAATCTAAAAAGGGTCTGTGCTGGAAATTTAATGAGGGAGCATGTAGGTGGGGCTCCACCTGCCGATTTCGGCACGAATCACCCCCTCAGCAAATGCTTCCCTAAAGGGAAGGGTGGAGGACACAGGAACTCAGACGCAATGGGAAAAGGGGAGGACCCCAGTGATCGTAGATCGGATAGTGCCGTGGCTCGATAAATACCCAGACAGGGAGATCGCAGATATTTTATTTTTCGGTTTTCAAGACGGGTTCGTCATTCCTTATGTTGGGGGGGAGGGTAATGCGCGTTGTGCTAATTTGAAGTCAGCAAGAGAACATCCTGACTTGGTTGAAAAGAAATTAAGTAAGGAAATCGGGTTGGGGCCCCTTTTCATCCCACCCCAGTCCTGATTTAATAGTTTCCCCCTTGGGACTGGTGCCTAAAAAGGAGCCAGGCCAATTTCGGCTAATACATCACCTGTCGTTCCCGAGAGGTTCATCAGTGAACGATGTAG
Source organism: Ptychadena robeensis (assembly GCA_036250615.1). Lineage (NCBI taxonomy): Eukaryota > Metazoa > Chordata > Amphibia > Anura > Ptychadenidae > Ptychadena > Ptychadena robeensis. The sequence continues at coordinate 63,987,329 of CM070033.1, read as the reverse complement.
AATTAACAGCAGTATCATACACATCATTCGATGCGGCAGTGGCTTGGGTGCGAAGGGCAGGGCCGGGCGCTTTTCTGGCAAAAGTAGACATTGAGTCTGCATTTCGCTTACTGCCGCTACACCCCCGAAGCCAGTATTTGTTCGGTTGCAGTTTTCAAGGGCAATGGTTCGTGGACAGATGCCTTCCGATGGGCTGCTCGTTGTCTTGCGCTTATTTCGAGAAGTTCAGCTCGTTCTTGGAATGGGTGGTCAGGGGGCATCTGGACTCGAATCCATAGTACACTACCTGGACGACTTTCTTTGTGTCGGCCCGGCGGGAGAAGAGGTATGTGAGAGGTTACTGGAAACAGTGGGTCGCATATTTCCCAGTTTTGGTGTACCGCTGGCCCCTGAAAAAACTAAAGGCCCGGCTACATGTTTGAAGTTCCTGGGGATAGAAATAGATTCGGTCAGTATGGAAAGCCGCCTTCCCCATGAGAAACTGGCTGACCTTAAGAGGCTATTGTGGTGCTTCCTGGGCAGGGACAAAGTTACTCTGAGAGAAGCGCAATCGCTATTGGGTAAGTTAAACTTTGCATGTAGAATCCTGCCTATGGGGCGGATTTTCTGCAGGCGCCTGTCAGGTTTGACGTGCGGGGCACGTCTTCCCCACCACTTCGTGCGAGTATCAGCTTTGGTAAAGCAGGATTTGGTGATATGGAGGATGTTTCTGGACAATTTTAATGGTAAATCGTTATGGTTATCGAGTCCAGTGCCTAACACTGAATTACAACTGTTCACGGACGCTTCTGGGTCAATAGGTTTTGGGGCATACTTTTAGGGATCTTGGTGCCAAGGAAAATGGCCAGCCGCATGGCACATGGCTGGGCTGACCAGGAACCTATCGTTCCTTGAGTTCTTCCTAATTTTGGTTGCAGTAATGATTTGGGGTGGCCAGCTGGCCAATAAATCGGTGGTTTTTCACTCCGACAACACAGCTGCAGTCCATGCCATCAATTCATTATTAGCCCGGTCATTCTTGGTAGTAAATTTGGTCCGGCGCTTTGTACTTAAGTGTTTGCAAGCCAACATTAATTTCAGGGCTGTGCATGTCCCGGGCGTCAAAAATGACATAGCTGATGCACTTTCTCGGTTTCAGCAGCATCGCTTCCGAGAATTGGCGCCCAAGGCCTGCCCAGACCCAGTGATGGTTCCTGCATATCTGTGGGACATTGGGTCGGTCAACTATCTCAGTGGCTGACGAGGTCACTGGCCCCATCCACGTGGAAGGCATATATTGGTGTTTGGGAGCAATGGTCCCTTCTGGAACAACAGGCGGGGGATTTGTCTACAGAAGAAGCACGGCGGGATTTGACGTTTTACTTCAGTTGTCAGTTGTAGAACAACGGCAAGTCGGCGTCAGGGATGGGATGGGCTATGTCCGCCCTGGCATTTTTGTTTAAGATAAGGGGTTGGATGGATTTTCTGCTGAGAATGGCTTTGCGGGGTTTCCGAAAGGGCCCGGCTTCAACAGATAGTCACAGGCCGATAACCTTCACCATGATGCAAGAGTTATTTACACATCTCCCGCTAATTTGTACAGATCATTGGAACAGAACAAAGATATTGTTATTTCGTTTAGCATTTTCCTTTGCATTCTTTGGGGCACTTCGGGTTGGGGAATTAGTGAGCCCGGGTAGAAGAGTGTCGGGAGGGGTTTTTAGGTCAGGATGTGGAACTGGCATATGATAGGTTATACATAAGGATCACATGGTCTAAAACAGACCTAGAGGGCAAGGGGCGCGTTGTCCAAATAGCCAAGGTTACAGGTTGTTCCTTTTGTGCGGTTACATGTTTCTATTCATTTCAGGCGGTCAGACCAGGCGCGCACGGTCCGCTTTTGTGCCACCGTGACGGATCATTTCTATCATGCTACCAATTTATAACGGTCTTTCGAAAAGTGCTGTCGCACATGGGTTTTGATTCAAATAATTCGGCACGCATTCCTTCCGGATTGGGGCCGCCACAGAGGCCGCTAGATGCGGGTTGCCACCAGCAGCCATTAAACGTATCAGGCGCTGGGAGTCGGACTGCTTCAAGACCTATGTCCGTCCGCATCTGGTCGCTGCTCCATTGTAGATGGTTATGTTTAGTCCCATGCTTAAGCTTGGGTTTATGTCCCTTGTTTTCAACCATAGATACATACAAGTGCGTTATCTGGATCATTGGACACTCATATATTTATTGGGCGGAACGCAGGGCAGCGGTGTGTCCAAGAGGAAAATTGCGCAGATTTACAGATACTGAGGCGGAGATCCATTGGTTCGGCTTCCCAGGCATGCGTTGGACACAGATATTCTGTAAATTCTCAACGCTAGTAACTACAAGAACCCCTCCTCACGTACTAATAGTGCACGCTGGTGGGAATGATCTGGGGTCATGCCCTGAACTTGAACTCATGATCAACATAAAGAAATTTTTTCTGAGAATATGGGAATGCGCACCCAGTATGATAGTGGTCTGGTCGGAGATAATTCCTAGGCTCAAGTGGAGGCCTCCTATAGATAATAAGATATTGCAAAAAAGTAGAATCAAAATCAATAGGGCAGTCTCACATTTTGTGTGCAGGGCTGGAGGATTCGCTGTCAGGCACAAATTGTTAGAGCAAGCTCAAGGGCATTTTAGGAAGGATGGGGTGCACCTGTCCGATTTGGGATTGGAAGTTTTCAACTCTGGATTGCGAGAAGCGCTGGAGGCGGCCCTGCTGCTCTGGTGGGGGGCTCCCGGTGCTGGGGAACCAGCTCCCGGGAGCGGTGGCGGGAGCTCGGCAGTTCCCCGGGGTGAATAGTTTCAATGGAAAAGGTCTGGTGACGTGCTAGGTGGTTTAAGGGCAGTCTCAGACGCCGGGTTAATCAATAGGGGGTCTGGAGGCCCCATCCGGTTTAATTCAGGAGGTAATAAGAACGTACCCACCATTCTAGTTATGAAAAGGGCTAGTGGCTGGTACAGTTGATGGATGGTAAGAATTTAGGGTGGCACTGTTTGGGCTCTCACTAATTGTGTGTGTTATTTGATTTATATACTATTAAAGGCTGTGGCCATTACGTTATGTTAATTATAATAATATTCATTAAACCAGTTTCCAAAGATTACAGTGTTTGTTTTAATTGTGTGTGTGGTATGGTTGGAGGGGGGAATACAGCATTCCCACGGTCATAAAAATTATGTGATTCTCTATAAGTTTCTTGCAGTAGAAATTTTCTTTTCAGTGTTGTGAGGGGGTCTGTGGTTGGGGAAAGCACTCTCTTATATATGCCCTATCTCCAAGATAATCCTGGTCTGGAGTCTTAAAGTATTTTTCCGGCTACCTGCGTTTGCATTTCACTACAGGCTCATTGTGGATCTGGTAACCCACCCAGTCCCCCCACACCCTGAGAAATGAGTATAGGGGTCCCCAGGAATCCTCATCTTTACTAAATGGGTTAAGAAAAGTGGCAAAGTTTCCTCAATGAAATCCTGGGAATGGGGACTGAGCATTTAGTATCTGGACTTTGTTGAGGGAATATTGCCTTGGTCAGGAGAAGATTACAGTCCAGGACATTAAAACTTAAGCCCCTTAGTAATGGATAAGGGGCTCCTTGAAATCCATTTCAAATAAATGTTGGGGTGTGGTTCGAGGAAGGGCTGCCGTCAGAAATAATGGGGCCCCATACTGACAAATTTTCCAGGAACCCAGAAGTTAGTTGCGCGGGGGGGATTTGCTAGTAGAAGTAATGAAGTTCGTTGTTAGCAGTTGTTCCCGGACTTTGTACACAGTGGCTGCCAACAGTCTGGAAGAAAACACAATGAGCAGAGGCTGCCGTACCGATCGGGGCCTCTACTTGCTGACCACCGGGCCCCCCTAGCTGCTTGGGTCCGGGAGTCCCCTCTGTCCCCCCCATGACGGCGGCCCTGGATCCAGGGGTCAGTCGGTGCCTCTTCTGTTCCTGCAGTGGCTGCCAGCTGCAGCAGCTATGGAGCTCCCAATTTGCTGTGATAGCATGGTCCCTCAACGAGCTTCCCTTGGCGATGATATGTCTTTGACTGAACTAATTACTTTAGGATGGACTAGCAGACTACTGTTTTTTTTCTGCGTTTAGTAACCCTTTAACTGTCCAATGCTGTGTGAATCTCAGAAATGGATGGACAGAAATAAAAATGCATTGCCAGGTATAAAAACTTATACATACTTTACGCATTGCAAAGGTATACTGATGGCAGTCTACAGTTCAGCTTTATTTGCTATTTATGTTAACATAAATATGAAGCTTGATGTTGTGCATTACATGGACTTAAAATGTTGAGTCTAAATGATTCCTACCACACAGAACAATACTTATGTATGTCACAAAAAGGTTTTGATTTGAAAAACCACAGGAAGGAAACTGCTCTCTGCCTTCCTGTAGTTTCCATTACCTCTTGATAACCACGGCACATGCTGACAAAGCCATATTAGTCATTTGTACATGCCAAAGTTAATGCCATCTTCTGTGTATCTTGAATAATAAGACTGCGTGCTGCAATAGGTGAAATTTGGCAGTCACAGGCACTCTACTTGGAGATGAAGAGGGTTTAAGAAGTGCGCCAATAATGATTTCCTTCATTCAGAATCCTGCTAGGGGTTACTGTATATATGAACAGTCCTCACAGCAGTGATAACATATGAATCTCATATAACGTTATTGGTAAAGTGCAGGCATTATAACCTAGGTGCTTATGGTAATATGAATCACAAAACTATAACAGCTCACTGTCTTGTGATGTGCAGCTGCTATAGCGCTCTCTTTGATAATGTGATCCCTTAGTCATATACAACTTTCATATCACTTCATGGTAATCATGATAATATGATGTTCATTGTGTTCTATTTGGTTTGTCTATGTAAGCAATTGGTGTCTAGTTATTACATAAAAACAATGGTTGAGGCAACCTCTATGTATCTTCATCCCATACATGTGCACAGTTTCCTTTGTGGTTGGAGGAGAGACAGAATCACTTTAAAAGGAACAATAACTATGGTCTCATGTGGTGCCACAATAAGATGTTTATTGTTGTCTGTGGCTCTGCTTGGCAGATTCATGGAAACAAGCAACAGCGCCGTCTTGTGGATATTTTACAATTAATTTACTAAAGATAATGGAATTTCATTTTGAAAGTTAATTACAAAGCCTTTGACCATGGTATTATCCCCACAATTGCTGTATATATAAATAAGGGTTGCATGGATGCAAGTTAGAGGAGGGGATGTTACCCCAGTAGCAGGAGCTTTGTGATGTCACTTCCGGGTAAATTTATTTTAATGCTTGTATGCAGGTAGGTGTTGGGGGGCTCTAGTCTTGAATACAGGCAAGGGGGACCTTAAGGACCCAACTAACCAAGATGCATCCAGCCATGACTGCTGTACACTTTGTAAAATACAAGCTTTTTGTTCTTTTGAAACAATACAGAGGTCCATAAATATTGGGATATTGACACAATTCTGACATTTTGGGCTCTATATGCCGCCACAATGGATTTGGAAAATAACAATGTGCTTTAACTGTCAGCTTTAATTTGAGGGTATTGACATCTAAATCAGGTGAACTGTGTAGGAATTACAACAGTTTGCATATGTGCCTCCCACTTGTTAAGGGACCAATAGTAATGGGACAATTGGCTTCTTGGCTGTTCCATAGCCAGGTGTGTGATGTTCCTTCATTTCTTGAATTACAATGTGCAGATAAAAGGTCCAGAGTTCATTTCAAGTGTGCTTTTTGCATTTGAAATCTGTTTCTGTCAACCTTTAAGATGAGATCCAAAGAGCTGTCGTTATCCGTGAAGCAAGCCATCATTAGGCTGAAAAACAAAACAAACCCATTAGAGAGATAGCAAAAACATTAGGCGTGGCCAAAACACTGTCAATATTTGAACAATATGTTTAACCTTCTGAGCGTCTGGCCCGAGTTAACTCGGGCTGAGTTTCATGCATCATGATATTATACACTGATATTAAAATAAGATCTGCATTATGTAGCAGGCATGAAGACATGTTGGCCCTCTTAACATCATTTATTACTGCGGGGAGGTGCGGTCCTGTAGCGGTCAACGGTCGACCACTCGCGGCTGACATAAGTGCAGGAGCGGTCGCGGCCACCACCATGCTAACAATACAGGTCAATGCAGCCACCCCCAGATCGCGTCTATAAAGAATGAATGGATGTGGTTAAACTGCGGGCACCCGTCTGCGTGGGGACACGGCTATTGAAATGAATGGATGCGGTTCAAAACTGCACAGCCCGTGGCCAGCCGTGCAAGTGGGGACAAGCCCTAAGACTACAGAAAGAACATGCACTGTATGTAATGTAATTCACTGTGTTATGAAGAAAGGTATGTGTGTGTGGGAGAGTTCAGTAAGTGGCACCCTAATACATTCTCCTCCATAAGAAACAGCAGATGTCAGGTAGGTTGATCATTCTACATTCCATCTGTCAGACTACGGAACAGTCTCCTCCAATTGCAGTACACTAGAGATGATCAAGATAGATCACCTAGGGCAGTGGTTCCCAAACTGCTGAGGAAGGGACAAGTAGGAAGCTGACTATGGTGGAACTAGCTGCAGACAGTAACTAGAGTGCATGTAATATGTATGTCTGTGTGTATGCCGCTATGTGAATGATTTATGTCTCTGCATGAGTGTGTGTGTCTCTATGGAAATTATGAATGTTTCTTTATGATTGGTGTGAAATCCAAATAAAGTTGTACAAGTTGTATTTCAGTACTAGTACACAACACTGCAATGCAAGCATGGCTAGTTTGAAATGGCCATCAATCTGAAACTGTGTAGAAAAAGGGAAAACATCTTAATGGCAAAATGTACTAATATGTTATGACTAGTGATGGGCAAACATCAGGTGTGGCTGTTCGTGAACAGGCGAATCGAACTTCTGCAAACACCCGCCGTTGGCATGTTCACATCGAACCTCTATTGACTTTAATGGAGAGTGAACTTCTCAAACCTTCAGGTCATATTTGTAGCTACAAATCAGATTTAGCCAAAAGTTAGCTAGAGTGGGCTGCCAGCCTGACCGTACCTTCTGAAGCATCACATTTTGTCAGATCTCTAGGCAATGTCCTGCTTTAGTTTGTGATGGTGAACTACAACTACCAGCACACATCAGCTAAGAATTATTACAGCGCACAGGTCCCATAATACCACATACCCCACCCCCAGAGAAGAGACTTTTGTGGCTCAGTAATGATGAACTACATGTAACAGAATACCTTAGCTATAGCTACAGATCACTGGATGTAGTATAATAGCAAAGTAGTTCAGCTATCCCTCAATCAGCAGCAGCTCTCCCTGTCTTTCTAGTACTGCAGACACATGATAAATGTAAAATGGCCGCCGGGCTGCTTCTTTTTTTAGGGAGGGATGTCCTCCAGGATGGAAAATGTGTTATTGGCTGTATTGTCCCACCTGACTGTGGGGTGAGGGGTCAAACTTTGTCTCTATGTGAAGGTAAAGAGGGCGGGTGGAACACCCATTATGCTCGCTGGCCTTGCGAACATGCTATGTTTACGGCAAACTGTCCGCCAGGCGAACTTTTTGGCCATCACTAGTGTTAATATAGGTGTCTGAGGTTGCAATTATAAACTTTTTTCATCATATGGTGATTCATTTGTGTCATAGGATGATTAACAAAACCTTCCTTCATTTTAGTGATGAATACAAACTGATTTATTGGTGTTCTTTGTTGCAATTATAATAGCCCCTCTGTTGGTATCACTTTTCTTTCTTATCCAGCTGATACCAAGTCAACCTCCAGCTACAGTGCATACACAACTGAGTTTAAAAATACATTTAATGATCTGTGAGAGGCTACACCAGGGACATGATCCACATTACAAATATATGAACAGAGCTAAGAACTGCACAGGTACCAATATTTACATGACTGTGATATCTCTGAGCCAGCAGCTCAGCCCAACAAGAAGATGCTGACCCCAATGTATGATGTCTGAACAAAGATGGCACTGTGCTTCTGGGGAATACATGCAACAGAAAGCATTGCCAAGCTGCTTATTTCTGTGTTGTCTGTCAGAAGTAATAATTAAGATGTTTAACCTGTACATTATTGATTATGCACACAATAAACAAAATATATCTGATTGTAGCTTCAAGTTAATTAAGGGACGCGTTTAAAAGCAAAATATCAATAAAGACGTGCACAGATGCTAAATCAAACTTTATGACTTTTGGGCCACAACAGACCAAGAGCAGATTGATGGGATGTTTGTGAACTAAAGTCTTCTTTAGTAAACTATAGTTTACTAAAGAAAAGTAAACTATAAGTCTTCACTATATGCTGGCAATGAGCTGAGATTAGCAGCAACCTCTGTAAGAGACAGGGGTGCTATCATTCCCTCCTTGTTACAGTATCTGTATAAAAGATATCAAACAAATACCAATGGCCACGATGACCACAGTTGGCACAATAATTCACAAACGGAAGAAACAAAAAATAACTGTCCATCTCTGTCTGTCTGGGGCTCTATGGTAGATATTACCTTGTGGATTTGCAATGAATATAGGACAGGTTAGGAAGTGCAGAACTACACATGACGAACTTGGCAATGATCTCAGGGCAGAAGGAACCATAGTGCCCCAGAAAACAGTTCAAAAGCACCTTTAAGGTCTCCCCTGTTCAAGATGCCATCTGCAGTCTGCCACTGAACATGTGAATAATCCGGATGAGTGCTGAGTGAAAGTGTTGTGGTCAGATGAGACATTTTGGCATCAAATCAACTCGCCGTGTTTGAAGAAGTAGGTATTCTGCCTAAGGCTGGGTCTACACTATGCCCTCCCTTAAACCGCGGGGGGGGCATTATGGGTGTGCGTGTCCATAGCATCTGCTCGTGGTTTACCCGCTGTTTTCAGGTGGTATAGGGCGCTGTGTTTTTGTTTCAGGGTGCCATTATTTTAACAATTAGAGTTAACTGCAAATTCCCTGAACATGATAACATGAAAATTACTGGAGATGATGGGAAGGATTGGGAGGTGAGATTGTGATGGTGTGCCTACCACACCATCTGTTTCCACGGCATTGAGCCGGTCCACTGGCTGGAGGTTGAGGTAGTGCATTGTGCACCGTGGAAACATACTCAACCAAGAACAAAATCTTCCTTTAGCAGATCAAAGTTAAGTCAAATTTTAACTTGCAAAAGCAATCATTTATTTTCAAATGTCCTCCACTACATATTCAGCAAATTTGGTGGTGATATCATGTCCGGTGGATTTGCAATTCACTCAAAAGTAAAAGTAAATTTTCATCTCCTGATTCGAGTAAAATGTAATTTTTCAGCACATTTTGGGTGCTGGATAATTCTACCTATATTTCAGTATATATATGGTATATACCCAGTCACTTGAATTTGTCATAGTTTGTAAACTGTTAATAGTATTTCACGAGAGGACGTGACCCAAATATCACACTTGCAGTTGGCAAATCTACAATTTTTCTTTTACGTCTTGTAACCACACATAGTAAGTTTCTGCAAAGTGATACCAAGCAAAACATGATATTCTTAAGATGCATATACTACACAGAAATAAACATAGACCAAAGTCTGCTAGCTGTGAAATATAAACAAAAGGATTAAAGCTGTTAAACTTTCATGTAAACCTAAATAAAACACACAAAGTTACTCATATCTGTGCTTACTTCATCATGTGAATGTTAAATATTCTTCTAAATATAATTATTTATGTAATTTTCAGTTTCTTGTTCATAGTGTCTCACATGGACCACAAGATACAGGTCCAGTAGGCAGGACTGGACCATGCAGTATTCAATCTATATTCCTCCAGCCAAAAGGCCAGTGCCAGGAGGGAGGTCCTGGTTTTATCGCAGTTGATCCCTTCCATGTAGTTGAATCGGCTTGTCGCTGTGGGACCCACGATCAGAATCGCGGCTCCCCATATTTTTGATCGCGGGTGCCGCTCACAGCCATAGAGGTGAATGGGCACGGTCAAAAATCAAGGGGTGATCTTTTTTTGTTAATGAGGGCGATTTTTTTAAATCGCATGATTGTCGCATGTGATTAAAATCACATCAGCGTCATGGCTGATTGCGTGCGTACAAGCCTGTATTTAGTTATTTTGTACTACCGTGTTTTCCCGAAAATAGAACATCCTCGGAAAATAAGGCCCCTGAAATTTTTTCCTCTGGCCGAAATATTAGGAACCCTCCAAACAGTACAGTACTGAGACGCATCTGCTGCTCTGCTCTGATGGACTCTGGCTGACAGTGAGTTGCGCGGGGCAGGAGTCAGACTGTTCTTTGAAAAAGATTCCCAATCCAACCAGCCGATCGGTCGTCGGGCTGTGACTAATCAGGGGGCGAAAAATTGGGCATCCGACTGACTTTTAAAAATAGCACTAAAGCAAAAATCGGGCGTCGAAATCGAATATCGCATCGGTTCCCGAAAAATCGCAACGTGATCTTGCTTAGCTGTATTACCATACTGAATTGTACAATGGCATCCTATGAGCCTTATTCAACTAAGCAATGGTTATTGATGGTTAGTCCATTGGTACATTACATTATGATTAAGATCACATTTTTGGGTGGCCTTTAGTGTCTTCTCTTCCTTTTAAAAGTAACAATTTCTTGCATGCATGGATTATTTTGTAAAAACTGCAGTTAGCTTTTTTCCATTCTATTGTTTGTTTTGTCTTTTTACTTTACTTAAAAAAAATCCAAGATCATTTGAAATGCAGTCATCAATTTCACACAAGCTGGTTATCCTAACTTACATAAGTATCAATTGTAGTTTCAGTGGTAAATTGTTTATTTGCAGGAAAATGCTATATTTTTAATATTTATATGATTTGGTAAAGCAGAAACAATTTCTCATGTTTACACATCTAAACTTTAGCAGGTGTTTCCCCTTTTTCTTAAGAAGCAACATTTGCCTTTGGGTTACAAATATTATTCTGTTCAACAACAGCTCTAAGAATACAAAAATCACCTTCTATGGCAGATGGATGGCAGAACGCCAATCTTTTGCTGAAGTTTTAGAGAAGCTGTGTCAAGGAACCAAGGTTAATTGGTCTTCAGAATGTGAAATTGTGTTATTTAAAGATCCCTTTGCTTTTTAGAATGCTGTTTACTTTTACTTATATTCAGTGAAAACTAAATATTAACTGTTTCCTGTTCCTACTTGTAAAACTTAGTGAATAAATAATCTTCATATTAAGTTTAGAACTTGGATGGTGAAAACTTTGATTCACAGTCAAGAGTCTGATATGGTCTTGCCTAATATAGAAATGAAATTAGCAGCTAGGCCAACGTTAAAGTATCCAAAGTGAATCTGCTAGAAGCCAAATTTGGGATGTCACTGAACAGCTTTGCTAGCTATTAACCAGATCACAGTTTTGCTGAAAAAAAGAGAACTTCAAAGTCAGCAGCCCTCAGTTACTGCTGCAGACTTTCCCTTGAACTTGGATGGAACCTGAATGTTTCCCGGAGACTTGAGACTGCCATTTCTGTGTGCCACCTGTTAACAGTTAAGTACAGTATTTTTTTTCTTTTTATATTGTGTGTGTTCATTTGCATCAAGTGACTAAAGCCCCCCATACACATTTAGATCACTCCATACAATTTCCTTTAGATCTACCAACAACTATGTAGTGCCCGGTCCTCCCTGATAGAATGCATAGTGATTGGAAGCTTTGAAAAGGTGCTCATATTACATGGTTTTGGTAGAAGAAAAGTTGATTGTACAGAAATTGTATGGTAAGATTGTAAGGTGTATGGGGGGCTTAAGAGTTGTAATAATTCTTTACTTACCCTGCTAGAATCTGTAAAATATTGCCTATTGCTAGATAAATATGATTGACTTGTGCTGCTCAAAAGAAATATGTGTTTCCCTTGTTGGCCAACCCCCTATTATTGGGGCAATCTGAAAAAAAAGATTTAATATCCTTAGCGGTAGGGAGATTTCCCCCATCGCTCCTCCCCTCTCTTCTCCTCTCAGCAGAATTGCCACATCAGTATAAGCTCAGAGATGGATCACTCTTAAGGTAGACATAAAAGAAGCCATGAGTCGATTTAAAAAATATATTAAAAAATTACGGTAATATTAATGAATTTGATCTCACAGAAATCGATACCTGCCCACCTTGCCCAATCGACAGAAAGTGGTCAATATCTGAAAAATCGATGTATCCTTGGTTGTCATCTCCAAAAATTTCTGTCGACTGGACAGATATTTACATTTTATTAATAAAAAAGGAGGCTGCCGCAATACTGTCAAGTCCCCTCACATTTTTATTAGCAAAAGTTGCAACGAGTAAACATTAATAATATATATATATAATATTTATTTGTGCTATTTTGTTAGATCTTTCTTGTACCTAAAAATATGTTGTTTTTTTTACTTCTTAGAACTTTTATTCACAAAATATCAGAGCATACTTTTACTGACAATGCCGGCTTATGTCCGCTTCGGGTTGTTGTGAATAAAAGTTCTAACAAGTAAAAAAAATATCACAAATTCATATATATTTTTTTACTTGTTAGAACTTTTCTTCCCATGGAAAATCCGCAGCTGCATCTGTCCCGTTCCTCTCTGTGCAAGCAAGCACAGTGTAGAAAGGGACATCCTGCATGTATTGATGGGGTCTTACATTGATCATGCTGTGTGGTCTTTGTGAAGGTTCTCATTTATCCAGGTCATTGGATATCTAAAGTGTTTAATTCAGATCAACTGGACTTGCTGTTTTATTTGTATATGTGTAGTATATCTGTAGAGTAGTTCCTGTGGATATCTGTAGTGTTTAATTTAAACCAACTGGACTTGCTGTGTTTATTTGTATATGTGTAGTATATCTGTAGAGTAGTTCCTGTGTATATCTGTAGTGTTTAATTCAAATACACTTGCTGTGTTTATTTCTTGAAGACGTTTCGCTAGTCATCTGATTTTACATTCAGAATGACTGTACATGATCTTACTGGAAATATATACTCTGGGGTATAGCTCCAATCCGTATAACATTAAGCAGCATGGGGTCTGCACCTCATGGAGGTAGGTATTACTACATAAGCATGATTGGAGCTGTGAGGTGTTATTAACCCGTCCAACCCACGTGGTACCAGTGATTGATTTTAGCCCCTCCCCCCCATCGATATGGTAATTGCACAGATTGATCAGCACTGTGATCGATCTGGTGATTACCTGGCCAGCTTTATCCTGCAGCTCTTCACATCTCTTTTAATTCAGCATTGCTTACTCCCATGGAAAGCCATTGTTCCTGAGGGAAAAAAGACCAGCTTATCTTTACCTTATTTCTAAAACCCCCCCCCCCCCCCCCCCCCCCCCCATACACTTTACAATCTTACCATACTATTTCTGTACAATCCACTTTTCTTCTACCAAAACCATGTAATAAGAGGACCTTTCTAAACCTTCCAATCACTATGTATTCTATCAGGGAGGACCCGGCACTACATAGTTGTTGGTAAATCTAAAGAAAATAGTATGGAGTGATCTAAAGGTGTATGGGGGGCTTAAGTTTTGTTTAAAAGTTGTGCTACCCTGTGATGTTTTATAGTCTGCTTGGAAACCTATTAAAAAAATAGATTTTTTTCCCTGTTCACTCATGTTTTAGTAAATGGTTTATAACTAACAGGCTGTACCAGAGTATGTAAACCTAAAGCCCCCCATAGACGGGCCGATTCCCGGCCATAATTGCGTGCGACCAACCGCCGTGCTAGTTCCCGCCGAACACATAAAGTACAGGGGAGCGAACCTTGAGGATCCGACCAAAAAAGCCAGCAGGTCGGATCGCACACGGATCCTGCTGTAGGCAGTTAACTCCCCCTCCAAATTAATTGGCTACAATCTGACAGGAATCACGTGTGTTAATGGAGCACACAGGAGTTCTGTCAGTTCTGTAGCCGACTCCTGCTACAAGCCGGCCATGGATGGAGACGTCTATGGCCGGCTTTAGGACTGTCACTACATGGAGGAATGAAGGCAGGCATTCCATTAGGGCTATTTCTCACTACAACAAAGTAAATGTGTTGTGTTGTACTGCCAGCGATCCAAGCGTGGTGTGTACATGTTATTTTGCATTTCTAATGTCCAATGAATATATATGAATATGCATAGTGCAGTGCATGGCAATGTTCATAGTACACCTCTTCTATATGGAAAACCATAAAGTGTGAAAAAAAAACCCTCAAAGAACATGCACAAAAGGGAAAATTAGGCTTTCAGAATCCACTGGGGTGCTTTGGGAGCGTTTTTTTATTTTTATTCAACAATAAAGTTTATTGAAAAAAGGCAAGGATAATCATATTCTCAGTCGTTTTTAGATGGGCCCAAACCACTCCCATTGTACCCAATGGAGCAGTCTCCACAGGCATGGTGCGAATACGAAAAGAAATATGGTTTTCAAAACCACACAACAGACAAATCAATGGACACAGATCGGATGCGGTTTCGCCACAGTTTTTAGTCCATTGAAATCAATGGACTAAACAAAATTATTTAACCCACAGGTTAACACCACAGACAACACATGCTTTTCTGCACATGTTTTCTGGCCGCAGCAGTGGAACCTAAGCCTTTAAAAAACATACGTGTCTGCATTCTTCTTTACCAATTCACTGCACTACTGAACTATTCTGTATATAAAAAGACAACAAGTCCAAGAACCGCTGTACATCTGTGTATGGGGTGACCAGCTCAGGATAATTGGACTACGATCCAAGATTCTTTTTCTCTCCTTCTTAGTTATTAATATGGATCGGGTCATCCCTTTGCATATAAAACTTCTTAACATTTTTCCAGGAGAGTTAAAATTTGTCAGTGTTGTTTTTCCTATATATATTACAGTGTGAGGTCATGGATTCATGATTAGAAGTCCTGGTTTACAATTTCCACTCTAAAGTTCTTTCAGATAAACTCACACAACCATGTCTTTATGGACTTAACTTTGTGCACCATGTTGCAGGTAGTAGTGTCTTTTTTTGCAAAGATGTTACTATCACAGAAATGTTTAATTCTGCATATATTGACCTGAACATACTGTAGGCGACTATTACGGACCTTGCATTTCTCAGTGACTTTTTAGTGCTTTAACACTTCATGGACATAGATTACAAACTGACTTATTGTAAAAGTGACACCCTAGGACAGTATCACACCATGCTTTTTAGAACAATCTATTCTGCCACAAATGTTTCAAATTGGTTAGGTTGTTACACCTAGAACAATGGGTCTATGAGACCGATGTCTAAAGCTGGCCGTACATAATTAGATTTTAAAGCAGATCAACCACCGTGCACGCTCACAGCAATTGATTGGCTGCAAATATAACACGCCCACCTTAAAACGGACCAGAAATCGATGTGCCAAATTACGAACATGTCCATAATTTGTATGTCGATCTCATTATTAAATGCCGACACACAAAGGGTGCCTGCCCAATTCTCACCATAATGACGTCATCACGCGTGGTCGATTTGCCAAAAAATTTACATGGATTTGAGGAATCTATGGCCAGCTTTAGACTTGTGTATACATTACTGAATTACTGTTCATCATCATATTGGAAAAGCACAAGGAATGATGCAGTCTATACCGGTCGGTGCACTGTACTACATACCACATTACATATTTCCTTACACAGGAAACAAAACTTCCGCTTATCACTATCCTACTTCTCCAGAATAATAAAACAAACATGGGTGTCTGCCATCACCATGAACAATTCCACTTTTAAAAATCTTAAATTGCTTTCACTTCTCAAACCATATTAAATTGCAACATTAAAGAGTGAAAGGAGGTTTGGAGTTTAAATATTAAACTATCAATGGCATAGCTTGCTTTTCTGTTTCCGATTATGATCCTGGCCACACAATGATTCAGAGAAGTATGATGCATAGAACTGCCATGTCAGAGCAGACCTAGGGCACTGTTAGAAGCCATGAATCATGTGTCTTGGGTACCAGGGTCTATCAATGCTGCTGCTGAGCAGAATCTGTAACACAGTTTCTTCTTTAACTTTAGTTATAAACGGCAACATTTCAACCATGCATTTCATTCTCTGTCTAATTATTTCTAGTTTAGTTCTGCTTTAAGCATTTGTTTCCATTATACATGTATGTGAAGAGGTGCTTTAACTGTTGTACTAAACATTTGATTGAGTTAATCATTTTTGGTTGTGTTCATGTGGATGTTTGAAAAACGCAGCTCTTAGTGCTGTCTGCCTCCTGCTCTCCACGGAAGTATTTGTCATTTTTCTCATGCTTGCACATTTGTGCAAAAGCTTGAAAAACCTGAAATACTACTGCTCAAGGACAAATAAAAACAGATTTATTTCGACCAGAATATCCATGAATGCAATCACCCATATTGTATATTGAATATTGTATCTATTGGTAGAAGCAGCTGCCAGGATGAGGTAATGGCTTTCTTCCCGCTGTTTTGGTTTTACTTTCTTCCGCGAGACTGTAAATTCCCTCCAACTGGGAAGAGGATATAAAGTCCTTGTTTCTGGATTCTCCTCCAGTTAGACAGTTCTGAAAGAAGATTATTTCAGCCAGTAGTCTGCGGCTTACCTTGGAGCGAGGTGCTCCCATCTCCTTCTGGGTTCCCCACGGCCACTCTGCAGTGCCTGGGCGAATGAAAGGGATCCCCTTTGGACCAGGGCAGTCCTTCCCTCATCATGCCCAAGCGGATGGTTGCGGCTTCCACAAGGTGTCTCTAGAGCCTAGGTGCCCAACCTGAGGCCCCTTTGGGCATTGTTCGGCGGCCCCCCTTGGTCCTCCACATGCGGCCCCCAAAACCTAAATGTTAATACATAGGGCAAAGAAACGCACATGTGAAGTGGTCACACACTGACCAAGTTTTCCTAATCAACTTTGGCGCTCCTACATCAGTAAAATTGGCAATGTTGATCACGGAAACCAGGTCTACATATGAGCTCTGCACCCAGGGGCAGGAGGGGGGTGTGTGCTGTCGAGTTTTGACTGCCTGTTGGGATCTGGGACCGCGTGCTGAGATATGTTGATAAGAGGAGGGTCTGGATCAATGTTATGTGCGGCCCTTTAGTGAGGCAGAGGGCCGCATTTGTGGCCCTCCATATCAACTCAGTTGCCCACCACTGCTCTAGAGTAAGGGTGAGACGCAGGATTCCTCCCCTCTCTGCTGGATCAGTTTGGCTTTTCCAACTACTTGGGCTATTCCTGCTACCCTGGGTAAGAAAGTCATCAGCCGAATCCTCTGAGCAGCTGCTTAGTGTGTGAAGCTTGTAGCCCCTGTTTTGTTTGTATATACTCCCTAAAGTTAAATCGTTATTCCCCCTAACCAGCTGTGTGAACATTATTCCTTGTGTGCAAGCCGTGTGACAGAGTTGGTGCATATGAAAATCGAAAAGGACCTGGTTGCTCCAGTGGTCGCCCCAGGCAACGCTACAGTAGGTGATAAATAAAAACATTTTGAAACCCTCATTTTTAAAATATTTTATTCACTCCACCATTCCACACATACTGTTGTATACTGTATATATCCTATGGTGTAATCCTATAATTGACAGGTCTCTGTGCCAATACTTGCTTAAAATGCAGAACACTAAGTGACTCTAAGCTGAAACAGTTAATATGTTGGAGTCGGTTCACATGGTCCCTGCGCATACCTGGTGTCTCCATTAGCATAAGGTACCTCTAGGGACACCAGACATGCGCAGTGAGTATGTCCGATCAATATATTCACAGCTTCAGCCTGGAGATGCGATTAGTATTTCACACTTCTCACATGGCAGTAGCTCAATGCATTGGACAAGTAAACACAGTCAAGATGATCTGCACAGAATTACACTGGATTTCTGTCATATGAATATGTGTATTTTTTTCTGCATCTGCAGTATATAAAACTTGGGGAAATATGCATGAATTTCAGAGATGTATGACATTCTTTTTAATGCTTTATCATCACCCAGTCAATTATAAAAGTATCAACATTATTCTGAGCTACTGTCAATGAGTAATTGTACATACTACTAGATCAGTGGTTCTCAACCTTTTTAGATTTGCGCCCCCGGAAATGACTTTGTGAAGTGTCACTTCCTATAGTTGGAAGGTGGAAGTGGACTTCCAGAACAATTAGGTAAGTGAAATGGCCCCTCCCTTATATTTCCCACCCCGCTTGTGGGGAGCAGCGTCCCGACCCACAGGTTGAGAACCACTGTACTAGATGAATGCAGCTTTGTTGCTTACGGCTTACAATAAATCATTAACTTCCAATAAGAAAGAAGAACAATAAAAATAAAAGTAAATCTATTTATTAGGAAACTTGGTGGCTTTGTTTCATCACTTGAAAACAAAGCAGGTATTACTGATCACATTAATACATGGTAATCTGGGTGATAATATCAAGTACCATACATCTCTATTTACTTCCATTTTGTTGTGTTTGTGGAAAGAGTAGAGAGGCTTGTGGAGAACACTGATCCATTAAAAAAGCAAGGAACTTTGCAAATATAATCTGTATCCGCTGTTTCTTCTTTCCTTGTGGTGCACAGCTGCCTTTACATCCCTCACCATTGTAAATGTCCCTTTGTTCATATTGAACCTGTCCTCTGTCTTTACTGATACATCTTTATAAATCTCTTCTGCAGGACTTTCTGTAGCAATGAAAGTTTAGCTATATGTTGTATAGCGCCAGTTTTTTGTCTTTCTCTAGAAAGGGATGTTTAAAGACCTAAAATTACAGAACAAATAATGGTCTGTTGTCTAGTACCTGAGGTTTTGTCAAGACCAAGACAGACTTAGGACTCTCATCTATACTGCAACACTGATGTAAAAACTTCTAAACTGTGTTAAGATTTAAGAAATGTATGTGATTATCATTTCATAGATGAAATTGACTTGGCCTTAATACTTTTATATTATCTGGCGTCATCTACCATTCCATATTTCTGCACTACAGACATCACAAGACTTAAACATTTCTGGTACCTCACAATGATTGTACCCTCACTGAGGTTTCACTCTTACTCCTACTCCACTCTCCTACTCCTGCACTGAGACATAGGAGTCATAGTACAGCTCTGAAAAGTCTCCAGGAGGATCAAAGATGGGAGAAGTATAAAAAGTTCATTCTTTGTAGTTCTTTTTGCTGTCTGTGTGAACATGGGAATCATTGCCAAGGGACTAAAAGTGACAGAAAAAAAATTAACTGTCACTGCACATTTTAGAAGGTAAATTGACTTACATAATGTATTTTTTATCACTTTTTTCCTATGAAATAACAGTGGGGGAATTATTTCATGGGTACATAAAATATAGCGACTTTAGATATAGCTTAAATGAGCAACAGGTGACAAAGCTTCCTCTGGCAGTAACATTGTTTCATAGAGGTTGCAGCACATTTGCATTTGGACTTGTATGATATAAATTTATCTGAAACTTTACTTCTTAAAGCAGACATAAACAATAAAATTAAGCTTAGAATGAGATTTCTATACACTCATTGGAGTGTAAATCACCCTAGTTGTATTGGCTGTATTAGGCAAACACTGCGAAAAACTGATGAAATTATAAATGTAAAAGCCGCCATCTTGAGTGCAACACTTTAGACTTAGCTACTGACTTTCTTCTCCATCCCTATGCATGTGATTGGTTAGTCCTTATTTCATAACTGTGGAAGAAAAACCCAACACATATACACTCCAAACCAATATGCCGTCTCACTAGCAATGAGGTAATTAAGGAGACTAGCCTAGATTTTTTTTGCAAAGAAGGTAAAAGAAGGCTCTTGAAGTAAGCTCACCTTGAGACACTCAACCGGATTGATAACTTTGCCCTGTGAGACCCCTGAGAAATAGTTGTTTAGTTGTGATCGGTTTTACAAATTATGTTTAAATTTTTAGAAAACCAAAGTTATATGGTATTAATGACACAGCGACATTTAGAAACACATATGCATGCAGTGCAGTAACAACATAAGTCTTTATACATAATCAATGTCTAATCCTAAACGGTAGAGTTTCTTAGGATTTCATTAATTTTCCAGTAGTACAAGAGTTTAGGCTCTTTCAGTACAAAAAAAAAGTATAATCATTTCCGAAGTCATAAAAATGTACACTGAATACACTGTCATCCATAAGATCATTGTTTTTGCAAACAATAATACACTGCTGCTGATTTAGGAGTTTGCTTTATAAACTAAACATTTTCACTATAGAAGGGAATTTTCAGTGTGCTAATAAGTGAATAAGGATAAGCTGTGCTGACTTTTATCATCCCATTATGTGAAAATAAAAATCTTGTTTTATTTACACACAAATATGTATTGTTTACAAAGTAAATTTTACCACATTTTCCAAGCCAAGTCAAAATTCCCTTGCAATGGGAAAAATGACTTTGCAAAGTCTTGCCGGTCTAATAAATCAGCAACATTGCCTAAATTAAATAAAAATTGCTTAGATTAAAACATCACTACTTCAGCATTAATAAAATCAGTCCTCCTTTACACAATGCCATGTAGGTTTGTAGTATGTAAAAATACATCAATCACTTTGTCCAAGTTTATACATATAAAAAGGATCTTTGGATAGAGCATGAGCAGAAATGAATGTTGAAAATTTCCCTGAATATCACCGCTGTAATAAAAAGTTCGTAGCCAAGTTGACATCATTGTTGGAAGCCCTTAGCGCAGTTAAGACATCAGCTCTGGAGAATCCCATCTCCATCAGTTGTGCGACCTGAAATTAAAGTAAACACCTGATGTTAGAACTTTATTGTTTAAAGAAATTCTAAAGAATGTTTTACGTTTTACATTCTGAAGCAATCCAGGATGTCTTCATTTAACATCTGGAGCATCATGTGACAGATAAATGACACAGAAGGTTATGTAATATAGTCAGCTGGTAAACGGTTCCAAAAATAGCCTTATACCAGATGTACAGTGCCAGGGATGGGTGGGGAGTGGCATTTATGTTTTTGGTCTATGTGCCCTTTAACACAACCCCTTTGGTACTTGATAGGTTTAAGGTTATTATGGCTGTTTGTGAAATTTTTGGTTTTGAGATTTTTAGGTAGCTGATAAGTATAGTAAGTATACTAATTATATGTAAGTCAGCAAGAAAAGTATGTCAACATGGCAACGGTCACTCCAGGTGGGCAGCTTTGATCCGTGGGTGATTTGCGGCTGATCGCATGTATGGGGGGCTTTAAATCATGGTAAAAATAAGCACTTACCATATTTTTTGGACTATAAGACACCCCCCCCCCCCAGAAATCACTAGGAATAAGTGCCTGCGTCTTATGGTCTGAATGTGAGATCCCCCCCCCGCCAGCGGCGCCTTGCCTCCCCGCTAGCTCTTTGGCAAGGAGATTAGCCGGGGAGCTGGAGGCGCTGTATTTTAGCTTAAGCCAGCTTTTGCTTGAGTCCAGAGCCCTTCTGGTATAAGCAATGAAGAGAGAGAGAGAGACATAGATGAAGGCCACCTAGGTCTTTCTCCGTGTCTGTGGAAACTGCATTCACTTTGCATCTTTCATTGACACAGCCAGAGGTGGGGGGAGAGACTCTGCAGCCATTCTCCCGTGGCCCCCCTCCACCAACCAATCAGTGAAGATGATGATGTGTGTGCTGTGATAGTACTGCTGCTAGTGACATCTAGTGCCAGAAAGGTGGTATTGCATTGATCTAATATTTACTTGAACACTTCAAAAAAAAAATTATGGTTTCCCTGCTCTAAAAACTGTCTGAGTCTTATGGTCTGATGCGTCTTATTGTCCGAAAAATATGGTATATGATTCTAAAAGATTTCCAATACTAATATTAATGTATATCGTTATGTTCTAATTGGGTGTGCAGGTCTGTAAAATACTTCTTTCATTCAACTTCTTTATATCATCACTTATTTTTTTTATAGATATCTATTTTGTTTGCGGTCACATGGAAACTTAGATGATGGATTTACAATGGAGACAACAGGAGATTTAAAAGTACCTGTACTGTAGAAAGAGATATATAACTATATGTTTTCTTATTCTCTTAAATGAAAGCATAGAACCCAAAACCACTAAAGTTCAAGCAAGTCATAGAATCCATAAACGAAAATCAAACATTCTTCAGAAAAGTCTTGACAAGTGTGAAAACGTTTCCATAAATGTGTGGCACTTGGAGGTTGCTTTGCTTTTACTATGCTGTCTAGTTCATGATTATTCAATGATTTTAAAGTTAACGTTTTGGGTTTTTTTCCTATGGAAGTTCTGGGTTGAACTGGGTTGGACACACAATTGGGAAGAACCTTATGAGCATTACTTGATTTCATTATTGTGATTTACCTAACTGGACATTGCATTACTATTTTTCTGTGACGATAAGACAGGGTTTTATCAGTTATATTGTAATGTGGTATTTTGGTTTTAGGGTTAAAATCTGCTGTAATTGATTATTTACCATAGATGGTAGTAAAGCTGAATAATGTCCCATAGGCCCTATGGCAAGCGTTTGGTAGATTCACAAGCTTTTTTTTTATTTTACATAAAAATATGTTTTAAGTATGGATGACCACACTGTTTGTGTTGGATGCATTTGACATTAGTGTATGGGTACTTGAATGTTAAGTTTCCATCAATGGGTATAAGCAACAAGTAATATTTCCGTTATTGAAGGAGTTATGAGAATGCGGTGTCTCCATTGGTGTGGCCATTATCCCCAGTCATGTGATTCCATTAACATGAAGTTTAATATTTTGTTAAATAAATGAGTTTAGTAAAGCTCAATACTTTAAGCTTACCTGACATAAAAATAACAGTGGCATAAGTACAGTTCATAATACGCTTTCACACTTTCTTTTGTTGGTCTAAGACACTTTATTGAGACCTTAGTTGGGTTGCCCTTTCAGGCTTAGGTAATAAGATGGAAAATGTTACATTTCAAAAGAAGAAAATGAAGTAGAGTGAACCTGGGGATTTCCACTCTGTCTGGAGACATAATATTCCATAGTATCAACCAATCATAATAGTATCAACTGCTTTGAATTAAAGGGGGTTTACTGAAAATAGTTTATCTAAAAATAGAAGACAAGCTTTTTACAGTTGTGTTTGGAATTTACAGGGTAATCATCTGATTCTATCTAAAAGAAGAATGTGTGTATTTTTTTTGTATGAGCCCTTATCAATGTGTGCACCTGTATTATGCAGCATTATTCTGAAACAAACAAAAACTAAATAATCTCTTTTTTCTTCTAATTAGTCAGGATGTGCGTTGACTAAAACTAGTATATCAGATCAGAAACTACTACTACTGAACTAATCATTCTGCAATACTGTGTATAGAACAGAAATTTCTCTCAAAAAAATACACAAAAAACCCCAAACATTTTCAAATATAGGACAAAGAAACTTTTGAATTTCTGAATTTATTTGTCTGTGTATGAGCCAATTACACAAAACGGAGTACATCCCCACTCCAATTGTGGTATATAGATTATCATATGTTTTCATGGGTCAGCACTGAAGATATAGCACATTGATACAATGTAAAGTAGTCAGTGTACAGCTAGGACATCATATAAATCTTACGTGCTCTTAAATAACAACACACAGCCATTAATGAAAAATGTGAATGTTCTACTCCTCCACGTTCCGTTTAAGGAGGCCCTATAGATGCTCAATATGGTTTAGGTCTGGAGACATGGTTGGCCAGTCCAGCCCCTTTACCCTCAGTTTCTGGTGGGCATCAAGTGTGGTTGGGGCTGTTATTATGCTGGAATATGCTGCCCTGCATCCCAGTTTTTGATAAAGGGGATCATGCTCTGCTTTAGTATGTCACAATAAAATCTGGCATTTGTGGTTCCCACAATGAACTGTAGCTACCCAGAGCCAGCAGCACTCACTCAGTACCAGACCATGAATCCCCCCCACCCCAACCATGATTAACCGTAGGCAAGTTATATTTGTCTATTTACTCTCACCTGGTTTCCACCACACATGACACCATCTGAACCAAATAAGTTTATCTTGGTCTCATCAAACCATAGTAAAGCAGGGTACAGAAATGTAGATATGGGCCAGATCGATGGCCGTGAGCGCGCACGGCGCTATATATCTATCTGGCCCATATAATATGCGGCCATCGCCGTTTACGAGCAAGACCAAGCCCGTTCGAAAACAGCCATATCGGGCATGACCGTTAAATACGGCCGATGTCCGTTGCTTTGCCTAGAGATCACAGAGCTGTCTCTTCAGCTCCGCTGATATCTGACAGCAGCGTGATGACTTGATAGGACGGCTCCAATATCGAGCCGTCTGTTCCCTGCATAAGGTTAAGTTTACACTGTTGCTTGCAAAGGAGTTTTCTAGTCTTTTAAGCGACCAGAAAACGACCTTGCTTTAAGTTTAATTTTTGAACGCCTTCTGTCGCATTCAGAGGGTTGTTTGGTCATTCCCAACGACCTGGGAGTGGCTATCCCTCCTTTCCAGGCACCCTTCAGGGTCAGGTGACCTCCTGTGGCTGCTTGAAGCTCACCCCCCCCCCCCCCCCCCCCCCCCCCCCCCCCGGGAGGTTTTTCAGTCTTTAAAGCTAGAGTACATTTTGTACAAAGGTCTTTGCTTTAAAGCTTCTTTAAAGCCTTTCTGCCACTGGAGAGCATCTAGGAAGCTTTAAACGTGTTGTTCAGATAATGACAGCTTAAACTTAGCCTTAAGGCCCCCACACATGTACCGAGTGGGGGCCGACAGAGCAGAACAAATCAGCTCTAAAATGCAGCGTGATGACGTCATCGCGCTGCTCTCTAGAGCTGACAGCATCGGCCGGCACCATTTGTGTGCCAGCCGTTAGCTTCAATGAAGTTAACGGCATCGGCCAGAGAATATCGGACATATCCGCTCTCTGGCCGGCCAAGCTGTGGGGCGACAGAGATCTGTAGCCCCATGTGGGATCCCCCAATCGGCGGCCGATTTTACCACAGACCATTGGCCGCGAGTGCGCACGCCCATCGGTCGGCGGCAAAATGAGCACTGACAGGCAGACCCCTACAACCTCTTCAGCAATGTGGGCAGCACACATACATTTATGGTCTTGATGTCAGTGGAACCTGTCCTGTTAAAACAACTGTATAGTCTTCGACATAGTGCTAAATTCTCAATTGTTTCCAAACTTCCTATAGGTCACCTTTATTTAGAGCAACATTTTTTTTTTTAAGATTCTGAGAATTCTATGCCATGAGCTGCCATGCTGAACTTCCAATGACCAGCATGAGAGCGATAACACAGCAGCTCCTTTGTAACACTAAAAATATGACAACAGGCAGAAAATGGCTAATTAGAACCAATTCGGCCATTTTTCAATTAGGAGTGTACTAATTTTTGTTTTCAGAAGTTTAGACATTAATAGCCGCATGATTATTTAATTTACACAAGCTGTACACTGAATACTTTACATTTTAAAGAGCGTCATATCTTCAGTTTTGTCCCATTAAAAGAGAATATAATTGATTTACCACAATGTGAGGTACGTACAAATTTTTGTACTATGGAAAGGGCAGCTAAGAATATTGCGGACAAACAAGAACATCATATTATAGTGTGACTACAAAGAAGTATAAAGAGAACACTATACTTATATATACATATTTTCTTAAGCAACACTTTCATGCATTTCTATAATTGTATAATGTCTCACCTGTTCCTCGGGAGCTGGAGGAGGGGGTGCCTGTGGCTCAGCTTGATTTACCACATTTCTTTGCCGTAATGGTGAAAATAAACGATTCCAAACAAACATGCCTCCCTATAGGTGAACAAAAACATATGGTGTATGACTTATAAAGTTGCTGCAAAGGTTACCTAAAATATACCACGAAGGCTGAGGGCAATATAGGGTAACCCACAAACCTAGAGTTTACATGCATATTGACAGGTTGCTTTCTAAATAATTGTTAGTGTCAATATGGAAACTTTGCTTACAGGTACGCTGGATTCAAAACACTGTAAAATATGCCATCATTACGCAAATATATGTGTGTGTGAAAACATATACACACCAGTTATGACTAAAGTTCAACAATCTTTTAATTGAGAGCAATGAGTCTCATGTACACAGATAAATAGAACTTATTTTTTTTTAAAGAAGTCAGGTTCATGTATTGCTCCTTCTAACTAACAGTTAGCAAATGTGTGGCTTTTTACACCCACATGTGGAAGTTTGTAACATCACTTTACACTGTACTTGTAAGTGGCACAATCTGATACACAACTGATGAAACAATTTCCTTCTTAAAGATTTATCAAGGGTTAAAAAATCTTCAGTCTAAACACCCTTTGTCTACAGATAAATATCATTATCCATGTGGCAGCAGATAAATATAAATACCAACTTTTAATTTCCAAACACTTCCTGTGTGAAAAGGTGTCATGAAAGATAAAAGAAATTCATGCAAAAATCAATACCGATCTAAACTGTCATGATATATGCAGGGCTTTAGAAACTCAGTTACTACTTATGTAACAGAAATAAATATTTATATTACATGAGAACAAACTTCCCCAAGAAGGTCTTCCATAGATAGATGAAGTGTTTGCACTATTTTTCTTTTGTTTCTTTTGATTTAACTTTGTGACACAGCCAGAGAGAGAAATAGTGTGTAAATGGCAGAATGAACAGGTAATACAGATGTGTTTTATTAACATCTGCTATATTAATGGTGGAGATCCATGTACCCCAAAAAAATTTACTTGTATGCTTTGGAATGATCCAGCCAGAGCCCAGACCTTAAGCTGTATATTGACTAGAAGAGGGCTGCACAAATGAGGTTTCCTAGCAATCTGACTTTGATCAATTTAGCAAGTAGAAGTGTTGAAATACTGCTATTGTTTAGATGTGTCATGCCCAGATATCCCTATGCAAGAAGCCTTAATGTTTTAATTAAATAAAAACATCGCAAAAAAAAATTAAAGCAGTGGTTGTCAACCTTTTTAGAGCTGCGACCCCAAAGAGACGTCTCAAAATGTCACTTCATGTATCTGGAACGGGAAAGTGCCAGTGTGGAACGTCATTTCCACATTCCGGATACCGTAACTGGCACTCTGCAATGTCAATTCAGGCACAATCGTGTAAGTGCAATGTTCCCTCCCTTATGTTGTCCCACCCGGCTTGTTCAAATGATGTGCAGGGTGCGAGGTTAGGAGGTGGGAGTAACACCATAGGTTAGGATGGAGGGGGCGCTACTCTTCCTCTTCTAACTTCCACAACCCCTGTGAAATGGTCGTTTGACTCCAGAGGGGGAACCCACCCACAGGTTAAGAAATACTGTATTAGAGTAAGGCATGCACAAGCAAGCAGCAAGCTTTTCATATGTTATTTATTATCCTTAAAAATAATTTGTTGAAGTGAATTGTTTAGGTTAAAGAGAGTAAAACATTTTATATCCATTGTATGTTGCCCATTTACCTAATTAGCTGCACGATATTACAAATTATCAAAGTTTTATATCTATATATCTATATCTATATCTATATATATATATATATCTATATCTATATCTATATCTATATCTATATCTATATCTATATCTATATATATATATATAATTTATTTTTATTTATTTTTTATTTCAGTGTTTTGTTGCCCTGAAATATTTTGCTGTCATTACTTTCTAAATAAGAATAATTTGTGCAATTAAAAATTGATCACATAAAAAAAAAAGGTTTAAGAGATTTGTATATGATTGTATTAAGGCCCCCACACACGTACCGAGTGGGGGCCGACAGATGAGCGGTGGAGACGCTGGTCCCTATTGAAACTGATGGCATCAGCCAGAGATTAACGGACATGGGACAGGGGTCTGTCGCCCCATGTGGGCACCACCGATCGTCGGCCAATTCTGCATGTCGGATGCTGCTCGCTGTGATGGCCTTAAGTGTGAAACAAAGTCTCATGACAGCCAAAATAAATATGAGGCCCAGAGTTGTGTCCTTTTTTTAGTTAAATGCATAGAATCCACAGAACTGCTGGAACCCACAAGAAAATAAACGCACAGTAAAACACTACCTTTTGTCAGTGTTTTGTTACCAGAAAAGAGTGCATGTACTTTTTTGGGTGCATTCAGAAAGTCCACATGAATAATGCTGCCTTTTATGAGCCAAAAGTAAAATGTAATTAAAATACTGATCATCTCTTTCTTCATGCACGAAGGTAAGAAAATGTTGCTTAACCATCGATAATGTTCTTGGGCTGTAGAAGGAAAACCCTTTCTAAAGACCCCCAATACGTCTTTCCATACAATTTCTGTACAATCAAATTTTGTTCTACCAATAGAATGTAATAGGAGGACCTTTCTAATCCTTCTAATCACTATGTGTTCTATCAGGGAGGCCACCATACTACACAGTTGTTGGTAGATCTATTGGAGATTGTATGAATCGATCTTAAGGTGTATGGGGGCCTTTACAAAGCAAAGTAATCAATGCAAATACAGCCCCAAGTGAAAACTGAACCAAACATATGAAAGGCAAGCATATTAAACACTGTGACAATACTTCCCTCTGTGACTCTTAGTAAGGGTGTGACAGTTTTACACCACAAGTTCCCGTCTGCCCATACTGTTTTGTACTCTTGCATATTGGAAAATTAACTTTAGTGTCAACACTTTATATTTAAAACAAATTATATATGCATATATTCATACTTGTTTTCCTATTGTTGCGAACTATTACAATTCAAGTTATGTTTAACAGCTATCTTTTGATAATAATAATATCTCTCCAAATGTCCTGTTCTTGCGGCAATGGTTTCACCAGAAAAGATGTCCCCGGTATAGAAAGCGAGGTAAAAGACAGGCCCACAATCGTTGTACAAACACATAAGGAGTTCTGATCCAAATGATGATAAAACACCTTTAGCAAGACATGTGGTTTTTTAATTCAGGAAAGGAAGCTGCATAGGCCATTTCCTGCCAAATGTCACATTGAAATTTGTCACGAGTGACAATACAACATGGTTCTAGCAACTGTTCCTGTATGCAAATATTTAGCATGATTGAGATGCCTATCTGCTCAAGTTTTGAATTTGTAGCAGTTAAGTGTAAAGAATGAGAACTTCCCTGCTCTGCTCAGTATACAGTCAGCAAAGGTCTTGAAGCAGTATGGTTCAGAACTTTCTTCACAATGTAAGCTGCAACAACTGAATCTATTTTATCTGATAAGACAAAAAACCAGACTGGACTGGAGCACCTTTTCCATTAGTGGTAGAAACTTTGCACAGCTCATAGCCCTCAAGGCCCCCATACACTTTACAATCTTACCATACAATTTCTTTACAATCAACTTTTCTTCTACCAAAATGTAATATGAGGACCTTTCTAAACCATAGTTGTTGGTAGATTTAAAGGAAATTGTATGGAGTGATCTAAAGGTGTATAGGGGGCATTACACTCTGTCAAGCTAAAAAGTTCAGCAAACGTCACACTATGAGAAAACATTGTACCTGCTCTTGTCGTGGTCTTCCTAGCTGGGAAATTTGAGAAAGCATTATTTGCTGGTCCAGCAACTCTATCCTCTGTTGCCTCTGTATATCCACAGTTGCTCCCATCCCAACACTGGCCTCACTGACAGGTTCCGCAGATGAGAATATTGGTTCTACAGTACGAGAGAAGATTTTCGCTACCTGACTGGGGATGTAAAGAACCTGCTGAACACTCAGAACATTCTTCTCGTACCAAAATCCTGAAATCTGAAAAAGAAAACCAGATGTCATTAAAATAAAAAATCTGAATCTGACATCTAGCAACAAAAGCAAATTCATACTAAGGCAATGTTTCCATTCCGTTGGGACCCTTGGAGGTCCCAAATTAGCAGATAGACTTACCTGCTCGACGGAGGATCTGTCTTCATTCTGCTGAGCTGATCCACCGATGTAAGGCTGAACGTAGTCGAGTACGTTCAGCCTCTGCAACGGCGGATGTGTAAACAGACCATCGGCCGGCAGGCAATGTCTGTGGGGTCGCGACCCCTCCGCTAAGCGTATACGCTTAGCAGGGGTCCCGACGTATAATGGAAACAAGCCCTAACTTAGGCTATGTCCCCACATGTACAGCCGCCCGCGGCATGATTCTAAATCACACCCACGTTAGTTAATGGGGCTCCCCCCCCCCACAGCCGCGATGGGGGGGGGGTGTGATCGTGAGTGGCTACACCGCATTTGTGAACATGGGCTGCGGGTGTTGCAGGTGATATGTGAGGAGTGCTGGCTCCGCCCCTTCACACTGACATCGGACGGCAGGAGCAGCAGCTGTTCTTATACTTTGTATGAAGACTCACATTCCATGCAAAGTAATGGAGACTGAACAGGGTTTTCCAACATGTTGGAACCCCCTTCAATCAAGTTTCTTCCAGTGGGCTCTATTGTAAACAGATTAGAGTACAATCAATAACTGTGAGTGTGCATGTTGATTGATTGTACTCAAATCTTTTTACAGATCTACTCATGTGTGCCTAACTTTAGACATGTGTGTGCAAAGGAAGCTTGAGATTTGATTAAATGTGTTTATACTCAATATAGGCCAACAGGTATATAAGCGGAGACGACGAAGCCTAGGGTAGAAAATGCAACAGCTAAGGCACAGACACATTGAGCTAATGTGCTTTTGTTTAGGAATTGTATTTTTCAGCACATTTTTGGTGGTTTAAATGTTGGCTTCTATTCGAGTATATACGGTAGTTGTTTATGGGTCAGTTTATATTGCTCTTTATGTTTTCAAAGTCTACTATAGTTCTTACCCAACAGAAACTTTTAGAGGCACTTGCATGACAATATTTAGTTTGTGTCAAAGATATTTTCATTGCAGACCCAAGTCTCATTGCTCAATGAGACAATGTGATGTTAGAAACCTAATAATGACTATTACAAGATATTCACTTAAAGAGTAAAAGTAGATAGGAAGCTTTACATTATTGCCAGGATGGACAGTTGTTGCATGAGCCCCTGTGTTGGATAAATATTCTCACTTAAACATAGAAGATTATTATTATATTATAATATTAGGGGTAAAGTGATGTAGAAATGTAAATTAACTACGTAGGCTGCAGTTATGTACTCCATACACACAAGTCCTACATGTCCAGAAGTTTTTCAGAACGGTTTCTCAGCACTAATAAACAGGTTTAGAGGAAGAAAATGTATTCTGATTGCAGGGATGACTTCGGTTTCAAATAAATATTAAATAAAGTAATTCTATTATAGTTGTGTAAAGTTTTAGGTCATTGTAAAAAGGCAGAAAGAGAAGACATAAGAAGTTGGGAGGTATTTTTGTAGTGTTGGACAAAGATAAAAAGGGAAGTTTGTATGTGGTTTATCATGTTGCTATCATCAAGACCTTATAAATAAAAGCCATACTGTCATGTCACATGGTTCATAAACAATTGCGTACACTTGTCTGAATGTTGTGAGATTACCAAGGAAAGGCATTATATTGTAGATATAAACTTGGTAACGTGTTTTGCATAGCGAAGGCTCAACTGGCAACTAGATAAGACCACAACAGCTTAACCCGAAAACTGCCAGGCAAATGCCTCATAAGGCGTCTCTTTTTTTAGGTTTTCAGTCTTTGAAATCAGATAAATTTTTTTTGCCTCTTTAAAAAGGAGACAAAAACCAAAATCAAATCAAAACTATTCAGTGCTTAAATATTTTCAGATCAGAATTATGCAAAGAATACACTTCATTGGAAGAGCAGCATTGTCAACCAGGCTGCTTTCCCAATTTGAACTTCAAACAAATTCTTACCCAACCTCCTTTAAATTAGATGCAGAATTTAGATTACTAGGACCAGTAGCATGTGTTTTTTCTTCTAGGATTTAGATCAGTGATGGTGAACCTTTTAGAGACAGAGTGCCCAAACTGAAACCCATACCACACTTATGTATCTCAAAGTGCCGGCATGGCAATTTAACCTGAATTACACACACACAAAACATTCTTACAAGGTAGAATAGGAGAGTGTATGGGGTGCTGTGTGCAATCATAAGAAAGGGGAAGAGAACTGACAGCATTGAGAGCCAATAGGCTGCAGTTCTTTACTCTGTGCTGGCTGACAGCTTGTGTGCTCACAGAGTGGGCTCAGAGTGCCATCTCTGGCACACGTGCCATAGGTTTGCCATCACTGGTTTAGATCATCTACTTAAACCTACCTAACAGATATATTAGTTTACCTCTAATGACAAAAATAATGTGTCCTATAAAGTGTAGTGTCCTCATGTGTCCTATAAAGTGTAGTGTGGACCATGGTTCTCCCAGAGTCAAGGAAATAGATACTTGTGTATGAGATGAGAAAGGAATTAAACAAATCGTAACATTTGTTAAGCATCTAAAGAAAAAATAAACGGGTTTACATGTATTGTGTGCAAAAGAGAAGATCATATCTTAATCTAGGCAAAACTCATTGCATGTGTAAAAAAAGAGTGCTCTAATATTACACAGACCTAAACAGCCCCCCCCCTTCTACACAATATTCACAATCTGACCTCTGCCAAAACTGGACTACCCCCCAAAAAAATTTAATAAAAAAAAAGAGGAACATGGACAGCAATAAGACCAGATAAAGTGGTTTAATCATTTCACGTTGTGTCCTAAATATAATACACACAAATTAGAGATAGGATTATGCTAATCCATGGCATCCATTCATTCTATGAACTTCAAAAACATAGGTGTCAGTTCTTTTTTTATGGTCATGCTTTTAAATGAGCTGACAAGCAAACAAATGCATAACATATTATACCTAGATAGCAAATGAAAAATCAACACATTAACTTGCCAAGCTGCATTACCACACATCCTTCACAGAACATGTTAAGAGGAACCAAGCTTAGCTGTGAAAATTCAATTTACTAACTTCTATTTATTTCAAATATTGAAAAGGGACAGGAGAAAAAAAAAGCAAATTAGCCTGGAAGAATATATTTCACATATATGTCTATGGTTCCTCTTTCCTCATCTTTATTTGAATGTTGTCATGCCGTGAATTTGGTTTAACAAACTGCAATGTACAATCTTATTAAGTTTATAAAAACAGAAACAACTGGAAAAACATCAGTGAACAGGAAGCCAGATTTTCACACCTACAGCAATGTGTAGCTATGTTTCCTAGTTGCTGGACATGTGGCTTTGGAAGTACTATTCTATAGAAACACGCTGCTTCCTGTTTTGATGCAGTAATATCTTCCTATACAATCTGCACGTATGTCTTAATTGTTCCTTAATCGTGAGTGAGAGAGCAAGTTTTCACTTTTATAAAGATTTAACTGTTAATTGTTATAATTGAATTAGGAACAAAATTAGTTTTTGTGTGACTTTAAACTTAGGATTTCTAATTTCTTAACAAACTCTCTCATCAAGGTACATTCAGTGGGCTCATATAAATCAGAAAGCTGTGAACCAAAATAAGCCACCCTGCACTAAACTGGAGAGGGTTCAATTCTGCCCAATTCACCCCCCGCAATTGAAATATGTTTCTACCACAAAATTTCTACCACTCCAGCAGAATTTCAAAATAGACATTTCTTCTTAAAAATTCAGGTTAATATGTAAAAATTATACTAAGTTATTACATATAAAATGGAATGAGTATAGTGGTCTCCCGAACCTCTTACCCATTCCTAAAGGCTTAAATAAAAGTCCTACAAATAAAACAAAATATTTTTCTTAAATTCTGTCCTTCATATCTACCTATCATACATACCTACCAGCACAGTTGAAACGATGTCCCCAGCTGTATTCCATTCTGGGTAATGTCTCTCAACCTACCTTCCCACGCTACTGCACATGCCCAACAGGTTACTTTAGGGCAGTGGTTCCCAAACTGGGTGGCAAGAAGGTATTCTAGGGGGGCGCCGGGCCACATTCTGAACCTGTGTTTGAATGGGGAGGGGAGGCTCGATAATGTTCCTAAATCGAAAAGGGGGGTCTGCAGGGAAAGTTTGGGAACCACTGCTTTAGTGCATAATCTCACATGGATCAATACAGGCAGGTACTCGCCATGGATAAGCACAAGTGCATCTGTTCAGCCCTGGCCGGGACATGTGCTACATTCAGTGCAGAATGGATTAAAGTGGGGTAAATTGGTTGTAAGTATGTTCTTTACTATACACTTCTCAAAAAATAAAGGGAACACACATTAATACATCTAAATAAATGAAATATTCCTATTAAATACTTTGTTGTTTATATAGCTGAATCTGTTGACAACAAAATCACATAAAAATTATCAATGGAAATCAAAGTTATCAACTCATGGAAGTTTGGATTTGAAATTACACTCAAAATTAAAGTGGAAAAAACACTACAGGCTGATCCAACTTTGATGTAATGTCCTTAAAACAAGTCCAAATGAGGTTCAGTAGTGTGTGTAGCAGCCACATGCCTGTATGATCTCCCTGCATTGCCTGGGCATGCTCCTGATGAGGTGGCAGATGGTCTCCTGAGGGATCTCCTCCCACAACTGGACTAAAGCATCCCCCAACTCCTGGACAGTCTGTGGTGCAATATGGCGTTGTGCAATGTGGCGTAGCGAGACATGATGTCCTAGATGTGTTCAAGTGGATTCCGGTCTGGGGAATGGGCGTCCAGTCCATAGCATCAATGCCTTCATCTTGCAGGACCAAAAAGGGGGCTACTATTCTATAAGCAGTTGAGCCAGCATCCCAAAAATACTAGTACAAAGAAACTTAGCAATAGATGATGAGCAACAGGGTACCATCAATCCATATACCAGAGAATTCCCCCTGAGAAAGTCAGGGGCTGGGGGACTTTAAAGGCTCGGGGAGTACAGTAGGTCATACATAGTAACAATCAATCATGATTATAATGGTAAAAGGTAGGCCAGAGGCCCAAAAACCAGCAAATAGCACACCATCTGATTAAAATTGAACAAGCATATTGTTCAACAAATCACAGATAAAGTTCAAAACAATTTAGTAGAATGGTAGTATTCCCAACATGAAGCGCGTTTCGTTTCCAAGAAACTGGGGGCCAGACCCTGCACAGGGAGGAGACCCGATTTACCTCAATTACCTCAACCAAAGACGGTTGCCTTCCAGCAGCTTCTTCATACCTGCACTTATCTACCTGCCAGTAATCCTACTGGACAATCTTCTGGCTGACCGCCAGGTATCCGTTCCTGGACTTAAGGACCGGTCCCCATTAAAATCTCATCTATAGGAACCTCGGCCCACTTGGCTTATGCTGACTTTGTGACGAACTATCCCTGATGACGTTTCTTGAAAACGAAACGCACGTCGGGTGGGGAATACTACCATTCTACTAAATTGTTTTGAACTTTATCTGTGATTTGTTGAACAATATGCTTGTGCAATTTTAATCAGATGGTGTGCTATTTGCTGGTTTTTGGGCCTCTGTGCAACCTTTTACCATTAAAATCGTGATTGATTGTTATTATGCATGACCTACTCTACTCCCCGAGCCTTTAAAGTCCCCCAGCCCCTGACTTTCTCAGGGGGAATTCTCTGGTATATGGATTGATGGTACCCTGTTGCTCAACATCCATTGCGAAGTTTCTTTGCCTTCATCTTGCAGGAACTGCTGACACACTCCAGCCACATTAGGTCTAGCATTGTCTTGCATTAGCAGGAACCCAGGGCCAACCACACCAGCATATGGTCTCAGAAGGGGTCTGAGGATCTCATCTCGATACCTAGTGGCAGTCAGGCTACCTCTGGCAAGCACATGGATGGCTTTGCATCCCCCCAAAGAAATACCACCCCACATCATTACTGACCCACTGCCAAACTGGTCATGCTGGCGGATGTTGCAGGTAGACGAACATTCTCCAAGGCATCTCCAGACTCTGTCACTTCTGTCACATGTGCTCAAACATGCTTTTCTGCTGCTGTCATCTGTGAAGAGCACAGGGTGTAAGTGGTGAATCTTGTATTTCTCTGGCAAATACTAAACGCCCTGCACAGTGTTGGGCTGTAAGCACAACCCCCACCTGTGGACGTCAGGCCCTCATACCGCGCTCATGGAGCCTGTTTCTGATCATTTGAGCAGACGCATGCACATTTGTGGTCCACTGGAGCTCATTTTGCAGGGCTCTGGCAGTGCTCCTCCTGTCCCTCCTTGCACAAAAGCAGAGGTAGCGGCCCTGATGCTGGTTTGTTGACCTCCTATGGCCTCCTCCCCGTCTCCTGGTAGCACCTCCACTGGACACTGCTGACAGACAAAGCAAACCTTCTTTGCTTTAGGCCAGGTGTGGGAGGAGATCCCTCAGGAGGCCATCCACCACCTCATCAGGAGAGTGACCCATGCATTGTAGGGAGGTCAAACATGCACATGGAGGAGACACACTGAGCCTCATTTTGACTTGTTTAAAGAACATTACATCAAAGTTGTATCAGCCTGTAATGTTTTTTCCACTTAAATTTTTAGTGTGACTCTAAATCCAGACCTCCATGGGTTGATTTCCATTGATAATTTTGTGTGATGTTATTGTCAGCACATTGACCTATGTAAAAAATTTTTAATATGAATATAACATGCATTCAGATCTAGGATGTCTTGTTTTTTAGTTCCCTTTATTTTTTTATTTAATCTATTAACTTTTTGTATTTTTCAACCCTTTAGGAATGGAGACCTTTATACCCATTCCATTGGGTTATATTCTTTTTATTTTTCAATTTAATATATTTGTATTCACTAAATATTTTTGTAGTTATTAAATATAAAAATATATATTTGTAATTTGAATTTCAACTGAAGACTCCAAATTGCTACTTAAAATTTATATTTTCAACTTTCGACACACTTTTAGACACACCTAGTCTTGGCACATTCTACTTTAAACGCACATTGTTTTATATTGGGCAATATACTTTGTGGAGGTACTTGGTTTTCAGAAGATAACCACAGTTCTTGAGGATGAAAATTAAAATGGCATTTACGATTACCTAAATCATTTTAAACACATAATTCACATTATTTCAGGATTGTATTTATTTTGTACAAAATGTTTTGCTGGATGTCTAAAATTGGTCCTTGCAATATACTGGATGAACAGTTGGCTATAGGTAGGAATGCTATATTATATAAACACATTTTATGTAAACATTCATTTGGTAAATATATTTCATAAGACATGGCCATGTTTTTTATTATGGCCATGTCTTATGAAACCCATACAATTTCACATGTATACCATGAATATACATATACATACATTTGATGATTAAAAGGCAAAGAAAAGAACACTCACCAACCCGCTTACTGCAACCACCAGCATGTATGGGCTTGAGGTCAAAAGCTGAACATAAGAAATGAAACAGGTAGTGTTAAAATATCTCTGGTTTCATCTTTTAGCAGGTAAACGTAAATAACATTTTAACTGCTCACAGAGAAGAGGGCCCTAAGAGGTCAACATGTTTGCCAGATAAATAAAGTCAATATACAAAACAAAACAGTATTTAGAAAGAGATTACAAAACTTGTGCAAAGAATATATGTATTTAACGAATGGCTGAATGTTATAGGTGTGTTCTTTGGGACCAGGCATTTTTTTAGTGACAGATTGCTTTGCACGTGCAAAGAGCTGTGATCTAATGAATTGAAGGACAGGCTGATATATCTATTTTCTAATTTGTATAGATTTAAAAAAATTTATTATTAAATTAAAATAATCCATAAAAGGAAATGTATGAAATAATAGTAAGTACCGTATTTTCCGGCTTATAAGACGACTGGGTGTATAAGACGACCCCCAACTTTTCCAGTTAAAATATAGAGTTTGGTGTATACTCGCTGTATAAGACTACACCTTCCAACGCACACCAAATAAAAATTAAAAAAACTGATTTGCTTTCAATATGGTTATTTTAATTCTTATGACATGGGCAAACTGCCTGCAAGTCACGGGAAATCCACTGGCAAATGTGTCGGCGTGTGTCATTTTTTTGGCCAGCTCAGGGAAACGGCAGTGGACATCGAGGATAAAAAAGAAGGAGGGGGATAAGGAGGCACTTCCGATGTCTGACAGGCAGACTCCTCTGGCTCAGACGTTTCTGCACTCGGAGTATAAGACGACTCCCAACTTTTGAGAAGATTTTCCTGGGTTCAAAAGTAGTCTTATACGCCAGAAAATACAGTACTACAAAGAGTTAGCCCAGTTAAGACTAACATTTCATATGTTGTACAGTATAATTTTCTAAGCATAAATCATAAGCAAGTTAAAGGTTCCGTAGTTTTGGACTATAAGGCGCATTTTATGTTCGTTTGAATACATCTGAATGAAGCTATTTCCCGTTACAAAAATCTAACAATATTTCATTCAAGCATATCTGAACAAAATAGAGTGTATACATTCGATATAGGTACAATCAATATTAGATCAAAATATCAAACATCCTGATCGAATCTATCGTCGATTGTGCAAAAATCTATACGTGTATGGCTAGCATTAGAGTTCCACTCAAGTCTCCTTCATAGAAACCGGTATGGGCATTTTCGTTTAACAATCCATGGGCCTTTGAACTTGACTGCTATACACATGCTAAATAACCCAAAGAAGATCATGGCAGGTACTTGCTTAATTATTTTTTTTTAACCAAACAGGGAGTAGAGAAATCTAACACTTATTATTATATATTTATAACAAATTTTACAGATCCTCAAGCTGACAGGTGTCTTATACCCCACAAAAAAATGCAGCACAAAAAAAAAGAGAATGTTTCCAAATATGTACAAAACTTCCTATGAATACACAGTAAAAAGCCCCTCATACACCTTACAATCTTCCCATACAATTTCTGTACAATCAACTTTTCTTCTACCAAAACCATGTAATATGAGGTCCTTTCTAAACCTTCCAATCACTATGTATTCTATCGGGGGGGGGGGGGGGGCACTAGACTACATGGTTGTTGATAGATCTAAAGTAAATTGTATGGAGAGATCTAAATGTGTATGGGGGGCTTAAGATACTTTCTGTATAGCTTGAAAAGGTAGAACATAAGCGAAATGTACCTACCTGTAATCCCACGATATACACTAATGTTTTGTTTGTGATTGGAAACAACCCAAATATATGAGCCAAGGATACTTGCGGCACGGAACAATAAAATGGGACAAACAGTGCAAACACCGGAGCTAAACTGTGGGGGGAAAGAAAAGGATAATAAATATTACTACACACAAACAAACAAAAATATTTAAGGCATGTGTTGTTATATTTCTCCAGCAAGTTTACAATGGTTTCTTGAATCAAACAAACAAACAAACATTGCTATCATTTTTTTTTAAACAATATTTTCAGAGCAAGGGAATAGCAATCACTATGGATGATAGCCCATTATTAATATTCGGTATGACTATAGGGTTACAAAAACAAAGGGTCCACTAAATAATTTTGTTTGTATCATCAAAGATACTGAACTGTTATTGTTGTTTATTTCATGGTTAATCTATTTCATTTCATTATCTTAAGAGGCA
The DNA here is from genome assembly GCA_036250615.1 of Ptychadena robeensis. Lineage (NCBI taxonomy): Eukaryota > Metazoa > Chordata > Amphibia > Anura > Ptychadenidae > Ptychadena > Ptychadena robeensis. Next base: position 63,947,820 of record CM070033.1, on the reverse strand, counting down.
TTTTGCTTCATGTACTTCTGCAATATATTGCCCCACGCTGTATTTCATGTTTATTAAAACACACTTTGTTCTTCTGATAAGGCCTTTCATCATAACTCAAGCAGCAAGCAATGCTGTGACATCAAACTGGTATAAACACTGGACTACATTTATGCTCAATGTTAATTGTTCTACTACGGTCAAAATAGGCATACACAATGTATCTAGAAATCAGTAGGGGAAAACGATAACTTGCACATCAACTATTTACTGGAAGCACTGTATCATGAACCCTGGTCAAAATTGTTTGAAAACAATGCTGAACAAAGTGCAGTGGGTAAAACATGGCAGACCCCTTTTACACACACAAGTCAGTGAGGACTTAACGTTCCATCAATAGGGTACTACTCTTTGATCAATTAATGTGAAAATGTTTTCGGTTGGAAGGCTGAAAAAAGATTGTTTGCTCCCCAGAAAAAAGAATGCAGCCCAAATTTACAACCCACCGTATTTTTCGGACTATAAGATGCACCAGACCATAAGACCCACCCAGAGCAGGGAAACCAGAAAAAACATTATTTAATTAGATTAAATAATTAATTAGATTTAATTAGATTAAATTAGATTAAATAGTGAATTAGATCAATGGTATGAATCTAATCAACACAATACCAATTTTCTGCCGCTAGATGTCACTAGCAGCAGTACTATCACGGCACACACGTCGTCATCTTCTTCACTGATCGGGAAGAAGGGAGCCACAGGGGGAACGGCTGCAGAGTCTCCTCTCCCTCTCTGGCTGTGTCAGTGGAAGCTGCAGAGTGATTGCAGCTGCCACAGACATGCAGAGAGTGATATAGATATGGAAAAATATAGCTCTCTCTTCATTGCTTAAATCAGCAGGACTCTGGGTTCTGCTGGCATAAGCAATAATACAGTTCAGATGTGAGATCCGGCCGTGAGCGGATCACTCATCTGAAAGCTCCTCCAGGCCCCCAGCTGATCTCTTTGCCGGGAGAGCTGGCGGGGAGCCAAGGCTCACATTCAGATCATATGACACCTTATAGTCTGAAAAATACGGTATATTGTCCAGCCTGAGGATTCAAAAATAGTCTGCAGGGTTACAAAGCTAGTCTGCATATGGTCATTTTGCCCTGTTGTTTCTCTACAATATTAAAATTCTTCTACTAAAGCCCCATCTTGGCTTATTCTACTTTTGTCCTAGTCTTGCATCAAGCAATTATTTTCAGATTATGTTGGTACTTTCTTACTTAGAAATGTCCTGTGTTCACCTTGGGGTCTGTCCTAGGCACCCACGGCCCTATGTTTTTAAAGGATTTGTGCATAGTTAAAGAAACTTAAAGAAACAAACCTTGTCTCACTAAAAGATGCTAAACTAACTGGTTCTTCATTTTGACTTTCTGAGAACAGTTCACAAACTGTAACAATTTTATCAGTGGCTGAGAAAATGCAGAAAGTTCACCCATCCCTTGATAAGGTCTTACAATGACATTTCTCAAGACAACTTCAAACAAAGGTTTAAAAAGTACATTAATCCTATAGCAGTAATCTACTCTCAACGTTTATTTTTCTAGATGCTATCATTTCCCTTTCCTATAGCAAGTATATAGTCTATGCAAATGTTTGGGACTCCTTGGTGAAGTAATATATGTTAATTTTCTCAGTGAAGAGAAGGCATCAAAACATCCATGGTTAAACTGTATGTGTATATTTTTTATCTATTTACTTTGGCCAGATTAGGGAGGGAATAAACCACAGTCTTCCCCCTCGCTTCATTACCCTCCTTGTCAGTAGTCACAAAAACAAGTGCACCCTCTTTTCTTGGCAATGACAATTTGATCGTGTATGTTTATCCTTTCACTTGCATTGGCAATAAATAAAAATAGAGGGAATATCTGCCTTATCCTTAACACACAGAGCAATAAACACCTGACAGTTGATCTAACCCAGCGGGGGCCAAAACCCTTTGGTCTTTTAATTTGGCCTTTTGTCCACTTGATGTAAAGATGCTCTAGCTACCCTCTGCTCATTCCCTGAAATAAGTGGAGATAATGCCTAGAGGATGATTGTTCGGGTCTCCTAATGGCGGTAGTTTGCCTGCAATACAATGTTTATGCCTCAATTTATTAATATTGTTTTATATAGAATTCTCTTTTTTAAATTTCCTGTCTGGACTACAAGAGGTAAGGACACCTAAACCGGGCGGCCCTTACAGGCTCAAATGTAAAAAACCATTATGGCCCATGAGTCAAAACGTTTGCCCGCCCCTGATCTAACCCTTACTACTCTATCTAAATCCTTAGCTTTGATCGAGCTATGAATATGTTCGGTAGGAACAAAATTCTTAACAGGCAGTAAATAGGCTTAAACATGCTTTTACTGACATCTCCTAATGTTAATAGCAATGTATAGCCCCACCCATCCTGCCCTGACCTGAGAGTTAACATATTGTAGTCTAGAGAATCAGCCACCAGCATACCAAGTTATGAGCAAACAAACATAGCCATGGATGGCAAACATCTGCAATTCATCTTTTCCCACCATAAGTACTACTCTCCCAACCCCCCCTCGAAATCCGGGAGGAGGGGGGAATATTTGCTTCATATAGTGCAAAGGTACGACCACCTGAGGCTGAAACTTTACTCTCCATGGCCCTGCCAAGCAATAAACTAAGCTGGGGAGGCAGAGGAGCTGTCAGAAGGAAGATCTGCCCACATGCTGCTTTCCTATATGGCTCAGAGAGCTGGAGAACTGTGCATAGGAAAAATCCACCCATGCCCAACTCCCATATAGTGGCAGAAGCAGATGGGAGAGACATCCGCGGCAGCTCTTCTGTCTGTACTGTATCTGATTTGGGCTTAAGCTGCCCAGCTCAAATACCGCTTTGCCGTCAGGACTGGAGGCAGGTAAGCTGTCAGAAGCAGCTCCCCACTTCCACTATGCCAGTCAGGCTTGGAGGTCTTGCAGCAGAGTAGAAGAGAGCCAAAGTATTTTTTGTACATCATGTGCTCTGTATTCTATACGTCAGAGCGTTTAATGATCTGAAAATACAGTAATACTTTACAAACAATAGTATTAAAATAATAGAACTTTTATAAATGAACAATTTAAACAAAATGTTGTGCTTAAAATAAACTGCAGATTAGATTGCAATGATCCTGACCTAACGCTCAGACAATTGCACAATACTAATACTTCAGAGTAGCAAGTGGAATAATATACCGTAACCAAAAAAGTGTTGCTAAGGCTATGCAACTTTTGCTACCTCACAATACCATCTGCCCTACCACCCAATGACACATCAATAATATGTACAGAAACTAAGGAACTGAGATATTGCAGCTGAAGTCTCTGCTTACTCTACTTCAGCACAGTAACATGTGTAAAACCAAGGGTGTGTTGTGCTTCATCAGGAATAGAAAGTAGATGTGCATTTTGCGGCAAACAAATGGATTACTATACCGCAGAACAATACATAAGGTTTTGTAGCACACCAGCACTACTGTTCCACACAACTGTGGAGACTAAATACAGAGAACTGACATTTGTGGGAGAAATCACAACATTCTTTTACAACATGTAAACCACAAAAGCTTCTATTATTCATTTTTTTTTTTACCGAGCGGTAGGGTCAAAACTAGTGCTTAACCAACCTATATATTAAAGTATGCACTTTGAAATAAAATTAAAAATGCTCTGGCGGGGGGGGGGGGAGGTGTTGGGGTTGGGGGAAAGCAGCTTTAAGTCCTACAGTTATTGCTGGAACTACTGAGCATTGTAAAAAAAAAGATACAGAAATCAGAGGTGCCAATCCCCAATGCTTATTAAGTCCAGTACAATGTCTAGGAACACCCAACATGTTTCAGGGGGCTCATCAGTCTCCCTTCTTCAGGCTGCATCTTGGATTTCTGGACTATTCTAAAGAAATTCAAGGTTTGCTGGCTGATCTCAAATGATAATTTTTGCAGCCATCGGTACAAAAAAATGTACCAATAAGAGGACTTTTAGAAGTACTTAGTTTGTAACACAATGCTGCAAAAATAATTTAGTAATAAAACCTAAAATTAGCCAGTAAACTTACCGTATTTTTCGCCGTATAAGACGCACCGGCGCATAAGATGCTCCCAGTTTTTAGGGCAGAAAAACCAGAAAAAAAAGATTTAATAAGTTTTCTTATTAATTGGTTTAATGCAATGAATTTAATGGATGCAATATTCAATTCAGCCACAAGGTGTCACTAGCAGCAGTACACTCTCAGCTGAACACGTCATACTTTACACTGATCTAC
>CM070033.1:63860428-63897048 GCA_036250615.1 Ptychadena robeensis | reverse complement strand
TATGTCCATGTCATGTATGTGGGGGATTTTTTTTTTGAGTTTACTTCCGCTTTAAGGTTGGAGCTGGCCTAACAAGCTAATTCTTAAACCTTAATCCAAAAGCTGTAAAGTACATGGTTCATTACTGTAAAAAAATGTCTCTAATGGCAAACAGCAAAAGGAAGGAGGAAATAGACTAGGTTTTAGAAAAGGATTTTAAACTTGTAGATGAAACCTTAACCTCCCTAGCGCACTGCCCGTATCGCGCCGTTATACGGCAATCGAGGCAGTGTACACAGTACAGTTCACTTTAATGTTATATAAATCACTAAAGCTATAAACTAAGTATACATGTTGGAGTTGTTGTTTGAGGTTAAGTGAAAAAAACACATATCTGCAATACACTGTGGTAAACAAAGACCTCCCAGCAGTTTCATACTACATGGTTCTCACATATTAGTTCTCATTTCTGAAAATCTGTGTCTTAAGTAATAATTACTTACAATCCAGATGGTAGAGTGCTGAGGTTCAAACCACTCACAAAATGTACAGCTTCAACAAGAAGAATGTCAAAAAGTGCTGAAATTATCCAGGACCCTAATAAATATGACTGTAAGGAAAGATAAAACAGATATAAATTGGTAAAATAACAACAACTGTGCAAAATCCTGCAATACAGAACATTTTAGGCGGAAACTTTGTCTTCAAGTTAGTGTGAGGAAGAACTTATGCTGGTTTCTTATTTGCGATCACTTGCTGCTTTCGTGAAAGGAAATGAGTGGGACACAGTAAATCTCTCTGGTGGGGACATAGAAAAAGCAACTTCATTTTTAAAAGAGTAAAAACCTGTTTGTTATCACCCTGCAAGACTTCCTGTTATAGCACCACTTATTTTTTTCTTTTGTTTTACAAAAGTAAAAAAGTATCTTTGCAATACAGATCAAAGTAACATCTACCTAGAGCCAAAGATTAGTACAAGACCAACACCCCAAATTTAAACCAGAGGTGGGGCCTGGGCCGACCTTAAATAGTGGCACCCTATGCCAGATATTCCTGGCACACACCAAGGGGACTTTAAATAGTCAAAAAATAGTTACTGTTGGTAATAATTGTAATGCAATGCAATATCTGGCCTAGGGTGCTACTATTTGAGGTCGGCCCAGGCCCTACCTCTGGTTTAAATTATCTTTACAATACACCAGTGCAATAAGGAAGGGATTGTGGGAGATGAGGCATAAGGTGAGTAAGTCATTTTTACATCACAAAAAGAGTGTTTATCAATTTTAGTAGAGTGGAAAAAGCTGCTATTGTAATGGTACGTTTTAGTTCATTCTGGTGGGATTCCCAACCACTGCAAGATCCTAAATGCTCCCTTACATCCAAGGGGTTCAGGATTTACTTACTCAATCCTGCTTATACTTTTTGTGAGCAAGCCTCATTTGAAAGCTTGTTTGGTTTAAAGCAGTTATGTCATTCATGCAGCTGTAGTAGGTGCCTCTGGGCCAATTGATAGATCAGGGATGGATGGCAATGCCAGGAGCAGAGGCGTCAGTCTCCCAGCCCACATGGCTGGTGATGATGATGGCGACTTGGGCTGTCATTGTACAAGGGCGGGAATTCCAAGCAGTGTACTATGTACACTACACTGCCTGTACCGCACTGTTAAAAATGAATCATGCAACTGCTGCAGCCATTTTGTTCTGTCTACACATGCTAAAATTTGCATGATGTACACACAATCCCACCTTCTTGCTGGGTTCTTAAAAAGCTGTGAAATAGAGAGATGTGCATGTACTCTAGACACATGTGGAATATATGACATGGGTTGTTTATTTTGTCCCATGAAAGTTTATGCCCAGTTTAAACTTAAAGGCATGTCTTACCGTAAATTTTCTAGTGCCGAAGCGCCTCTCCAATGTTCGAAAATTGTATATAAGTAAACTGCTACAAAATGTATCCTTCAGATCCAGACATATTATTCTCCCAAAGAAAAGTCTCCATATCTAAAACAAAAAGTATACAAGTGCTGATATTAAAAGAGATAAAAAATATACATTTTATCAAAGAAAATAAAAACACTGATTGAACATACAGACAAGTCCATAAATATTGGGACATCAACACAATTTTAACATGAATTCTTTCCCTAGTAGAAAGAAAACACCCTTCACAATAGTTGGCTAGATCAAGAACAATCCCCAGGAGGTAGGTGTATGTGTGTCAAAGTCATCACTTCACCAGAGTGAATACAGAGGGTTCACCACAAGATGTAAACCATTGGTGAGCCTCAAAAACTGTAAGACGCCTTCACGGGTCTAAAGCCCTCCATACACCTTTAAGCTAGCCACACACGGCTCGATAAAGTAACAGATTAGAGGAACATCGGGTGACGTGCGCGCTCACGGCTCCCGATTCTCCTCTCATCTGTCACTTCATCTGAGCCATCCACTGTCCCTTTCGAGAAGAATTAATGGATTCTACTCCAAAAACGTCGACCAACAGGTTTCCAACATGTTGGAAAACCTTGGTCGAAATCCATGGAATTGAATAGGGACCCTGCTATCCCCATCTAATGCAATGGATGACAGCTGGAGCCGGTGTGAACAATGGAGAACACAGGCTGCAGTGTGAACAACGGAGAACACAGGATGTGAGTTCAGCTGCTCTGTGTGAAGGGGGCGTGGCCAGCTAGCTGCGAGAGGAGAGAAGAGGAAGGGGGGCTGGCTGGGTCAGTGCCTGTGCATGTCTCCAGTGCTGCCAAAGAAGCTGACTGCTGGGGGACCGGTCTGTCGCCATCGTCCAGTAATTGATTTGCCCATGTGGTGCACATTGATTACTGTACGATTGACCCCCGATCAATTACAGCGTGGTGACGTCACCACGCTGTAATTGATCGCCGGTCGATTACACAGGAATCTACCCGTGTGTGGCCAGCTTTAGATCACTCCATACAATTTTAATTAGATCTTCCAACAACTATGTAGTGCCGTGTCCTCCCTGATAGAATACATAGCGATTGGAAGGTTTAGAAAGGTCCTCATATTACATGGTTTTGGTAAACGAAAAGTTGATTGTACAGAAATTGTATGGAAGGTTGTAAGGTGTATGGGGGCCTTAAAGCAACATCCTATGGACAGATGAGACCAAAATCAACTTGTACCAGAGTGATTGGAAGAGAAGAGTATGGGGAAGGTAAGGAACTGCTCATGATCCTAAGCATACCACCTCATCAGTGAAGCATGGTGGTGGTAATGTCATGGCGTGGGCACTTACAGCTGCCAATGGAACTGGTTCTCTTGTATTTATTGATGATGTGACTGCTGACAAAAGCAACAGGATGAATTCTGAAGTGTTTCGGGCAATGTTATCGGATTCTCATATTCAGCCAAATCCTTCAGAACTCATTGGACGACACTTTACAGTGCAGATGGACCATGACCCAAAGCAAACGGCAAAAGTAACCAGTTTTTAAAAGTTTTTAAGGAAAAGTGGAATGTTATGCAATAGTCAAGTCATCACCCGACATGCATCTGAATGAGCATGCATTTCACTTGCTGAAACTGGAGGGAAAACGCCCCAAGAACAAGCAGGAACTGAAAACAGTTACAGTAGAGGGCTGGCAGAGCATCACCAGGGATGAAACCCAGCATCTGGTAATATCTTTGCGTTCCAGAATTCAGGCTGTAATTGACTGCAAAGGATTTGCAACCAAGTATTAAAAAGGGAAAGTTTGATTAATGATTACTATTCTGTCGTATTACTCTTGGTCCCTTAACAAGTGGAAGGCACATATGCAAAGATTTATATTATATATTTTATGTATAATAAATCAAAACATTTTACATGAAACACACTGTACCGAATACAGGAATTCAGCCTAGGGAGCTTATACTGCTTAGTAAAAATCAGACCTACCTGAAAATAAGACCTAGTGCGTTTTTTGCACCTAAAATTATTATACAACAGTATTTGTTTTTATGGTAAACATGTCATATTTAAGTTTAATCTAAATAGAAAAAAAAACTACAACTGCAATACCGTCTTCTTTCACTAGATGCCCCCAGTAAACAATTGCTGTCAACTGACAGATCACATCAACAGCTGCAGATCTCTCCTTTCTGTGGCTGACAGCGATTCTCACTCTGTTCCACCCGGCTGCCTGTGATAGCTGTGGCCCCCTGAAACACCTCTGCACCCCATTTGTGGGAACAGCTGCTTTACAGTGACCTTATTGATTACATTAATATTAAAGACTTAGACTTACGTGCAAACTGTCTTTTATTGCTTGTACATCATAAACAAAGAATGCTTGCTGCTGGTGAAACAGGAGTGCAAGTAAAACCGAGAAAAAACCTGGGATGAGCAGAAGGCCTTTGGAGAGTGGAGCTTTATCTGGAGGAAAATAAAATAACATGTACAAAACATAATGTTACAACATAAATGTGCTAACAACTTCAACTGACGTTTTCCACATTAATCAGAGATTCTGTGGTGTTTGGAGAAGGAAGTTGTGTTAATAATTTAGAAACCACTGAATATTTATGAATTATATTTTGGCCTTTTAAATGTCAAATCTTGTTGTTTCTTTTATTAATAGAGCATGGTAGGGTAGACCTGCAGAGGCTATTAACTTCCCTATCGGTCAACCCCTACTATCCCCCCCATCCCTGACCGTGCTGCCATTGGTACCTGACACCCCTCCATTATAATGGAGGTCTATGCCAACCCCCCCCCCCTTCCGCGTCACCGATGATGAAATAGCTGCAGCTATTCATACAAAAGCCACACTGGATAAGTCTCAACCGATATGGAGGTAAAAGTTATTCACAACCTCTAGGATGAAGGAAACATTTGAAATCCTTCAGCTTCAGGCAGGGTGGATTTGATTTAAATCAAACCGATTTAAATCACGATTTAAATCACTAGTCAGTAAGGCTTGATTTAAATCAAACTGATTTAAATCAATCATTCTTGCTGGTATAACTTTAAAATGCGAGTAGGTGAAGATTTTTAGAACAACAACATTTTCATATTAGTTTTTTTCATCCCCAGTTTAGGTTAATCATTCATATTTGGACAACTTTTCTGTTGTACTTAGTTTTAAGAACTGCAAAAGTAAACCAAGCATCTGTGATAATATCTTGTAGGCAGAGAAACTGCCCAATAATCTTACAAAAACATACATAAAAGTGGACACAGACCCTCAGGGGTTACTCACGTCCATAGATCAATATAGAGGGGAAAGACGTGATTTCTGAAGATGGCGTCCCCACTGGTCATCTATGTAACAAGACCGACCCGAACCATCAACTGATCATGTTTACCAAAGTAAATGTATTAAAAATCGATCTTGTTGTACGCAGAACACCACGGCATTTATGTGTCTGTCTGTACATTCCTCGCTGGTGTCAGTGCAGTGGGGACACCACCTTGAGAAATCATGCCTTTCCCCCTATATTGATCTATAGTTGTGAGTAACCCCTGAGGGTCTGTGTCCACTTTTATGACGATTTGGTTATTCAGTATGACTGATCCCCTTGTGCTGGCTCTTTATGTAAATTTGGCCTATGAAATTACATATCGTACCCCCTGAAGAAGTCTTCACAAATTTGCTCCATTTGGACTATTTTAATTGTCTAAGCACGTGTACAGATGTGTACATCCGCAGCATTGCGCATTGTTTTTGATTGATAAGATGGCCATTACTTCATGTTTTGCACTGTGTATAATAAATGTATTGCTTTTACATAGGGAGTTGCCCTTCAAGTCCCCTCGCCCTTGTCTATTCAAGGGGAAATTTTGGGTGAATCATCAACTTCTGTCTGTTGTTTTTGGGATGTTGGCCGCTATACATCTGAGAGTGTAGTTCTATTGATTATAAAATCTTACAAACACCTCTGGAAGAGCCTGACATTGTGAATGGATTCATGGAATTTATTTACCAAAATATTAAACATATACAGCCTTATTCTACATAATTAAACACTAATCTTTATTATATCACGAAATAACCTTGGGATGGTAACATTTTCCTTTAAAAAGCACTTTATTTTTTTTAAAAATCAATTTAAATCAAAAAAATCTGATTTTTTTAAAAATCATTGATTTTTATCCACCCTGGCTTCAGGTGACAATGCATAAGTTAAATATAGACACAATTAAGGTGCAATATACAGTATTTATTTTGTTCTTAGGATTAAATGCCATTTAAATACAGAAAAGCAAGGTTAGAACATTGCAATTTAGTTGTTGTCCAGGTTCCCTAACCTTATGTCTTAAGGCCCCACACCACACCTTGTATAATCTTACCATACAACTTTTCTTCTACCAAAACCATGTGATAGGAGGACTTTCTAACCCTTCCAATCACTATGTATTCTATCAGGGTGTACCCGGCAATACATAGTTGTAGGTAGATCTGATTCACAAAAGAGCACATTGTACTTTTATTGTACATAAATGCTGATTTACAGAAAATTAGGATCATATTCAAAATGGTAAAAGAATCTTATTTGGAATCCAAATTACGATCGTATTTACAATTGTACTACGCATGCGCTCCATAGTAGTCCTAATTCGGTCGTGTTTAACTCTATCATACTGTGTGGTGGTATGATCGACCGATGACCTTTAATGCGGCGATGTCCGATGCTTTGCCTGGGTCTCCAGGCAAAGCTCGGCTGAGGAGGAGGAGCCGGGGAGAGGCGGAACTGCTCTCCTCGGCTGCTCCAATATCTGACAGCAGCACTGCTGCAGGGTACACCGGACGGCTCGAATATCCGTCTATACCCTGCTTTAATCCTTCCGTTTCAGGAGCATGCCTGCCCTTCTATGAAAGGCTCCTTCCCCGGTACTACTTATGCAAGTTATTTGCTGCACATGAACATGTGAAAGTGATATTGGGTGAGGTGGCTACATAGAGTGCAAAATGTAACGTAGCTTCACAAAACAGGAAGTGACTGGAGAACATATGAAGCGAGCGCTTCTTAAATTCCTTGGATGTCTGATTTTCTTGTTTTTGTTTAAGGTGTTATGGCAAAATTAAACAGAATAAAATGTTGTTTCAATTTCACGTTGGCTTTTCACTTCATTAATGATGCCAAGGATATGAGGATTTGGGACACCAATGGTAGCCAGCCAACAGGTGAAAGCTGAAAATGACCCAACATATACAATTGGGGTGGTTTGAAACAAGCTCTGCATGCAAGAACCCCATCAAACATCTCACAGCAAAAAATATGAATTAAGGAGTAGAGCAAACTTTTCTCAGGCTGATGTGGAAGACTGGTAGATTGCTACAAGAAGCATCTCACTGGGGGCAACACTAACTATTAGGGGGTAGGGCTCCCTAACATTTTCATTGGTAAAGAAATGTTGATATCTTTTGTTGAACCATTAAACCAAAGAATTCTTCTTGTACTTGAAATTTAATAATTTTATTTTCCAGAGATAAATATAAACAAATATATGCATCAATAGGTGAACATATTTAATGGGGTGTCCTAAATTTTTCATATGGTTGTATATTTTATTTGAGAATTCAGTCAACAAAATTTTCTTAGAGCATAGTTACTCCAGTTTGTCCTTGGCCTTTTTTGGTAATTTTACAACCTTAACATGTTGTGCTTGTGAGAAGTGCACTTTACATACACAGGAAGGAGCTGTCTGAAATGTTTAATAAACACATTAATACTTGCTCAAGTCTTGCTGAAATTGTTTTTTTTTATTCAGAGTTTGAGTTCTCCATAGTTAAAACTGAATATGAAACTCTAACAGGGTTGTTGAGGGTTATATTTGTAATGAAAATACCAGGAAGCTTACATTTGCAAATAGGCTCCTTTCTGTCTGGCCTAAACATCCTCCGTCTCATCAAGACTTAAGGCAGGGATACACTGCTCAATATTTGAGCCGTTCTAGAATTCGTTCGAGCTGCCCCGATATCAGCAGCCAGCAGGCAGCCCAGCTGATATTTTGGATGGAGACCATTCAAAGTATAGGATCCAACATACCAACAAACATTTTCAGACATTTTAGGGCTTGTCTCGATGCCGAGCCGCTCCGCTGCTGCAAGGATCAACATAGTCGAATACGTTGATTCTTTGCACCAGCGAATGTGTAGACAGACCATCAGCTGTGCAGGCAATGTCTATCTGCTACGTCAGGAGGAGTATTGGGGAAAAATGTATTGGGATCAGGCCATTATTCTAGTGACACTTGGTTTCTAATTCTGGTACCCAGGTTGCCCACATTTTTTTTAACCGACTAATGGGTTAATGTTGGGTAATTAACAATGATATTTAAGATGTATGTTGTTTTACCCTCTTTATCCCTATGACTAAGCCCCAAACTGTTGGGGGGAAACACTTTAGGGAAGAGGTTATGTTCCTTGTGTGGACCTTAGTGTAATATGGGTATATGTTTCCCTAACATTCTCGAATAAAGCTTAGATCATTTTAAAATGACCCGACACCCGTGTGTGGACTCTTCAACAAACTGTGTGGTCAAAGTATAGGATATCGATTTTTGCACAGATTTTATCACAGCTGTGTGCGTGAACTCGCATAGTGCTAAAATCTCTGCTAAAATCGTGCTAAAATCTGTGGAAAAAAAGCCACAAAGTTACCCTGATTGTCCTGTAGGTGAAGGTTTTAACTAGCGAGAGTGTGGGAGGAATCACCAATTTGTGTGAACTTTGGTGTCAGAAATATGTGGATTTACAACTAGCCAATATGAGGTACCCATGCTGCCTTACACTGCATCATCTATACCTGTTGAATACAATTATGCATAGACCTGCATGTTAATGGAGGCGGCGCTACTTATTCCAGCCCACATAGCCAGCGTCACGATGATGCCGGTGATGTGTAGAGAGGTAGGGAATCACATTTAACAGCCAAAATGACAATAAAACTAAAAATAGGCTAAAATCTTGAATTTTCTGGTAAATTAAAAATTGAAAGTAAATCTGGAAACAGAAAGTGGGAACTTAACTGTGGCAGCCAAAACACTATACACTGTGGTTCACAAAAGAGCACATTGTACTTTACCTTACAGCATTAGCAAGTTACCATGAGAAGAGAAGTGGTTCCCAAACTGGGGGGGGGGGGGGGGGGTATTCCAGGGGGCCCTCATTCTTAACCTGTGTTTAATTAGGGAGGGAGGGGGGCTTGATAATGTTGCTTAATAGAAAAGGGGGGCCCTGCAGGGAGAGTAATGTATTTTGGTTCTTGTGATGTGCATCTGTCACCTACTACTTGCCTTTTTATGATGTGCCATAGTAAGGTAATATGATTAAGTCAAGAAACATGTGTCAGTGTACACCAATCTGAAGCATAAACTGTATCTTGTGTACAAGCGCGCACACAAAGATCAGCTTTAGGCTCATAAGTTTACACACCTGGGCAGAATTTATGATTTCTTTACCATTGTTCAGAGAATATGAATGATAACACAAAAACATTTCTTTCACTCCATCCAGGTCATTGTATATCTGTAATGTTTAATTCAAATCAACTGGACTTGCTGTGTTCATTTCTTGAAGATGTTTTGCTAGTCATCCGACTGGCCAGGAAATGTCTTCAAGAAATAAACACAGCAAGTCCACAGCAAGGTTTGCGATAGGTTGTGTGAGAGAAAAAGAGCTTTTTAGAGACAGTTTAACTAGCAGATGACAAAATAATTTTCCACACTCCAGTTACCTTTATTGACATTTCATTATCTTGCAGCTCTAAGTTGGGGCTAGCTTTGTTCTATATTCTGCTAAATTGCTTTCCCTCTGTTCCAGGCGATTGTTGTAGAATAGCAATTCCATTCTTGTTTATCTAAATGTTTCCATTTACCACACTGTAATCATTAACCTGCCCCTAAAGGAATCAGTATTTAGGGGAATAGGCTGTGAGAAAATTAAAACCTGAACCTAGATAAATGTTTTATTCTTCTTGCTTCCTAATAGGCAATCTAAGGTGGATGACAGCATATATCTGTAATGGAAAGTCTGTTATTTATTACTATATGTGTTTATTTTAGAAAGGTCTGATTTTATTTTTGAATTAGAATATACCCTATTTTTTATGCACTGGGTCATAAGACGCACCCATGGTTTTGAGAAGGAAAAACCATGGGTGAGGAGGAAATCATTCACATGTAGTGTTCTATTAGAGAGAGCAGGGCTGGATCTTGCAGGACGTTTCATTGTTTGAGTATATGTCCCATCCCTGAAGAGACTGGAGGGTTAGAACATACTGTATATTGGTTTTCACTTTCAACTAAAGGCCCCCATGCACCTTACAATCTTACCATATAGTTTCTGTACAATAAAATTTTGTTCTAACAAAACCATGTAATATAAGGACCTTTCTAATTCTTCCAATCACTATGTATTCTATCAGGGAGGCCACTATACTACACAGTTGTTGGTAGATCTAATGGAGATTGTATGGATCGATCTTAAGGTGTATGGGGAGCTTTAAGCAGGGTGGTGATGGCTGTTTAAGCATGGGTCAAATCGATGGCTGTTTCGAGCGCCGTGTTCGCTCACGGCCATCTATCTGACCCATATAGTCTGCCCCTTGCGCTGTTTTCGAGCGGGACAAATCAATCCCGCTCGAAAACAGCCTTACCGGACATGACCGTTAATATGGCGATGTCCGATGCTTTGCCTGGTTCTTCAGGCAAAGCTCTGAGGAGGAGGAGCTGGGAAGAGGCAGTTCTGCTCTCCCCAGCTGCTCCGATATCTGACAGCAGCGTCATGACCTCATCACGCTGCTGCAGGGTACGGATATTCGAGCCGTCTGTACCCTGCTTTAAAGAGACTTAATTTGCACTGGCAGCTCACCTTGGAACATGTTCTTCACCTTGGAGGAGGGACGAGTGCAGTGAACGTATTACCTACTTTTAAAGTCTGAGAATCAACCCACCTCTCCATTGAATATGTAAATAGGATGTTCCAGGGTGAGCTCCAGTGTAAAGTGAGTATCTACTAGTTAGTCTCTGTGCTCTAAGAAGTAGCAAGAAATATCAATATACAGCATACTCTAGCTCTGTACACACCACAGGGAACATGCTTATGCCTACTGCCCCAGGAAATTCATGGTAACAGTCTTCTGATGGGACATAAAAAAAACCTCCAGTGCACTTTTTAGTTTGAACCAGGTGTTTATTGATGATGGGTGCATACACATGGAAGGATTCAACACTATATATAGTTTTTACATTCTGACATTTACCCCCTGATTTTGGGGGTAAACAGCGTGTCTTATAGAGTAAAAATATGGTAATGTATTATGTGTATATTTTTTATACCAAGGCACCACACTTTAAGAAAGGTACAATTGATGAATTCTATACATAAACAATCTCCTTTAATGTGTAGTTGAAGAAGCCTAAAGAGAAGTTCAAAAAGATATTCTGTAAGCATTTAAATGCTCAGCAATAGGTATGGAAACGGGCTGATTGTAGTGTAGATGCGCCACCTAGTGAGCATCATTCATATACAACAACTAGTCTGCAAAAGAAATCAGTGCACATTCAATTATTTATATATTCTAGTTAAATAGTATTAAAATAAGCCATTACATCACATTCCAAATTATTTTGCAAACTGTATTTGAGATCGCATTTTTTGTTGTTCAGCTAAACTCATGGATGGTATTGCGTCTCTGGGCTCATCACTGAAATCAATCCCAGAAACCTGTAAGTAGTATTATTGAACTCTAATGAAGGGAAAACTACTAAAGAAGGATGTCTAAATTACTAAGCAGACCACCATTGTCAGCTAATATTCAAAAGAAAAAGGATTTCTTTGCTGCTGCCGAAAAGCGTGAAATAGTTGAAAACCTTGGACAAGGTATGATACCTTTACGAATGAGTCCCGTGCAACACTCGATGGTCCAGATGGATGGACATTGTTGGCGGACAGCCACCATATGCCAACATTGCAGTGACATCAGCAAGAAGGTGACGGAGTCACATTTTGGGGCGGAATCATGGAGAGACAGCTGATTGGCCCTTTTAGGGTCCCTCATGGTGTAAAAATGTGTATGTGGAGTTCTGACTGACCACTTTCCATTGTACAAAAATCATGCTTTCTAAAACAATATCATCTTCATGTATGGCAAAGCACTCATCAAATGCAGCTAAAAAACTTATGGTGTGGCCCCCATCCTCCCCTGACCTCAATCTGAACCTTTTGAGTAAAGGTAGCCATACAAGGCCCAATTTTCACCCGTTTTTTTGGGCCGATTGACTGGCGTGCACACTCCCGCCAATCGCCTGCTCGGACGAAAATCGGGTGGGTCAACCTGGTGAGATTGACCAGGAATCAAAGCTGAGGGGGCCGGCTGCAGCAGGGTGACATCATCCCGCTGCAGTGGATCCCTATCTGTCAAGGGTGAATCGCCTTGTGTATGGCTACCTTAAAAGAAATAAAAGATCTATGAGGGTTTGAGGCAGTGTACATTCAAACAGCTATTCTGGGAGGCGGTTCTGGCTTTTTGCAAAAAAATTTAAGCTGAAACTCTCTAAAAATGTATTTCAATGGAATGCAAGAACTGTGAAGCTGCCATTAAATAAAGGGCCCTATGTTAATATGTAACTTGACCTGTTAAGACGCTTTAACATTTTTGTAAATATGACCTCTATTTTGCAAAATAATTTGGAACAGTATATTTTAATTTTTTTTATTTTTGAAAAAAATACTGCCATCATAAGGAGGTTTGTTCAGTAACATTTGATTATTGACTAATGGTAAATTACCTTTATGCTGCCACTTACATCAGAGAACAATATAAATAATTATATATAACCGGGTGTAGTGACCTTAATGCCTTTTATATTTATTATTATTAAGCCTTACATGAAACTCTGAAACCTCTTTCTCTAAATAAATAAAAATACCAAGCTTGTTGTTCACTAGCTTATGGTACAACAGACATGAATAAAATAAATAAAATGAACTTCTCTAAAACAACTTTACTGCTAGTCCAAAATAAGTAAATCCTGAAGTGTGGCACATATTCCCTTTAAGCAAACCCTGGAAATGCATTTTGTTCCAATTCCAGGATATGTAATAGCCCTTGTCTGCTGATCTGCATTTTGTGCCAAAAAAGGACATTACATTATGTTAAAATTACATTATGAACAGATGAGGTTTGCTCATACGGAGTGTATGATAGTAAACATTATTTGTAGGAACAGAATACAAAGAAACAGTAAAGCTCATCATACACACATCAACCTTTGCTAGAGGGATTTTCTAAGGCCTGTGTGCATGCTCCATAATAGGATTACATACAAATCTAAACACCAGTAAAAAAGTACAGCAGGTAGCATGTATGAGCAAAAAAAAGGCAAAGTCCGGCACTCTTGGTAAAAGTTTTATTCAAAATCTTTATTTTTCACATGTTAAAATCGGGAAACATATGATTGGCACAATTTTTTTTCTTTGTTTTTGTTTATGTGTTAACAGATTATTTTGTTTATAATTGATAAGTGTTAATATTAGAAGAATATTGGTATGTCCTCATTGTGTGTCACCCCGGCAGTTACATAGTTAGCCGCCGAGATAGACGGGTGGTCACACAATGAATGATATGCTAATTTATATATGTGTATATATAAACAGACCTGGTCCATACTCATTCATCTCTACGAATAAGTCCCGACATATATATGGGATGAAACGCGTCAGAGAATGAGAAGACCCCCAGGGGCGATTGTGCTCATGTGTTTCACGATTTTAACGTATGAAAAATAAAAATATTGGATAGCATGTGGGACTTTGGACTTTTTTCACTTTGGAAAGATATCAAGTGAGCTTGGGAGACAGGGTTTAGCTATCCATGCACCTGGTATTTATCCACGAAAATTTATTGCACTTAAACTGAAGAGGGAATCAGTATCCATTCAAAGCGTCTCAACCCTATTGCTACAAAACTCTTAGTATGTATGAGACTGGAGAATATACATTACATTAGGATTTATGTGCAGGAGAAGAATTGAGGTATTGCAAAAGGGTAATTTTTGCAGAAGAGAACAGCACCCTGTGGGTGGCATATTAAAGAGCGCTTTGTAAAAGCTACAGTACTGCGTTATGTGCAGGGGAGGTAATTGTAGAAGGTATAACCGTACAACAAAACTAAAGGATTGAGTCAGTAAAGCTGTGAAAAATGGAGAGTACCATAATTTTCACACTATAATAAGCACCCCATAGTTTTGGGGAAAAACATTGAAAAACAAAACAAAGAAAAGCCTAGCCAGTCACATAAAAGTGTAGTTGGTCAATGCACAGAAAATTGCGTAGTGCAGGCAGCCGGCATTGTGGATCAAGCGGCGTCCCATGTGCGACATGCTTAAACCGTGCCTGATGCGTTTTTGGCCACGGTTTACTAATAGAAAGTATACGACGTGGTATTGCCAACATGACGGAAACCGCATCCTAAACTCTCTGAAACAGCACTGAACAGCGGTGAAACCACTGCCTAGGTGCTCATGGGTCAATTGTTAGTGCCAGATTGTAAAATGTGTCCCTCCATAAGTTTCTCAATGGATTCAGAGACTGGGTACTGCAAGTATTAAAGTTTCAACCCTGCACCCTAAGCTGAAACTAAGACCTTCAAACAACATTGACATTTCCCCATTGAATTATAGTGCAAAAAATATAACTCACTTCAAGTAGGTAATGAAGACATCCTGAAAGCATTAAATGCTAGTAAATCCATGTTACCAGGGTCTGTTTAACCTCCCTAGCGTTTTGCCGATACCACACCATTTTTAGTAGTGCAGTATGGCGATCACAGCAGAGTACAATGTACTCAGCTTGAAATTATCGGCCTCTGCCACCTCTGTCCCTGTCCACATCGACGGCGTAATCAATGGTGACGTGGGCTGGGAGACCGACCGCCTCCATTAACGTGCCCCCTCTCCCTAGCCCCTTTCAACATCATCGGGACAGGTGCGGAAACCCGAAAATGCTGTGGCGATACAGAGAACCAGCTATCACTGCTCCTCCGCATTTGGGATGAATCCAAACAACGAACAAACTGGGATCATCTGAAACTTTAGGGAGGTAAACATGGAATACAGCAGTGGAGCTAAGGTTTCCACAATGTCAAAATCAACAGGTATTTATCAAGAGAAATTGACAGGTATTTATCAAGAGAAATTGAGCGTAGTACACTGAATAACTGTAAGGGGTTATCCTAGCTGCAATGAATGAGGAATACATTTTAAAGACTAAACTGTGTGCTGGAGGTGTAATGTCGATGGGGAAGAACCAAGAAAAAGCTGATGTTTGCAATGGTAAACTGTAAGCAGAGCATAAAATTGTGTAATACAAGACTCAACAATGGCAAGTGTCATTAGCTGCGCATAGACGGGCCGATTCCTGCCCGAACCGACCGTTGATCGGATGCCGCGCGCTTCCCCGCATTCGATCAGGATCGGGTCAGCAAGGAATCGGGCGAGCCAACTTGCAGGATTGAACTAAAATCTGCCGTCACGCCGGATCGCACAGTGATCGGACATCCCATTAGTTATAGAATTAATAGGCAGCACACAAAGGGTGCGGGCCGATTCTCAGAGCTAGCGGCTGTGCGTGAGGACGTCATCACGCCCGCTACATCGGGTCGGGAGTCGACGGGAGATTGCCCCGTCTGTGCCCATCTTTTAACATAATCAATTTGTAAAGCAGGATGAACACTGGAAATGGTCACTGTTCATTCATTATATTCAACCTAAACCCCACACTCAACATATACTCACAAAGTCCACTGGAACCAGTAGTAGCGATCATTGTATGACTGTATTCTGCACAGTGCAGAGACCATGACAGGTTATAACTTGCAATCCAGTTAGGTCATATAGACTTTGTCATGTGCGATTTTTCCAGCTTGAAATTTTGAAAGATAGCTAAAAGACAAAAAAAATTATATTAAATACCCAGTTTTGCCCCAATAAAAATGTTAACTCAGACCATGCAATTAGTAGGAACAAGATCTTGAGCTCCTCTATACTCTTTTTCAATTCAGGTAAACAGAATATAATGCATATTTGAGATATATCAGCCAGTGGTCCTGTAATCAAGCCGAGAAGCTGTAAGACAACAGGAATGTAAAATAACTAAAGTCGGCCATACACGTGTCTATTTTGTATTGAACCCCATCCAAAGTATCAGTCAGGAATCGAGTACCCAAAGTGCTACACATCAATTCACAAAACGATTGTTCGCCAATTGCAGTCTAAGCTATGCATGTATGGCTAGCTTAACAGTTGTGCTTGCCTATGGATACATTTCAGCAATCAGCTATTTATATTGGTAACTACAAGTTTTGTTTGTCTGCGACACTTATAAACTGGTGAAATAAGGGTTTGTTTCCACATACGTCAGGGTCCCGATGTAGCACACAGACTTACCTGCTCGGTGGATGCTGTATCTTCACGGCGCTGAACCGCTCCGCCGATGCAAGGCTCAACGTAGTCGAGTACAGTGAGCCTCTGCATTGGCGGATGTGTAAACAGAGCAGGTAAGTCTATGTGCTACGTCGGGATCCCCACAATTCTTTGAAGTCGGAGATCTCTGCATCCTGCTTATCCCTACATCCCCCTCAGTAATAAAAGACAACACTAAGCTGGAAGCCAGCAGCAGTGACAAGAGACTGGCAGCAAATGTGATGGTACAGACACGGTACCTTAAAGCCCTGTGATGACTACCGAACTACCTTAAGCTGGGAATAGACAGTACGATTATCCGATTCTCTGCACTAGGAGCGGGCGTGATGACGTCATCACGCCCGCCCACTAGTGCCGAGAATCGGACGGCACTCTTTATGTGCAGCTCATTACTTCCCCCAGCCAAACTAATGGGATCGGGTTAAAATTTACCGTCCTGTCAGAAATCTGTGCGATCTGACAGGGCGGCTGATTTTTGCCCAATCCTCGTTAGTTGCTGCATCCAATTCCTGCACAACCCGATCCTTAAGGGATGCGCAAGACAAAGAATACTGAGGCCAGGGGTTCTCAGTAAAGGGGGGGGGGTGGGCTCTGTTAGCCTAATGTAAAGCTATGTACACATGCTTGATGTTTGTCATTAGGAACACTCTTTTATGCATAACCCCTCTACATTGTAAACATTAATTCCCCTACACAGCATAGGACATATGTGTTGTTCTACTCATACACTTAGTCATAGCATCACACTACCTTCTCTAATGACTCGTCACTTCATGTCACCAAGCAGAACAAGTTGTAAAATCTCCTCACAACCTCTTCACCTTCTCAGGGTCCACACTTCTTCTGCTCCACTTCCCTGTAGCTCCATAAAAACCAAACCTCGTTCTCAGCGACAGTGCTAAATCACATGATCGCTTCTCAGGCTTCACACTGGTCCTTCTCCACTTCCTGTTCCTTGATGTGTGCCAAGACTCGATGTGAGACCTAATACAGTGTCACGTGATATCGGATCGTGCACATTGCTGACGAATGAAAGAAGAGTCCGTATTGTACAGGAGAGTTGTTTCATTGATCTAGAAAAGATTTACTGAGCTCGGATCACGTGACGGAGGTCCCGCCCACTCACCATGCAGGACACAATTATCTCTGCACGCCTTTCGATTGCACTTTTTTCAGTTAGAAAGGCCATACGCAACAACAAAAGCCCGAGAAGGACATTTATCAGTACACACTATATTCCACTTTTCTGAAGCTCCTGCAAGACAAACACCAGAGATGACCACTAGGATGCAGAAAAATCAAAATTCTACAGCTTCAGACTGAATATTTTGTATCTCACTGAACATCTCTACCAAACACATCTAAGTGCTGATCTCTAGTATCTCCAACTTACCATACACGCATTGGAGACCGGCGTCTTCATTGAAGCTAACCCTTTGTGTGCCGGCCGATGCTGTCAGCTCTGGAGATTGGAGAGCAGCGTGATGACCTCATGCTCGGAACATGTGTGAGGGCCTTTAAGTATATAAGGGCTCGTTTCTACTTAAGTGATTGTCTGCGGTCACACGTCTCCAGAAAAACGCTTCAAACAACGTGCCCATATCATGCCCGATCGCACCAAATCGCTAGCGCTCACCGCTCTGCGGTTTGAATCGCGGGTGATCGCCAAAGTGGAAACATGCCCTTACTGTGGTAGGAGTCTGCCACTAATGATGGTGTTTCTGGCTAGGGCAGTGGTTCTGAACCTCTGGGTCGGGACCCACTTGGTTGAACAACCATTTCACAGGGGTTGCTGAGTTCACTGAAAGCAACAGTGCACCTGCTCACATGCAGCAGCACTGATGCCCACAAGCGGGGCTTTACTCCCCCTCCTAACTTCCAACCCTGCACATCATTTGCAGATAGGGGGGGGGGGGAATATAAGGATGGGGACATTACACTTACCTGATCAACCCGGAAGTGACATTGCGTCACTTTGGTATTGGAAACACGGAAGTGACACTCCGCACTTACACTTCTGCATTCCAAATACAGGAAATGACACTTTGTGACATAGGTCTAGGGTAATACAAATACAATTTATCCCCTGAAGCCCCATCCTTCCTTGGAGTTTGTGTTTACAGACTTTTCAATCCAGCTTCAATCTGGGATGCATTTGCAGGTTCTGATATCATGACCCTTCTTTTGCTGAACTTGCAATTTTACCTTGGAATCCTATAGTTTCATATTTACATTTTTATTTTTTAGCAATGAAATTTATTTCAAAAGGATGCCCTTAAAAAGTGTATGGTGGCAGCTGTCTACCAGTACATTTTCAATCCATAGCCACAGGACAGAAAAAATATGCAATCCTCTAATTTAGGTGTACACATCAAAAATGTTTACTTCAGCAAAGTATTAAAGGGGTCTTTAACTCAAAATAAAAAACACACACATTAAATAGACATCATACCTGTCAGTAGTTTACAATCTGGAAATCTGGCCTTATGCACCCGCATCAGGGGCGTAGCTAGAAATGATTGGGCCCCATAGCAAAAATCTTTATGTGCCCCCCCCCCCCCATCCCAACCTGTCACTCCAATCCCTGCCTTTACAGGAGTGGTGGGCTCCCTTGTGAATATGGGCCCCATAGCAAGAATGTCACTCTAATCCCTGCCCTTCAATGAGTGGTGGACCCCCTTATGAATATGGGCCCCATAGCAAGAATGTCACTCAAATCCCTGCCCTTCCAGGAGTGGTGAGCCCCCTTGTGAATATGGGCCCCATAGAATTGCTATGGCTGCTATAGTGGTTCCTACGCCTATGACCCGCATACTCCACATAGTGGGAGAAACAGCCCTGTATGGTTCTAAATAAGGTCTTTGTTGCTTTATAAAACTGTGTGTGTTGTATTCAAATTAAGATCATCGGTGAACTCAAAACACTGTGAAGAAAATGGGCTACAATATTTACAATATAAGATTAAAAAACTTTGTGCAGTCTAAAGAAATTACACAATACAATGTTCAGATGAAAGACTCAGAGTTTGTCATCAACATGAAAGCGTGAATCAATCCTTACTTCGATTGTAAGCCTATTGGATTGTAAACCCGATGGGGCAGGGTCCTCTTCCCCTCCTATGTCATAACCTGTACTTGTGTGTTATGTTGTGTCTCAACTCTAATTTATTGTACAGCGCTGCATAATATGTTGGCGCTATATAAAAAAAATTATGATAATAATACTTATATCAAAGGTCCGGTATGGTGGTTGTGCTGTAATAGCAAAAGGGATATCATTTTGGCACACTTTGTGGTCCTTTACTATCAAATCACTTTGGTTTAATTTGGCAAACAACCTGAGAATGACAATGAGATTACTGTGTCAAATTATCCTCAAAGGTCATCGGAGAAGTTGAAACCAACCATTATTATAGCTATGCACAGTATAATAGAATAAAAAATTGCCTTCATTATTTTTACAAACATTATTTTTAGGATAGTTACTTGCCCCTAAGACTTTCTGCATTTTAAATTTCAACCACTGCAACCCTTTATAGGCATATCCCAGCTGTGAGCCTTTTTCTTTCCTTGCATATGCCTTCTCTTGCTCTCTTACTTTGAACGTTCCTAAATTGTTTTGAATTAGTAATTTACCCTTGAAATTTTTAGGTTTTAACTTTCCAAACTTTTATAAGTACATTAAAGTTGTCATATAATGTTTTCCTTGAGTTATTAACAACACATAACCTGTATACACTTAACAAAAACTAGAACAGGTGAGGTGTTCTAAAATTAACAGGCAGCTCATACATGATAAATACAAGTTGTATAATTATCTATATGAAGTGTTCAAGTTTTAAAGCTTATCACAGTTGAAAACCAAACATTACTTTACCCTGCAACATCATCTTTCGCCACAAGATGTCGGCACTGCATAATCTAGATTTTCTCTTAAATTTCTATCAGACAGTTTTGACTGCCAGCTGCAATGTTGCAGACCAAAAATTTAAGAATAGGAAATGGATGTGCAGCCAACAAAAAGTTTACAGTTCCTTGTCGAATCTTTGCCATAGAATTATGGCAATCCTTTAAATTAAAAGGGGGTCCAGCCTGGTAATGGCACCAAATGATGTCTGGTCAGTATACATGGACAGGACAGGTTTAGGTCCTGGAAGTCTGGTGGAAAAGGCGTCCGGCAAGGATCAGAGACAATTATCTGTGATTTGGAGGAGTGTTATTAGAAGTTATTAGAATGTGAAGTATTCAACCAAGTGGCCTTACAAGGATGGCAGCCTGTGTCAAGTATAGCCCCTCAGGCAATAAAAAGAATGAAGCGAGTGGCTGAGGAGACACGACCCACAAGAGGCTACATTTACATGGTCGTTAATTAAACGTGTCCTTCAAAGTTTCCCATTTGCCCTCCAGTGGCAGAAATCTTTAATGACGCTTTAAAGCAAAGATGTTTCTACAAAACGGGTCATCAATGGGGTCATCTAACGACCAAACGACCTTTGAATATACTTTCTATTACTGACACTTATGAACATTTTCTGTTCTTAAACCTCCTGTGCATTAAGAGCTTTTCGGGACATTTTTAAGGAGCGAAAAGCTGCTGTCCGGGCAATGTAATGTACTCCACCGTGATTTCTCACTGTCCCCCCGGCTCTCTATACACCGCTAGCGATGTGTGTGGGGTAGAGCTATGCCCCCTCCATTAACATAGAGGTCTATGGCGCCGCGCCCGTACTGGCTTCAGGTGTAACGCCCAGGAAGTTGACCACCTAATTAACTTGAATTTTAGTTTCATGCAAGGTCCTTTTATGGTCACTTAAAAGACCAGAAAACTACCTTGCAAACGTGTGTGGGTAAATGAGCATTAAGAAAGAGTAAGGCCATGTCTATACAGCGTTTTGTGATCCGTCGGGACCCCTACATTAAGCGGAGTGCTTGGTGGGGTTCCGACGGATCACATACACTTTCCCTGCTCGGCGAATGCTGTGTTCTCACGGCACTGAGCCATAACATAGTGCAGTACGTTAACCCTGCATCAGCGGAGGTCAGAACAGAGCATCTACCAGGCAGGTAATGTGTATGTGATCCGTTGGAACCCGCACCAAGCACTGCCCTTAACACAGGGGTCCTGACGGATCACAAAACGCTGTGGAGACATTGCCATAGGGAAAGAAAGGGAAAGGGAAATGCCATAGGGAAAGCGGGGGGAAGAGTAGAAGCTGAATTTCATTTATTCAGCATATTTTGGCTGGTAAAAAATTCTTTTTATATTCTCGTATGTGTTATGTTATGTGATTGGTCAGAATTAAGAGCTTAAAGGGCATTTTTATTAGAAACACAGTATGAAGGAATTTAACCTGCCCTGTACAATAAATTAGAGGGATTACAGGCTAAAAGCAATAAATGGAGGTAAAGACATTTTACCAGATGTACTTAACTGGTTCTCCTGTTCCTGAGCCTCACATACATAGGAAAAGATTAACACATAGGAATACCTAACATTTCACTGGATTATAGGCCATATGGTCAGCTCCCTTAAACCAGTATATCACTGTCAATGGCCACAAACAGCTAACCTAAATCGTACTAGTCAGAAGCATGAGAATGAATGAAAATACATATTTTCACAGAAACTGCAGAAAACTTGAGTATTGATGGGCAAAGACCATATCTTTTTTTTAGTACTAACAACTACTGAGAGATGGGCATTCGGGAGTAGTTCCATTGATATGTAAAACGCACTTGCAATATACAAACATAATTTATTATGTTTTATCCTATGGTTTTATGTCTGTTTCTGCCCCCTTGATGAAAGATGTTACCTGATGATGTCTAATGAGACTTTGAAAAGCAAGATACAGTTCATGTGCGGGATACCCTGTGTATGTGAAAGACTGGCACAAAGAAAAGTTTTTCTCAGCACAAAGGTTGGGTCAGGTGCAAAAAAGAAGACTGGGTTAGTAAGTCTCCTAAAGGGTGAACGCTTCTCAAGCACTCAAACAAGAAGGGTAATTGGTGTGTATAACTCTCTTTTCTTCTCAAAAAAGTACAGGTCCACTTTAAGAACAGCATCTCAGGCTGTATATTATTTGTCATCCATCCACTCTCTGGATGTAAAAATCTGATCAGTGGCTATAATGAAGTAAGAGTATCTCCTACATAAAATCACCAGGTAATTCTAAGAGCTCGGACAGACAAACGTAGAGCAGGGGAGTGCAATAAAGGTACATGTCATTGGATGAGGGAAAAGTGGCTTGTCAAGGTAACATTAGAATCTTTAGATTACCAAAAGTACCAAAAGGAATATATTTCAACATTTCGTATGTTGTAGCCTTTCCAACAAGTGTTGTTTACACTTTGTTTCATATTCATGCTCTTACGGTACCATCAATTGAACATCCAATACACATGTGAGTCTAGCACTTTTATGTGTCTTTGTGCACTAGTCATGTCCTTGTTAGTTTTGCACCATGTGCATGAAATAGCTCGGTGGATCATGCTCGGTGGATCAACCATAACATCTAGGATCGCCCTGAACTTACACTGCCCAAAAAGAACATTAAAGACCTTTACGTTTTAATGAACATATGGACTTTTTTATTGTTACGTGAATATGTAGATACTACAGTATAACTGTTTACCAACTCTTCATGTACGTATCTAAACTGTATAAATCCCCACCTGGGGTCCATTTGTAGAGTTGGGGTGGCCTGCTCGCGTCCTTGCCCTCCGGGCAGAGAGAAAAAACCGGATGGTCTGCTGGTCTGCTGTACCCTCAGAACCCGCTACCCATCCAACCCTCTTCTTCTCATGAAATAGAGCATATGACACTTACCTTTACTGTACTTCTTTCCTACATTGTGAATTGGTTATTTGCCTTTATTGTTTACTTTAGATGCAAGAAGTACAGTGATAACATTTCATTTTCAATATTGAAATTACAATCTTTGGGGTCACTATGGAGTCACCTTTCTGGAACTTTCCTCTCTAAGGTTTTCTTGAAAGGATGGTATTTACAGGATTTCAATGCTCCTGAGCCCAGAAATGAGGGTTGTCACTTTAGTTTCCAGAGGACAGCTGTCCTGGTGCAAGAATACTGCATCTCTCTCCTCTGGCCCTAGGGGAAATCTGTACTGAGCTTTTTATAACCTTTGTCCTGGCAAGCAGCACTCCCTTTAGGCTGGGTCACAACACATACAAGTGACACTTTAACCTCCCTAGCGGTTGAGGCGAACCCATTTCGTCTCAAGCGCTACAGGAGCAGGGAGGGGGTGGCCCCAAAGACCTCCATGTTAATGTAAAAGCATCAGTTTCCCAGCCCACGTTGCTCATGGACAGGGACTGGGGGATGGCAGGAAAATAAAGCAGGGTACTTTGTAGGCTAGGTAGGTTAAAGTGCTCTTTATTTTAAAACTTAAGGTCTGCTGCTCCTCTCTGCATATCTCTACACTGGCTTCCAATTTCCAGACAATAAAATTCAAAGTTCTGTGCCTTGCTTTTAAATCACTCCACACCTCCTATCCTACATACATTTTCAACCTGGTACACAAACACACCCATAACTGCCCCCTTTGCTTCTCCAGTGACCTACTAATGACATCCCCATAGATCATCATATGTGGTGGCTTCAAGACTTCCTGTAGGGCCAAGCTTCCTACTCTCTGGAACTCTCTAACCCACCTAACACCCAATATACTCGCTACTGACCTTGGGCACTTTATTATAAAAAGGCAAAGAGCCCTAAAACCACCACCTCTTCACTCTCTCATCACTCTCAATCCGACCCATCCTTCTCACTACATAACATCACCACCATGCCAGTCCACCCACCTCCCCCACCAACCCCCCCCACCCCCCCCCGAACTACCTCTCAAACTCTGTTCCCCAAAACCATATTAATTATAAGCCCCGCTCAGGTCAGGGTCCTGTGTACATCACCTTTTTCCTAGTGTGTATTATATTGTGTATGATCATCCACTCTAATGTTTGTACAGCGCTGCGTAATATGTTGGCACTATATAAATAAATTATAATAATAATTAAGGTTGCCATATGGTAAAAATTTTCCATCAGTTTAACATGTTGTTTTATGTCAATCTGATGGAAATTGAATACCGTATAGGTGTTTAGATCGACCAATCAAAAAGTTTCCCATGCTACTACGCATGTCAGTCCAGGTTACGTGATGCTAATGTTTATCAACGAACATAGGCTTTAGCACCTTGGCGGAATAGAGGAGTAGTGTGGGAAAAATTCTAACGTTACTGCGCATGTCCAAAAGGTAACTTGAGGGGTGCCATCATTCAGTGACTCCAGGCCAGCGGAGCTGATGCAGATTCCTTTTGCTCCGCTGTGCACGGAGCAGAATTGACTTAAGGAGATTAAAAAAGAGAAGAAGATTAAAGAACAGCCTTAAAGAACATTTAAGAAAGAAGATAAAGATCAAGCAGAAGCGAGAAGATGGATTACAAAGAATTTCCTAGAATGGATTACAAGGCAGCAGTTGGGGCACTGATCATGTAAAATGTTTCGTTTTATATTTTTATACATGCTGTGTGTGGGTTTTTGTTTTTATTTGTGTGCTTTTATATGTAATAAGGTTTTCAATTATTACATTAAAAAAAGTTTTTTTGGGGGGTTTAAATGTGTATTTTCTTTATTAATGTGTAATCTTGGGTATGTGCTTTAATATGTAATCATATGATATGATTACATATTAATATTATTTGATAACATATAAAAGGTTTGTAAGTATATATTTGCTTTTCAAATTGGCACCTATTTCCCACTTTCACTAACTCTTTAGGAACTAAAGTGGACCTGCCACCAGAAAATTCTGATTACATGAATGGTACTAGAAGTGGCAATAATAGGGAGGAAAGCATTAAAAAAAACGCACCTGTAATGAATGATATAAGAAGATCCCTTGCAGTCCCCCCTCACTTCCTGGCCTGGCCGCAGCCACTGTAACGGAGCCGAGATCTCTGAGCGCTGTGATGGTCGGGTTATTCTATGATCATGGCTCTCCGTTGAAGTGCACTTAGGAAATTTCCCAAAGAAAATCAATAAACGCCCCCAGTGGCCACCAGCGTCTTTCCCATTCCCACAGCGTCATTCATACGATTCCACGGAACAGCAGGTAAGTATAATATTTTAGGTACATAAAGCCTTAAGCCACCACCATACCAGCTCAGAGGTCAAACGTTAAGTTTACATATGTCATTTTTACATATATAGTATATAGGGATGGACCGAACTGTTCGCCGGAGAACAGTTCGGCCGCGAACTCGGCATGTTTGCCGATCCTCTCGCCGGCGGACAGTACGGGTGTTCCTCCAGCAGGATCAGAACCTGCGAGATCATGCCGGAGGAAGAATCTTTTCACTACAAGACCGGCATGAAGCCGGTCTTGTAGTGAAAATACCGGCTCAGAACAGGAAGTGACGTCAGTGACGTCACAGCCGGCTCCCGCAACCAGGAACTATGCGTTCCAGGATGCGTTCCAGGGACCGGATGTGACGTCAGGTTTTTCCGATTCAAATTCCCGAATTTGAATGTGTCCGCGAACAGGGCGGACTTCTTTAAAAGTTCGACCCGCCCTGTTCTCGGACACTCCAGGCCGGTGTTCGCCCATCTCTAATAGTATACATCTGTTTTAATATCGGGGGGCCTATATTCATTCCATTTTTATATGTAATCATTTGATTATTTTGGATTTTTTTTGTTTTTAAATTAGTGGCTATTGCAGGGTATTATCCCTTTAGGAATTAATATAGGGGTCAATAAAACCCCTCTAACCATTCTATTTCTATTTGTAACAATTTACTTTTTGTTTTGTTTTTTGTTTTTTAATAGTAGTTTTTAAATTAGCATCTATTGCCAAGTCAAAGGTGTCAATACAACCCTTATATTAATTCAATATTCATATGTAATAATTCATTTATTACATATAAAAGTCTTTTTTGTTTGTTTTTTTTTTGTCTGTGGAAAGGGATTGCTTGGTTAGAAATCAATCACCACACGATAGATCAATATTAGACTGACAGCAGAATTTGCAATTGCACAATCCCATCAAATCTATCAAATCTAACATAAATCTAGCTAAAAACTGATGTGTGTATGGCTAGTCTTTCTCTATACTTATCTTTACTGTACCCACTACCACCCCCATTGATGGCCAACCAACCCCCCCCCCCCCCCCCCCCCCCTTGACATTTCCTTGTTGACATTGAGTCTCCTCTTTTCCTTCTCTCTCCACGGGATAGGTTGGGGCGCCTTGGGGGTGACATGATGTTTCCCCTGCCTAAAATCGCCACTGTCTGTTTGCCAGTTTGCAGTTTGGGAAGTAACCAATGTCACAACGAAATAAAGGGTGAATTCATATGCGAAAGAAAAATGTTTTATCTCCCAAAATAGGGACATGGGGACTTTTAAGGCACGAATATTGTAAATATTCTTTTATTGATTTATTAAAAGCAACTGTAAAGCGGTGTTACATTTTAAAAATTTTTTTCTACTATTTACATTTTATGAATGTGATACCATTTCAACATTTCCACTGTAACATGATCATACAAACATTTATTTCAAAACAATACATATTGCGTGAATTCATAGCTGTTTATAAATGAATTCCCCTCAAAATTTAAATTTATCCTTCTACATCAGGGGTGTACAAACTAAGGCCCAGGGGCCGGATTCGGATTCTTTAGCTTTCTTTTCTGGCCCTTTGTCACCTGGTTGAAAACATACTCCCCTCCGCTTGTTCTCTGCATTGAGTGCACATAATGCCTAGAGGTGTCCACGTGTTGTTTGGGAGCCATGCATTGGTGTGATCTTGACACTGTGGGCACACCCTTATGGTGACAAAATAAGTAATGCCAGCTATGCATGGAATTGGCACACCTATGGCAGGTCAGCCATTACAGTCTCTGGATCCAGTCCCATTATCTAATTTAAGAAGCCAATGTGGCCCAGGAGTCAAAAAGTTTGCCCACCCCTGTTCTACATCCTGCTGAGTTTACAGGAAGTAATCTTCATATTAAGTTTCAGTGGTTTTAGCCATGTCTTACCCATTGCGCAACATATTTTTCAAATAACACAAAATATTACCAAACTCTGATTACATCGGTTTGTGGCAGCTCCATTTTGAGTCCCTTCTACAATGAAACCTGCATGGCAACATTGTTTAAATACTATAGTTCCACACCAGTGATGATGGAATTTTTTTATGGGTGGTGTATGATGTGAAGATTGATGAAACTACTATGAGGTTTACTGCTGTGTACAATATAACTATACATTTTGTGCTTTAACCCTGACATGTGTGAAGCTGTGACAGCTCTAATGTGCTGGTTTTCCCTGTAGAGAAATTTATAATAAAAAATTTATACCAAGAAAGTATTAGCAGGACAGAACTGTTAAATGGTCCTATGTAATAGAGGTCCGCAGCTTCTGGGCCATGGACCACTGCTTGTCTGTTGGGCATAGGCTGAGGGCACAGTTAGAAAGTTCAGTACTAGATAGCACTATGAACTTGAGAGACTGAGGATATCTTGTGGCACAAAGAAGGTATTCCGGGGGGGGGGGGGGGGGGGGGGGGGGGGGGACTTACGAGATCCATTTTGATGTTAAACACTTATAAAAGGGTGAGATTATAACGCAAAGAAAGCCCCTCTTTTTTTATAATGCATACACTACTAGTTAAACACAGAAACACCACAATTGTTCCAGTTTAATTGAATGTGGTAGTGAATGTGGTTTAAGTCCAGTGTTCTGACAGCAGAGACATGACTATGAAGGGTTTGAAATACCCCTTTGGGTGTTCTTTGGCGACCCCCTCAGTCTTCTATTTGAGGCCCCCGAAACCTAACTATTAATGCATAGGGGATAGGAACTCACTTGTCTGCCGAATCAAAGGTTATGTGCCCCATCAATATAATCAATGGCTTTGAAGCACATATTGAAAAAGAGAAACTCCCTCACAGAGAAAAAAGGAAAAACACAATCTCCCCTGTATGTGATACAGAGGCCAGGGGACTTTAGCGACTTCAATGGTAAATCAAATCATATCAAAGAAATTGTAATCTAACTGTAAAAGCAAAAACCTAAAGTTTATTTTAGAAATGTCCATGCATCAGAAACAGATGTGCATGAACATCAGCAAAACATTATATACAGCAATATTCAAAAAGGATAAATGTTAAGTATAAAACACAGGAAACAGTTCAACGGATAGTAGCCACAAGCCTAAAGCGTAGGTGGTTGATATAGGAATCCCCATTCCAGATGGATCAAGAATATAAACCATCCACGGATGATGGCGCTTATCATCCGTGGATGGTTTATATTCTTGATCCATTTGCAATGGGGATTCCTATATCAAGCACCTAAGCTTTAGGTCCCCTCGCCTCTGTACCACATACAGGGGAGATTGTGTTTTTCCTTTTTTCTCTTTTGAAGCACATAACCTTTGCTGATTTACATGACAGAAAATGTGCATTACTACACTACAGTGTTCCCCAATGCTTGAAGTATCATTTAAAACATATTTTGTTATTTTAAAAAATGAAACATGTCTTCTAGCTATGCCTGCTGTAATTTTTTTCATCAAAAAATGCTTATACAAGTCAGTATAGATTGAAAATGTTATGTGTGGCCCTTTAGTGATGACGAGGGCTGCTCTTGTGGCCCTTCATATCAACTTGTTTGCCCACCACTGGGTTAGTTACTAACATTTCAGGTTTGTTCTACTAATGATGTATGAGATCAGGGAGTTTACAGCATAAGTTCTTTGGGGGTTATATACAACTGTAGTCCTGTCCCAACCCCCAGCCCCAAATTGACACATTCTAAAATCTTTTATTTTTGTACATCATATAAAAATTTTGTTGTTACACGCAGGAAATACTATGTAGGTGCTCAATGATAAATGTATCTTTGGGCATTTTTCATAACTTGACCTGAATCTATGCAGAATTAAATTTTGTGAGCACATTTCCGGTGCTGAAAATTTTGGCTTATATTCGAGTATATACGGTATATTGTTTCTGTTAAGAGGCAGTGGCGTCATCCTAGTACAATCCTGGACTACAAAATACCTCCTCCTCTGCTCCATAATATAAAGCTGTTCTTAATTCCATGGAGTCAGTTATCAGATTTTGATCAATCAACAGGTATAATAACATGCTGTCAATTGCATATTTTAGCAGACCAATAGCAAATCAGAAAAGTTTATTGTTTGGGTTTTTATATACTTTAAGATTTTTTCAAAGACACGGATCTGTGGGTCAGATCAAGGTGGGATTATGGTGATTATTACTTTACCTTTGTGTGTTGATTCACATTCTGCAGCTTTAAGTGCTGCTTATGACAACAGGGCTTAGTGATCAAAAGTTTTGTGGGGATAACCATCCCTTTCATGTTCCTAGTGCTGCATACTACAGGTCATCAAGAAAAAATTTTTTCAACACTTGATTGGAGGACCTTCTGAAACAACTTTAGTTGGTAGCAACAACAACTTTACCATAATCAAACATGTAATAAGGATGGTCTCCTCTACTAAACTAATCTATTTTATTTACAAACCGATGTATCATATATATTAGACTATAAACTGAATGGTCATCATCCAAATATGATGAAAAAATAACATTTAGCTTAAGGTGGGTTTACACGTCAAGATTTTTTCAGCCGACAGATGGACGATGAACGATTTTTTACATTGGTTCGCAAAAATCCTGAAACGTCCATATTGGCCCGATGGGGAGGTGTTGGTTTCGATATACTGATCAAATTCGTACCATAAGGTATCGGACATGTCTGGTACCGTGCATCCTGTCGTTTATTGTTATCCGTGTAAAAAACGAACGCTCCTATTATCACGTCGATCGTTTTTTTGACTCGATTTGTCAAACCATTAGATACGTCTTTCCTGCGTAATGAAATGGTGGGATTTTTTAACATTTCATTTTGATTCCGTCCATGAGTTGTTGGTTTAGATTTTCTTTCTCGAGTAGAACTTTCCGAACGTCACCCTTGCATGCGTGAGCGCAACTCACAACGTGGTGGTCAATAGAAAAAATTACATTAGTTCAATAATTAAAGTTCATACCGTTTGTTTTGTACACCTCACTGCCAGCAAGCCACACTGTACACACACCTGGATACTCACTGGTCATAACGTGTACAGTGTGTACAAGGCTGCTGTACACACACACACCTGTATCACCCTAACCACCTGCAGCAACACTTTAAAATCATACGTAAAATGTAATTCACTGTGTGCAATTGAAAACAACTGCTTCTGTTGGTTCATGGCACATCCCTTATATCAGCCATTATACCTCAGATATTGCACACCCTGCTAACTGCTCTCTTTCCATCACCTAATCACGTGCTGCTTTACTATCCCCCCGTACATCGCAGATACCCAGGTGGCACCCATTTCCACCTAACCTGCTGCTGTAATCCCCCCGTAACCTGTACACTGAGAAAGCCCTTCATAGAATTGGAGCCATGACCCCACGCCCGCGAACAGAATAGCATTCACTTCGTAAAACCAAACAATCTGATAGATTTTTTTCATCTGTGTATTCCGAAGATTATTTTCATTCGATAATTTGCGCTTCAGTTGTACAAAATATCTAACAAAAATCTATGTACGTTCTGATAAATGGACGAACCTAAATCTGGATAAAAACAAAATCTAAACCATAAAACGATTTCGAGGTTGGAAAACAACGCAACAAAAATCTTCTGACGTGTAAACCCCCTTATCGCACCCCTAGAGACTGAAAAATTTGAATTGCTCTAGAGGCCTGATTTTTCTGTGAATTGTCTTTCCATAACCCGATCGCATTTGTCTCTTCCTTCCAACGTGTTAGCAGATGTTGGGGAAATTTTACATATTGACCTCTTTGTTACCATTAGGGTTAATACTGAATCTGGCATTAATAGGATTTTCGAACGCCATTTTCGGGGTATATCTTCAAAGTTCCAAAGCATCAAGCTCTCAAATATTTTGATATTTACCCACCTTATTCATGTAAAAACATCATTGCGAGAGAATCTATTTCTTTATATAAATCCAACCCTTTACTACCTCGTCCAACAATCTCTGTGAGTTAAACTTTGTGTAAAGCCCTATGTCCATGTCCCTCACTACCACCCGCTTGCTTACACAATATTAATTAACATCACTGAATGAGTGAATCCCTCACATACAACAAAGCACATGTGCTTTTTTCTATGCTTTAGTGCTGCCTCTATTTTCCCAACCAGGCTTTTTGGTTTTGTTTTAATCAAAAGTCACCCCTTGTACCCATCATTAGTTGTCTGATAGTTGTAACAGATTAAGTTTAAATTTCTGTTACTGGTATTAATTGTTAACATTTGGAATACACTCCTCATCAACAAAGATGGGAATGCTTACACAAACCTTAAACAGTAACTAGGGTTCCCATTGTCACGTCGAACCCGCACTTCTCAAGCAAGGCTCGCGGTTAGCTTAGGGGGTCCCCGACATATAATGAAAACAGAGAACCCGTAGCCGTATACTTAGAGGTTTAAGCCGGGCCATAGATCCTATCAATACCATGGCAGCGGTAGCAGACTCTTAGAACGATTGGTGATGTCACCATAATCGTGTGAGGACAGCTACCAGAACTGATGGGAATCCTTTTGGTAGCCTACCTCAATCGCACTGTCCAGATTTGTCGCCCACTACACCCGGTAGAACCCCCCCTCCCTTGAACTGGGGGGCAAAGGGTGACCGAACACAGTGTCCTGGACAGCCTTGCAGGGGTGGGGAGATCCCCATCCACAGTATATGCTGCCTGCAGACAGACCTTCGGCCACAAAAAAGATCCAGCGTTTTTGGTCAGGAACACCCCCAATAATGAGAGGATACTGTTGAAAAAAATTATGTGAGGCACCCGTGGGACTTGTCTATTAACACAGGCAAAGGGAGGACCCAAACCCATGAGGGGACCCTGAGTGCTGCCCCCAGACTTATGCCTTTATTATGAAAGCTGTCTACCCCCTCTTATTGCTGATTCAGACCCGAGTTGCTTATGCAGGGCTGGTGTTCTAAATAGGGGAGTACCAATGTGTTTTTTTTGAGGACACGCTATGCCATCAATATACAACTGATTGTGCCTGTCCAGCACATCAATCGCGCTCAACAGAACTTGGGTACAGTGGTGCTAATACAAATACATAAACAGACATGTTTTCTCTTTAAGTATAGGTGATGTACTCCACTAGTGCAATCCACCTGTTGATCCACTCGTGACGTCAGTCTACAATTAAGCCGCAGTGCTTGGTGGGGTCCTGATGTATTCACACAGCGCTCGGGATACATAGCCTAAGAAG
This sequence comes from Ptychadena robeensis, assembly GCA_036250615.1. Classification (NCBI taxonomy): domain Eukaryota; kingdom Metazoa; phylum Chordata; class Amphibia; order Anura; family Ptychadenidae; genus Ptychadena; species Ptychadena robeensis. The sequence continues at coordinate 63,864,256 of CM070033.1, read as the reverse complement.
TACGACTGGCTATTCTAGAGCACCACACTGGATCGTTTGGTTTAAAAATAGGGTTAAATTGGCTTCATTTCCTACCTACCGACTTGCTATAACCCTGATTTGTGTTTGCCCTTAAGGAGCCTAATCCATGTAACTAGACTCTGCTTTTCTTGTCCAACTCAACAACTTACAACTTATACATGTTATTCTGCCTGGCCTATTGCACTTCTATACGCACCCTTCCCTTTAACCCTTGCATCCTTTTTGCACCAAGACCATGGTAAATACCAGGCGTCTAACTTATAGCTCTATTTTTACCATTTAATATTTTTGTTTTAACGTTCGTGTCCCAGCTGCTTGCTAACACCTCGCCTTAACTGAACCGTAGCACCTTAACCATCCAATACATCTGATACAATCACAATTCGGTTTTCTTCTACCATAAATCCATTGTACTATTGAGACCCTTTATCTCACCCTACCAATCCAATCACGATATCTGCTATCAGAAGAGGTCACGACTATACTACATGTTTAGTATTGTGTACATCTATGAAATTTGTATTGATTGAAAGTGGTTTTGGGCTTTAACCATGTTTTCCTACCAGAGCTAACTGTGCTCCGTTTATTCGATGTGTTTTTGTCATCGACCAAATGGACTTGTTTCCATGTTGCGTTCGTGATCTGTTGTGCTCTTTTTTTAAATTGAACACTAATTCACATTGATGCATTAACACATCCATTGGCAATGCACTGCGTGCATCAAAAACACATGAGGGGTAGCCGTTTGTTGATGTGTCTACATGATTACTTCCTCCCTCCTTTTAAATAATACAATAAATAATAACACATGCTTACTATAAATTGGCCAATAATTGGAATCACAAATGCATTCACTAAGGGGAATGCAACAGGAAACACGAATCAGGATCCCATGAACGCCTTGGAAACATAGCCTAATCGCTTTGAACAAGTCAATTGGAGGCGTCTACCACAATGCTATTGGAGGTGAGGCTGGGAGTCCCTTTTTACTCAAGGGCATTCCTGCAGAAATAAAAAATGTATATTCTTTACTGACAAGTTGCCAAAATCATTTTCCAAACACTGCAAGTTTTTGGCTGTTAGAGTGACGAGTGAGCCAGCCGTAAGTGTAACCAAGCCTAAGAGCCAGCCAACACATTAACTGGGGAGTCGGTAGATGTTATAAGTAACCAACTGGCAGCAGAGAATAGATGCCCACCTCTATTCCTTCAAATAAAGTCTATATCATGTATTGCTCCAAAATGTTTAGTTATTGGCCTATATTGTAGTGTCGCTGATAATCTTCATGACTGAACATCGACATCTAAATGACTAAAAACAACTTTGTTCTTGGGATAGTCATTTCATCACGATTCATCTTCCAATTTTCCTTCATATTGCACAGAAGTTTATGCTTCCTTCCTCTGAGATCAAGCGCTAGGAAGAATCCTATTTTTTAACTATATGCCAGGAGTAAGACCCCTTGGGCAAAAAAAAAAACGAAGTGGCGGTCCTTCCGGCATATGGGAAACCCGGGACTGTGCGTTTTCCCCATTTAACTGAAGTGACATTTCCTTTATATGGTGAACGCCACACCTGTGCTGGTTCTATGTCCCGGATCATTTAGGTCACTTTCCGGTTCCCCTGAATTTAAGCTCCGGGTCACAGGCGAGAATGAAAAATTTTCCCCTGCAAACCAGGCGACCTCAGACTTTTCTCATAAGTTCCGATCTGCCTTTGTGAACGGGTTCAAGACTGAACCACTTAGTGCCATCACCTTCTGGATTATCATAACTCTTTGTCTTGTGGTGGGGCACCCATGGTGATCTTTTGAGCTGCGATTCAAGGTGTTGGGCGGTGTCCTGCTTACCCCTTGGTGAGATTCCTAGCGGCTTCTATTGACAATTCATAGTTCTTTGTGGATGCTTTTACATGTAAAGAAGCAGCGGTCAATGAGCTCGATATTTGACCGTCCAATGTGATCCCCGACGTCATCGCGTTGCTAAATCAATACGGGAGGATCCCGGGAGAGACATACACTGTTCTTTCATCCCCATACTCTGCCGATGCTTTACAGAGACCCTGGTCTCTAGGCAAAGCATCGTAATTGGCAGTTATTATTTACAATTCCCATGTCCGATATGGACTGTTTTAAGGAATAATTGAGTGGTCCCGCTCTAAACAGGATGTTTGGTGCCAGCATTTAAATATAGTGCCTGGACACTATTAAATCAACCAGATTTTTTAGCACACTATACATGGTTTCATTACTAGTTTGCCGTAATAGGCGTTATGGCCAGCACCATATCAATTTGTAAAAATTCCCAGCGTCCAGGTAAAGTTTTTTTATGGGGTCAGGTTTTAGTTTGGGAAAAACCTGACTTCTCAATTTACGGTACTGGCCACTTTACAAGAAGTGTCTATGTGTCTATACTAAGCCTTCTCTCCCTGCCCTCCTTTCACACAGTGCCGCACAGGGATTGTCCCTTTGCAAGTGAATGCTCTGTCGTCTATTAGCTTTATCACAATGTGTAGGGTTAACGCAGACCGCCTCCAGCTGCTGCACCCTACCCTCTATGAGAGTCTGTCAGAAGTGAGCCGCCAGCCAGGGCTGAGTAAAGTAATACGCAGCTCTGGGGATTTCCTCCTATTCACATACAGAAACTATTTACACCATTCGCGCTAACTTCAACGTAAGCACAAAAAATAAACAACTCAGGTGCAGACTTATAAATAGTCAGTCAGCAATGCTTTACAGCTGCAGCCTCAACCACCATGGCCGGCTGGAGCTTCCCCACATGCGACGTTGTTCTCACCACATGCTGACACGTCAGTGAAGGAGCTCCCCAGTTTTCTCTTGTCACAGCGGCGCGCGTCTTTCCCGAACCCCGCCCTTGGGAACGAGAATCTTTGACACAGAGCGATGCACGCCCACCCCGGTGCGGGCAAAAGCCAGACGGGAGCCGTGCGACTCATTCCGAACGTTCTCCCGAGAATATCCGTGTGGTCCGGCGCGTCGCCGCCTCCCCTATGTCTGTACAGAGGCGAGAGACCGTGAGCCCCTGTCTCTCCGGCAGGTAGTAGGGCGCGCAGTAAGCAGTGCTGTCGGATTGAAATCTGACTGTTGGAATAACATAGATCGTATAAGGAGAGGAGATTCCTCCATTGATCTATGTCCGCCCCTACGCACACATCCCTGCCCCGTGAAAGAGGTTGTATGCGCCGATACCCCCGATCCTTCTCCTTTGGTTCAGCCCGATGTCTTCACATCTCTCTGGCCATACCGGAGACCTATCGCCAGTTCACCCCGGGTCGCTAGCAAGCCAGGCCACCGCGGCGGAGCCCCCGCAGAGCGCTTCCTCTGACGTGTCCGATGCTCCGTTTCTCTCTGGTAAGTAGCGCGTCGGTGAGGGTCAGGATGGCAGGTTGGTCCCAGGAGCGGGGGCCCAGCGTCACGTGGGGGTGGGGGGCAGGGTTAGGTGGAACACCATGCCGGTGGCAATGGTCACTGCAGCCGTGGGTAAGCTGTCCCTTCCTTGTGCTGGGTCAACATGCCTGTGGTCCATACAATGGGTCCATGTGTAATGTGTCTGCAAACTTCTGCACATGTCGTCACCTGCAGCTTTCCCCTCATGCTGGGTGACGAAGTGCTTGGTTTACCCACCATCCTTGGAGGCTCTTGTTCTGGCATTGAACACTCGCTATTGTTAATGGTCTTTACTTTCTGATCTGGCGCCAGTTCGGCACATACACGAATCTTAACAAACTTTATTGTTCTACTTTAATATATTCTGAAGTCTAATATGCTTGCCATTTATGTGTGACCCT
>CM070033.1:63848209-63860403 GCA_036250615.1 Ptychadena robeensis | reverse complement strand
AAATCTTGACGTGTAAACCCACCTTTATTCTCAAGCCTAGAGATGAAAAATTTGAATTTACTGAGCTGATTTTGTGATTGTCTTTCCATAACCCCTGAAGAAAGTATTTTCTCCAAACGTGTTAGAGATGTGGGGAACCATTGTCGGGTATATTTCAAGTTCAAAGCCAAGTCAAAATTTTGATATTTACCTTAATTCATGTAAAAACAACATGTGCTAGAGAAATATTTATTTATATACAACCCTTTACTACATCTCCAACAATTCTAGTGAGTTAATTGTAAAGCCCATGGACATGGTATCTTCACTAACACAGCTTATCACAGTATAATTATCATCAACTAATAATGAAATCCCAAAACAAAAAGCAAATGTGCTGTGTTTCTATGCTTTAGCTGCTGCATTTCCCAACATAGTTTTGGTTTTGTTTAAAAAAAGGTCACCTGTACCATCATTAGGTGTCTGATAGTTGAACAGTATGTAAATATTTCTGTACTGGTATTAATTAGGTAACATTGGAATAACTCATACAACACAGATGGGAGCTTACAAACCTTTAAACAGTAAGGCTATGTTTCCATTGTACGTCAGGACCGCCGTCAAGCAATGCGCTTAGCGGAGGGGGTCCCGACATATAATGAAAACAAGCCCTTAGCCTTTATACTTATGGTTTAAGCCGGCCATAGATACCTCAATCCATGGGCAGCTTGTAGCAGACTCATTAAAGATTGGTGATGTCACCAAGCTGTGAGGAGTCAGCTACAGAACTGATGGGAATCCTGTGTACGCTACCAACACTGTCAGATTGTAGCACACTAACTTGGAGGGGGAGGAGACTCCCCATCCACAGTAACTGCCTGCAACAGAATCGGCCACAAAAAGAACCAGCTTTTTGGGAACACCCCAATATATGAAGGATATGTTTAAAAAAATTATGTGAGGACTTGGGACTGTCTGATTACACAGGCATAAGTGGAGGAACCAACCCATGGGACATGAGGACTGCCCACACTTATGCCTTTATATATAAAGCTGTCTACCCCCTCTTTTGCTGATCAGACCCTATGTCTATGAGGGGCTGGTTCTAAAAGGGGAGGAACATTTTTTTTTTGTACACATCTAGTTGCCATTCAATAAAAGACATGATTAAGTGCATTTCCAAGCACATCAAATCATATCAACAGAACTGGTAAAGTGTGCTAATAGATACATAAACAGACATTTTTCTTTTAAGTAAGGGTATGACTCCACAGTGCAGTGTGATCCATCGGGACCTACATTAAGCGCAGTGCTTGGTGGGGTCCTGATGTATCACACAGCGCTGTGGAGACATAGCCTAAGAAGTCGACTGGCTATTATGAGCACACTGGATTTTTGTTAAAAATAGGGTTAAAATGGCTGTTCATACTTTGCTACCTGATTTGTGTTCCATTGGCCTATCCATGATCTGCTTTCATTGTAGAACTAACAACTTACAACTTATACAGTTATCTGCCTGGCCTGGCATTCTTACTCATCCTGCCTTTACTCCTTGCATGTTTGACCAAGACCATGTAAGACCAGGTCTACTTATAGTGTATTACATTTATTTTTTACTTGCTGTCAGCTGTTGCTATACCCTCTGCCTTAACTTAACCGTGCACCTTACCATACAATTTCTGTACAATTAACTGTTCTTCTACCAAAACCATGTAATATGAGGACCTTTCTAACCCTTCCAATCACTATGTATTCTATCAGGGAGGCCACTATACTACATTGTTGTTGGTAGATCTAATGGAAATTGTATTGATTGAAAGGTGTATGGGGGGCTTTAGACCATGTTTCCACAGAGTCATAATGTATCCGTTTGCGATGTGTTTTCGCATCGACAAATGGACTTGTTTCCATGTTGCGTTAGTGATCTGTTGCTTGTTTTGCCTGTTTGTGAATGGTCAAGGCCACCACTAGTCATCACATTCTGGATTATCATAACTTTCTTGTTTTGCATCCCATGGGGTCTTTTGAGTGCGATTAGGTTTGGGGTGTCTGCTTACCTTGGTGGAGAGTCCTGCTGGATTCTATTGACAATTTATTCTATTATTTTACATGTAAAGCAGGGTACAGATGGCTCGATATTTGAGCCGTCCAATGTTCCCCGACGTCATCGCGTTGCTATCAGATATCGGAGGAGCCGGGGAGACAGCACTGTTTTCTCCCCAGCTCTGCCGATGCTTTACATGGAGACCCGTGGTCTCTAGGCAAAGCATCGGACATTGGCTGTATTTACAGTCATGTCCGATATGGCTGTTTTAGAGAAGAATTGATTGGTCCCGCTCTAAAACAGCGATGGCCGCATATTATATAGTGCCTGGACACTATTTAAATCAACCATATTTAGGAACTATACATGGGTTTATGTTTGTAATAGGACTTATATTTCCAGCATCATTGAAAATCCAGGTAAAGTTTTTTGGGGTAGGTTTTATTTTTGGGAAAATGATACTTCTCTTACAGGTAACGGCCACTTTAATATAGTGCTATGTGTCTAGTACTAAGCAGCTCTCCTGCCATTCCTTCACACAGGCCGCACAGGAATTGTCTTTGCAATGAATGAGCTGTCTTCTATTAGATTTATAACAATGGTAGGACGTCAGGACAGCTCCAGCTGTGACCTCCCTCTAGAGAGTCTGTCAGAGTGAGCGCCAGCCAGGGCTGAGTAAAAGTAATACGCAGCTGGGGATTTCCTCCATTATTCACACAGAAACATATTTACACATGGATAACTACACGTCAGGTGCAGACTTATAATGAGCAGTCATCAATGCTTTACAGCTGCAGCCTCAACCAACATGGCCGCTGGAGCTTCACACGGCGACTGGTTTCGTCACCACATGTGAAACGTCAGTGAGGAGCTCCCAGTTTGTGCTTGTCAGCGGCGCGCGTTCCCGAACCACGCCCCTTGGGAAAGAGAATTTTGACACAGAGCGATGCGCGCCCCCGTGCGGTGCAAACCCAGCGGGAGCGTGCATCATCCGAACGTTCCCCGGGAATTCCGTGTGGGCCGGCGGCGCGCGCCTCCCTCTATTCTGTACAGAGGCGACAAGCCGTGAGCCCTGTCTCCCGGCATGAGTGGCGCAGTAAGGCAGGTGCTGTCGGATGAACTGTTGGAATAACTAGGATCGTAGAAGGGAGGGAGTCCTCCCAGGTGATCTATGTCCGCCCCTCACGCACACTCCTGGCCCCGTTAAATGGTTGTTGCGCCGATACACCGTACTTCTGTTCAGCCGCGATGTCTTCACATCTCTCTGCCCATCCGGAGACTCGCAAGTTCACCCGGGCGCTCAGCAAGCCAGGCACCGCGGCGGAGCTCCGGCAGAGCGTCTCTGAGGTGGTCCGATGCTCCGTTCTCCTGGTAAGAGCGGTCGGGGAGTTGTCAGGTGGAGGCTTGCCCAGGAGCTGGGTCAGCGTCACGTGGGGTGGGGGGCAGGTAGGGGAACACATGGCCGGTGCATAGTCACTGCAGCCGGGGGTAGCTGTCATGTTGTGCTGGTACAGCCCTGTGGTCATACAATGGGTCCATGTGTAATGTGTCTGCAGAACTCTGCACAGGTCGGTCACTGCAGCTTCCCTCATGCTGGGTGACAGTGCTGGTTACCTTGGAGGCTCTGTGGCATTATATATGGTAATGGTCATTTCTGATTGGACGCATTGGCACAACAATCTACAAACTTATTTTCTACATTTTAATATATCTGAAGTTATATGTTTCCATTTTGTGTGACCGGTCTGTACGACAGTGGTTATTAACCTGTGGGCCGGCACCATCCTTGGGGGTCGAATAACCCTTTCTCAGTACTTTCTCCATTTTGGTTGATCCCTCTATGCTGCAGTGGTCCCCAATCCTGTGAGGTCGGCCCCCTCGGGGGTCAAATAACCTATTTCTCAGATTGTTTCCATTTGTTGTGTGACCCTGTATGACGTGGTTCTCCACTGTGAGTCGGCACCTCCCTTGGGGGTCAAATAAACCATGTCTCTCAGATATGTTTTCCATTTGTGTGACCTCGTTGACAGTGGTTTCTCCACCGTGATGAGTCGGCCCTCCCCTTGGGGGTAATCCTTTCTCAGATTATGTGTGTCCATTTGTGTGTGGATCCTGTATGGCGTGTGTTCTCCACCTGTGGGATCGCGCACCTCCCTTGGGCCGGTCAAATAACCATTTCTCAGAATATGTTCGTCCAATTTTGTGTGTGGATCCTGTATGGCAGTGGTTCTCCACCTGTGAGTCCGTGCACCTCCCTTGGGGGGGTCCAATACCCAATTCTCAGATATGTTGTCCCATTTTGTGTGTATCCTGTAGCGCAGTGGTTCTCCACCTGTGAGGTCAGGCTGCCCCCATTGGGGGTCAAATACCCATTCTATTTTTATTGTGTGACCCTGTATGACAGTGGTTCTCAGTTTGGGGGTCAGCACCCCTTGGCGGTCGAATGACCATTTCTCAGATGTGTTTCCATTTTGTGTGACCCTGTATGGCAGTGGATCTCAATCTGTTGGTCAATGACCATTTCTCAGGGGTCCCCAGATTCACATGCGGGGTGGAATGCTAGGGTACCACCCCCTCCCTCCAAACATAAGAAGTGACGCTCTATACCTGCACTTCTTCAATCCGAATACTGGAAGTGACCCTCAGGTAAGTTATGTCCCCTCCCTGCTATTTTCCCACCCCACTTGTGCAAATGACGTGCAGGTTGGGAAAATAGGAGGGAGTGGACATAACACCTACCTACCTCGGTTTCAGAATGTGGAACTGCAGGTGTGGAGCGTCACTTCCATGTTCCAAATACAAAACGGCTATGTCCGTCCCTTCTGGGCTCGTGGATCTAAAAAGATTGTCAATCACTGCTGTATGGTCCTCTCCTACAAAGGAAGTTAAAATCTCTCTGACATGAGAAAAGTTTTTCTTCGTTGTCATTGTATCAGTTCCCCACAGCTCCTGTTCTGACAATCCCAAAATGTTATGAATGGCTTTTGCTTAACCTTCAGCTCCGTTGGCAGTGTTGCCAGTATTAATACAGGTGGCAGCACAGCTAAAAAAAACAAAAAACTTTTGGCTCGAACCCTCCCCAACCTCCATTCCATCCAAAAACAGGTATATTAAAAAGTCATTAGGTGTTTCTGATCCAATGGCATGTAGAATGGTTGTTTCTCACATGCTGATGAATGATGGATTACACCATAAAGTACATGCTGCTCTTACTCTGTGTTGTATCCTTCAGGGGATGTACACATTGCATAGCTTTCTATAGATCCTCACAGTGATAACCCCTCCGGTGGGAACACAAGTGACGTCTGCCCGGGACATGTGGGCCCACCTGAATACCTCCCTGTTCCCTGGCTGTACTTTATTATGACCTGGGATGATGAGGATGACTGGAGCTGTAGTGTTCGCTTCTCTGACTACAAAGGACTCACACTTGGATTGCAGCACAGGGATGTGTGTCTACTTGTTTGCTGTGCACTGTGCTGCATAGGAGGTTTGTCATGTAGTGAGTGTAACGAGCCCTCATATCCTGTCACAGCTCAGCGTCGCCTACATTGTCGGTGATTTAACTGTTACGTGTTAATAATGAGCAATCGCTAGTTCATGTAAAACGTCGGTGTCCTGAGTAAGTGACCTTAAGTAAGTGATGGTGGATAGGCATCCACACCAGGCAACTGACGTTTTCTGGAAATCCGTCATAACTGACCTCATCTTTCTCATAACTCGGTTACTTTCTAGGAACTACTATGTCAGGTTTTACAGGTATAATACTGGTAACAATGCTTGAGGGCAGTAATCCCAGACAGCTGCATATCTGCCACCACCATGCTTGGGCATCACCCACCCCCTGCTGCCCACTGTGATGCCACCTATAGTGTCTACCTATTGGCCACAGCTTCCTTACCATGGAAAGCAGGGCTTTAATCTATCTTTAATCAAACCTGATTATGGTTAATTGAGGGGTTAGAATCTATAGAAACTATATCAGTGGTGGCCAACTCAGTTGACATGGAGGGCCACAAGTGCGGCACATAACATTCTCAACCTATACAGACTTGTATAAGCATTTTTAATGAAAGAATGACAGCATGCAGAGCTAGAAGATATACATCGTCAAAGCCTTTGATGATATCTATGCAGCACATAGCCCTCGATTTAAAGATTATATGCCCCAATTCTGAGGGTATGTGTTGCAATATATATTAGGGCTTGTTTCCATTGATGCGGTTTGCCGTGGTTATGTCCGTGTGGCTGCCGCCAATCCGACCGCATCCATAGGGAAAGCATCGCCAGGCTCCATTGGTGCGGCTGAGTGTGGATGCGGTGGGGATGCGGTGTGGATCGGGATGCGGTGGGGATGCGGTGCGGATGGGGATGTGGTGCGGTTCCGAACGCTAGCTTCAGTGTTCTCATGCGGAAACCGCAACCGACCGCATCCTTTTACATGGGGGCTGCTCAGAGTCTTCATCCAAACGCACGGACGTACGCGTGCATCCGGATGAAAACAGCTTGGGGTGCCGGCGGGAGCGGCTGCAGCCGCGGCAAATCGCACCAGTGGAATCAAGGACTCATACAATGAACCCCAGTTCATTGGTGGTATAGTGGGAGCATAGGCACTCGCCTGTCTGCTGATTCCCTGCCAACACGGGAGAAGAGGAGAGGTGAGGGACTTGCTCAGGCGCCATCTGGGCTGCTGATTGGCAGGTAAGTTTATCGCCTCTCCTCCTCTTACCACTGGGACAGGTGAGTTCCTATGCAATAACAGTTAGGTCTCGGGGGCCGTAAAGGGAGGACCAGAGGGGGCCACCGAAGAACGCCTAAGAAGAACGCCATAAAGTTGTGAACTAGGTTATGTTTAAGGCTTAAATATTTTTTTTATATTGAAATAGTAATAACATGCATTACGTTACATTATCAAACATGAACATAGATTGCATTATTTGAAACAATAGTTTACACAGAATCCTGATGTGTGTCACCATTTCTTTATCTTTAAATATATGAACTCTTATGTGAACATAGATTGCCCAAACAGATACACTGGTCCTCTACTTGAGGGGATGGAACATGTCCTGTTTTATTTCTCTATATGGTATAGTGAATGAGGAGAATCCAGCTCTAGTTTAAAAGTTGGAAGCCATATAGTTATGAATGGTGCTTGTACTGGTAAAATGCATACGACTCTAGCTTCCCATACAAGTTTATATTATGACCTGATTTTTCATGTGATGACGTCATAATGCGCGGGCAATTGGCCAAAAAATCAGGTCAAAATTGTCCAGGAACCCTTTGTGTGCCAGCACTAATGTCTCCTATATGTTCTCGGTTCCGTTATGTCCCTGCCAAAGGAATGCATTTAGTGCAGGGGGGTCGACGGAGCTGAGAACACAGAGGAGACAGCTGATACACCCTGTCTGCAGCAGCGGCTGTTCTCGTTTTGCGATCCACTGGCAGAAGAACACGAGAACAGCCGCTGCTGCTGCAGACAGGGTGGATTGGCTGTCTCCTTTGTGTTCTCAGCAGAGAGGTCCCCATCAGCAGAGAAACGCTGGTCCTCATCCAAAGTGATTAAATTGATCTAAGAATTACGCAAATGTCCGTAATGGATTAGATTGATTTGTGGCTTTAATTTGAACTTCTAAGGCTATGTGTTCACTGCGCTGTGTGCTCCGTCGGGACCCTCTACATTAAGCGCAGTGCTTAGTGGAGTCCACAGAGCACATACACATTACCTGCCCGGCGTATTCTCTGTTCACACATCCGCTGATGCAGGGGTTAACCTGGAGACATAGCCTAAGCGTGTATGGAGGGCTTTTGAAATAAGCGTCTTCACTATTAAGCTTGCCATACATGGGTAAATTCCCGTGCAATTGACCCTCAATCAATCACAGCGTGGTAACATCACCACGCTGTGATCGATCAGGGATCAATTGAACCGAAATCAATGGGCACATCGATTCCTGTTTAATCTGGACCTCCAGGTAGCAGTTCTCCTCAACTTGCAGCGTGTGAACCGAACATGCTAGAAGCTGGGCAGAAATCCAGCCTGCCTATCCCCGTTCAGCAGCCAGATGAAGAGTGCTGACTCCGCCCCCTTCACACTGAGCCTGGGCTGAGGCAGAGCTGACAGCCGAGGACTGCTATGTGAAGAAGGCAGAGCCTGTTCCTATGCTTTACATGAAGATTCTTCTTCATGCAAAGTATTGAAGATTGAACAGGATTTTCCAACATATTGGAACCCCCTTTCAATCTATTGAACCCGCTCGAAGGAAAGCACACACAGGTAGGATTATTATTATTATTATTATTAACATTTATTTATATAGCGCCAGCATATTACGCAGCGCTGTACAATACAGTAGGATTGTAAGCAGATTAGAGTACAATCAATCACCGTGACCGCACACTCAATTCTTTTTACAAATCTTTTTACATATCTACCCATGTGTGCCTAGCTGTATGCTTAGTTACACCATTGGTGTAAAAAAGTTGCCCCTTAACCAATCCAAGCTGTCATGTGGTGTCTCATGCTCAGTGGCCCATAGACATAGATTGTGTGCAGAGAGCCGATCACCTCCACAGAAAACCCCTTGAACCTCTTGGGGGCTTGGTTCCTCTGCTCCATCAGTCTGGTATTCTGAGTAACATACTTCAGGTAGTTTTATGTATTTCAATAACGACATTACCCAAATGATCTTGTTATTTAGGCATCTGTTTCCTTTTAGATGGTAATTCTGATGTGTGGGCTGCTCCAGCATTGGTATAGTATTACTCCGTTTGCTGTGTTTTATTTTAAACTCTGCTGGGTAACTTCTCCATAAATGTTTTACATAAAATATTCTTGGTGGAAATGGCGAGAGACAGCCAGAGGGACTCAATGGAATTTCATCATAAGTTGTCATGATCTAGCATTGGACAAATCATCTTTGCTCTTGTTATCCCTTATAATAAATAATTAAGCCAGCTATATGTTATAAATCACAGACATTGATCAGTTCCTTGTTTACCAAACTTTTATTGCAGGCACTGTTCATACAGTTAGGTCCATAAATATTTGGACAGAGACAACTTTTTTCTAATTTTGGTTCTGTACATTACCACAATGATATTTAAATGAAACAATTCAGATGCAGTTGAACTGCGGACTTTCCACTTTCTATCTATGAATTCAATAAATCAAATAGAAATGTAAGAAACAAAGGCGTTCACTTCATTTCGGGGGCTTTAAAGTAATTGCACAACTAAAGCCCCCCACTCTCATTGTCAATCCCCAACAGTTCAACGTCATTGTGCGGCCGGTCTGCCTGGAATCGTCCGGGCACCCTTTGTGTGCCAGCAGTTACTTTGGATCAGGAGGCAAGGACATTTTCCAGGCAGTTGCCCTGCTGCGCGCAGGCAGTTTGCCCGATTCAGTGGGGGAAAGATGTAGAAATTCAGTGCCTGAGCACCGCGTCTTGGAGACACCTCCTATTGATCTTCAATGGAGCTGTCTCTAGCGGCTCTCCATGTGCTAAGTGTATTCCTTAATCCCCCCCATACACGCTTAGACTTTCCATCTGACCACTGTGCGCTCTCACGGATGATCGGTTGGCCAAAAAATCTGGTGCCAGTCTTGGGCTTAAAGAGCCTAAATCAGGAGCCAACTCGATCTAAGCCATTACGGACTTGTCCGTAATTCTTAGATCGGTCTGATACTTTAGACAGGAACAGAGTGTCCCCATTTAAAGTATTTCTCCTCAGCTCTGAGGGATCTCCGATCCATCGGTGCTGAGGAATCAGCCTGTCTGCTATTGAGGGGGGGAGGTGCTAGCACTTCCCTTCCTTCACCCTTCGTTCTAGGATGACACACTGCAAAGCTGGCATGCCTAGATGCTGTCTTCCAGACTCGACAGACAGGGCTGGCACAAAAAAGGTGCCCGGGTCTGTGACATAATGTTTTGGCCAAATGACCGTGCATGATATCATCGGCCAAAACATCGGGTCACAATCTATATGTGTATGGGAGACTTTAGCGTGGATGCCTATGTACCTGATGGCGCTGTTGAAACATAGCCTTAATTGTAGGTTTCCTCGCCATTTATATTTATTGTGGTAGGGGTTTCAGTGTGAAGTCTTGTTTATTCCTTGTAATGGTTTTGTCTGGTAATCCTTACCCCTGTGGCTCCTGACTGGTAAGACTGCCTACTAGTACTTGTCTAACTTGCCTTCATAACAGGTAATGAATCTGGATTCTCACAAACCAGGTTCTGCTGGCTTATCTAGAATCAATTCTCCCCGTTTTTGCTTAGATCTGGTATTTAGTTATAATTTGAAGTTGAAATAAATATTAGACTATTGTATAATTCATGATTATATTGATTCCCATGGTGATCATGCTGTGTAAAAGTGATCTTAAAATGTTAAGGTTGTCACAGGAAACAAAAACTGTTGAGAGTTGTAGCAGAGACACTTGTCATGACAGCTCTTATAGACTTCCTTTTCTAGGGGGAGATTTTCTCTTGTTTTAGAAGCAACAAGGATATATTCTAAACTCCCACTACATCATGATAGTATGTGTAGTGAAGCTGCATATTGGTGATATTCTCAATTCATTGGCCAAATGCTTTCAAAATTGAAATGCTAAAACCCAACGGAATGTGCAACAAAAGCGAAGTGTCATAGCACACAAATCCGGAAAACCATTAAGTGTGTACGTAAAGCCCAGACGTTGTTTTATATATGGTTCCAATGGAAGCATCGGGACCAGATTCTGGTTTTCAGTTTCTGTCTTTGGGTCCCCATACACCTTTAGATTTCTCTGTCAGATTTCATTTTGATCTCCTTTTGTTTTACCAAAACCATGTAATATGAGGGACTTTCTAAACCATTAATCACACAGGACCCTATACTACATAGTTGTTGGTAGATCTAAAGGATATCTGATGGAGATCTAAAGGTGTATGGCCAGCTAAGTCATCATGTGTTTAGTTTTTTTTTCTTTAAAAACCCATAAAATCATGGATTTTTTTTAAGCAACAGAAAGCAAGGGGATGTTTTCTAATGGGGATCCTGTTCTTGTGAGAATGTACTATATAATGTTGCTTTAGACAGATCTCTTCTTCCCATTTTTTGCTGGAAGAACAACCTTTGCACATAGGAATAAAACTTGAGTGGGGGCTTAACCATAAACATTTTGGCTTTTCATATACACAAAGTGACATTTTTCCATTATCCCTGCCACCGTATTTGGAGTGTAGATTTACTTAAAAGGTTTGGGGAATGTCCACTTAGCCTTGCGAATGAATAAAAGCAACAAAATCATTAGCAGAAACAAATAGGGGGCTGTGGTTTGGTTCCTGAAGCCCAACCAGTATCAGATAATAATATAATTTAACAAAAAGCTGTTTAAAGCTATGCTGCAAAGAAAAACTATCTAGACGTACACCACTTCTGTATAGTGAGGGTAACTGCTTCTTATGTGTAGGGAGTTATTAATAAAATTTACATACTAGAGTTAGTCACCTTGGTAGCCTGCCCTCTTCACTTTTCAGTGCCCTACAATGTAAGCGGACCCTTGTTATCCTCTAGCACAATGCAGGATCTGCAGTAACCAGGAGTGATGAAGGCAAAGTGTTGACTTGTCGTTGCCCGTTACAATAGTAACAGGGTACCTGATGCAATTTTTTTTTCTACAGTTCTGCTTATTTAATTTTTTTTAGCTCTTGAAGAAACACTGTATACTTGAAAACTATACATTTCCTTAAAAGTAATACCTGCATTTCACTTGGAGAAAAGTAATGGATCATTTCTCTCAGAGGTTGTAGTAACATGTAGGTATTTAAAAATATTCAAGACATCTGCCAACTTGAGATAATACAGATCAGTGAAAAATAAACAGTACATACCAGTTATTGCAGCCTGGCATTCCCTTCCAAACTAAACTCGTTTCAGTTGCTAGGGACCATTTAATCCATACTCTTGTGTAATCTCCCCAGATAACTCCCGCACAAATGCCCTGAGGTAACACACACAAGGAAAAACTTTTATTTCCTTATTGTTCTAAGCTTGAATGGACGAGGTTTTTTTTTGTTCTATTTACACATTGAACACCCTGCACGTATGTTTTCTGCTCAATGTCTATACATCTTTATCAGTCTTATTATAAGCCAACTTTTAAGGCCCCCATACACGTGTC
>CM070033.1:63774151-63802870 GCA_036250615.1 Ptychadena robeensis | reverse complement strand
GACTCCGACTCCAGGGACCCAAAAATGTCTCCGACTCTCCGACTCCACAGCCCTGATTATTACATATATTAGAGGCAGTCCACTGATTCAGAATTCAGGGTTACATTACATTTTCTTGCATCATACCATAAGTATTGGGGGTGCTATTGCCCAAGGTTTAGTATTTGCTTCAAAAAAGGTACAGGGTATAAATCCTAGACTATAGGACTACAAGACACACCCTGTTTTTAGAGCAGGAAACACAGAACAAAAATGTGAAATGTTCTCTGTTTGAATTTTTTTTTCGCATGCATTCGAACCATAAGACGCAGGCACTATTTCCCCCGATTTTGGGGGTGAAAAGGTGATCTGAAAAATACAGGGTGATCTGAAAAATACAGTACTTTCCTTTTCTCAGTCTTGTTAAGATGTAAGCAGAGCGTAGATACAATTTAGAAAACAATATTCAGCTTCTATACATATATATACATGTAACAATAGCTGCAGAATACATACACATGAAACGCTTACTTTCCAAATTATTTTTGTTAAACCAGGGTGTTCCTGCTCATAGGACAGTATATCATGAAACAAATCTAACTGGCCTTATATTCTCCTGTGTCACAATACCACCTTTCCAGATATAACAGCTGTAAATACAGTAAATATAACAGCTGAAGACACACACCATTCTTTCTGCAACAAAACAAAAGAGAAATTTCCCTCCCAGCAGTTCTCTGGGATTTCCACCAACCATAATGTGCTTTGCTTATTCTTTCCACTTCATAAGGGCTCTTTTACACTAAATGTATTTTTTTTTTAAGGCATGCGTTTCTCAAGGTATGCGTTAATGCATGTGTTTTGTACATTACACATCTGCGTTGGCATTTTATATGAGCTAGATCATGAGTACATAAAAAATGCTTACAGCAGGGTGTTGATGCTGCGTTTTTAAAAGCATGACTCAATTAACGACACAATTTAATTTGAATGGTACGATTGGTAATCTATGAGAAAAGTGCTTTCTAACTTTTGTTCTACCAAAACCGTGTAATATGAGGACCTTTCTAAACCTTCTAATCACTATGTATTCTATCAGGGAGGACCCGGCACCACATAGTAGTTGGTAGATCTAAAGGAAATTGTATGGAGTGATCTAAAGGTGTATGGGAGGCTTTACACTGAACAACTGAGTACACTGAATAACCAGTCTTTTGCCTCCCACATGGCATATACAAAACTTTGGCTCATCTGACATCTGAGTTTGTTTCTGTCTTCAGTAGTTCTATTGATGTTGCTTCCTGGTTATGGAAAGTCAATCTGTTTATTTAGAAATGCTTTCTGACAGCCGTTTAACTTGTCGTACCTGCAGCATTTATCCCTGGCAACCACCTTCCAATAGGAACGTGTCCACTGTTTACCTAAACAACCCATGAGATTTCATGGTCGATAAGAAGAGGAAAGTTGTGCTTTTGTGTATTTGTTTTGTTTTTAAACTAAATCAAATTGTATAATTTCATTTTTGCATGGAGCATAGGGCCTGGTAGGAAGCTCTGATATAAAGTTAAAGTTCTAGGATCAGAAAATATAAGTCTTTACATAGCAAACATTTAGCAGACTTTCATGTGATCCTTCAACTTTAAGCTGTAAAGCTGGCCATACACGTGTCGGATTCCATGGCCAGAGAACATGTTGGTTCTCTGTCGGATCCAATTCTGAGCCCCCGATCAATTGGACGCGATCACTCGGACAAGGTGGTATGCAGTGATCGGATCCTCTTAATTGGCTGATGGATTGCAGCTCCCATTCCCGCTGAGATCGCCGGAATCAATTGGGTGAGTGATCATTTGGCCATGGAATCAGACACATGTATGGCCAGCTTAACCCTATTATAATGCACAATCCTTCCTCCCAAAACATATTTAACTTTTTTCTTTCAAGTTGTTTCAAAATATTCATGTGCTATGTGGGCTAAGAATAAAATTTTAGCTTTTTTTTTCCTTTTGTGAAGTGCAAATTTCTTTCCTTGTAAATGCTTTTTAGATACACCCACCTCTTGCAGATTTTCCACAGTCTCTTGATGTTGTCAGCGCCAATGTTCCTTCAGGCGCTGTGATACCATCTCTTGTGACAAACCGGTCTCTGAGCTGTCAGCTTATTGCTTTCTGCAGCAGCGATAATGTACATATACAAGGAGCTAAGAATTATGTAGATATGTTCACATCTTCTCCCCCCAGTGTCTTATGAGCTGGGCATACACTGTTCTATTTTGATCGACTATAAAAACAATCATTAAAGTTGATCTTATGAAAATCTACTTTTTAATACCTGAATTGATTCACCTAAAGGGGGCTGCATTTCACAGTCACTGTTAAGCCCCCCATACACGTTCCGATTATTCTCCCGACCGATTTTTCGTCCGATCGTGTCACATCGATTTTCACCTAAAAATATCACCGATCGATCGGCCAGACACTATTAACAGCAGATCGACCAAAATTTATGGACAGGTCTGAAGCGGTCCCGACCGATTTTTAGGCCGATTTTGAGAAATCTGGATCGGTCGGGTACATAATTCCGAATCCAATTAATCTCCCGATCGATTAATCTTCCGACCACATTGGTCGGTCGGGCAAAATTCGCACGAAAAATCGGAACGTGTATGGGGGGCTTTAGGAGGAGTAAAATGGAAGTGTCTTACTGGAGGGGTGAGGTGGAGTTACAACAAAACCATTCCCACCCATGAAATCTTTGAAAATTGTGGCATTTCGTGGGTGGACTTTGTGAGTGAATTGCAAAGCCCCCGAACATGGTATCATCACCAAATTTGCTGGAAATGTAAAGAAGATTTGTAGAAATATTGGGGGGTAGTAGTATAGTTTTTGCATAGATTAAGTTAAAAATTAATTCAAAAGATGACTGAAATTAAAAGTTACACTACATAAGCTTTTATTCTTTACAATCTTCCTACAACCCATCTCTACATCTACAGCAATTTTGGTGATGATGCCATGTTCAGGGGCTATGAAGTTCACTCACTAATTGGCTAGTTGTAATAATGACATTTTCAAGCAAACACACCTTTGCTGTGTGTTTCTGTGCATTAGCTGCTGCATTTGCCACCCTAGGCATGTACTAGACCAGTGATGGCCAACCTTTTGGAGACCAAGTGCCCAAACTGAAACCCAAACCCCACTTATCTATCGCAAAGTGCCGGAATGGCAATTTAACCTGAATTACATAACTCATATACACAGACAAAACATGTGAACACACAACAGCATTGAGAGCCAATAGCCTGCAGTTATTTCCTGTGCTGACAGCTTGTGTGTATACAGAGAGGGCTCCAAGTGCCACCTCTGGCACACTTGCCATAGGTTCGCCATCACTGTACAAGAGTGATTCAGTTTTCCCAGGTACCCCTACTTATATTGGGGTCCGCTTATACTCCAGTTCATATATTCCACAATGTGAATGGTCATTCACAATTGAAAAATAAGCAGACCAGTCAATTCCATTGCATATGTCCTATGATATGATTCATTACTGGTCTTTGTAAGGAAACATGATCACAAATGCCAGTTGCTTATATTTGATCAATGGGTTAGTATAGAAACGTGAAATCTGAGACCCTATTGGCATTTCCTTGTAGATATTGATTGATTCTACTCAGGACTACGAACAGTCAATAGTGTAAACAGTCATGTCGCCTTGATAATGAATGATTGTATAAAAGACATGTCATCACGCGCAGCCGGCCGTGCCCAGAATCGGCTGGACACCCTTTGTGTGCTAGCATTTACTTTGGATGGGTACTTGTCCCCATCCAAAGTAATTAAATCGATCTAAGGATCTAATGGATTAGATTGTTTTTGCTGCAGATTCATGGCCAAATGTAAAATTTAAGCTTTCGATTTGCACCCATGAGTGCGCAAGGCCGTTGATCGGCTGAAAAATCAGTTGCAAAGCGTGCTTTTCTCTTTTGCTATAGGCTAGTAGGTCAGCTAATGTTGCAGGTACCATGATCCTTTTAGGTTGTACACGTCATGTCGTTTTTTATATTGGTACAAAGCAGGATATGAAAACCATGTTTTTTTTGGCTGATCGTCTGCTGTGCGAGTTCACACCAATCCCTGGCTATCGCTCGTCCGAAAAATTGGGTGCGCCCACCTGGTCTGATCGACCAGGAATCTCTCGCATGTCGGATCGCACGGTGATCCGACATGTTGGTAAATTCCCGGCTGATCCCATTACTTTGTTTTTGTCTATTTGAGATCTAGACACCATCTATTTTTCCTTTTTTCATTGATTGGACGTCTGATTTAATATTTTTACTTTCTTGGCTGGTATTGGATGTTAGTGATTTTATGCATTGAGCCTTTTACTTTATTGATTTCTGCTAAAATGTTCTTTTTGTTTTAATACATTTTCCATTAACATCTCACCCTATTTGTGGCGTCTCTTATGTGAAGATAAGAATGGATAAAAGAATTCAAACGGAAGCTTGTTTCTAATCAATATCTGCAGTCTAGGGCATAGTCCACATCATGACTGGACCTGTTGCAACTTAAAGTTCAGATTATGACCCTAGAAATCCCACAAAATCCTCTTTTGGCCACAAATACAAATCCATTCTAGTGGAACTTTTTGAGCTTAAGTGTACTTTTAAATTGAGTTTTCTTTTGTTATACTATATGTTTTTCTAAGTTTCCTGCTTGCAGGATAAAAAAACAAATACAGTGTATACAAAGACCGGGCTAAGATCTAAAATAGTTTTAGACTTTATAATGCTGACATTCACGTGTGTATTAGGTGGTACTTTTTCAAAGCAGAGAATAAGTTTATTTTGACCAACCAACCCACTCGGCCATTCAATATTCCACTAAAACCTAATTTGGGAGTCTGGAGTCTCTAGCTCGTGTGGGCAAACTTTTGGGTCCTAATGTTTTTTAAAATTTTACAGAAGGGCCAGAGCAAGAGCCATTAGAAGCCATTATTTTAAGGCTTTGTTTCCATTACGTTGGGAGGTCCCAACGTAGCAGATAGACTTACCTGCTCGGTGGGGACTCTGTCTTTATTGTGCCAAGCTGATGCGCCGATGTAAGGCTCAGCGTAGTCGAGTACATTCAGCCTTTGCACCGGCGGATGGTCTGTTTACACAGAGCAGGCAATGTCTGTGAGATACATCAGGACCCCTGCCCAGCATATACGCTTAGCGGAGGGGTCTCGACGTATAATGGAAACAAGCCCTAAAGTTCTTTTAACCGTGAAGGCCTCTGAGGGTGGGCTTTGTTCCCTCCAATCAGTTCTGGAATACTAAAAAAAATGCCAATCCCCTGATAGTGGTCACATGGAAATCATCTACAGCTCAAGGGGAAATCAACAATATTCTCTCTTGTCCACATAAATTCTAAATTAGTTAGTGATCTGCTTAAATTATATGTTAGCTGAATTTCCATACTTACTGCTCCTGTTTTAGGTCTACCTGCCTACTCCGATTTGTGGGACCTAAATATAGATATGGATGCCTCTGCCCAAACTGTGGTTTCCTCTGTCATCCTTTCTGGTGACCGCCAGTCTTCCGTTCTAGGATAGCACATTATACCTCTAATTAGCTGAATATCTTTACCTCTGTCCAGAAACGTGTGACACATCTCACTGGCTCCACTCTTCTGCTCTGGAACTTCTCAATTTGTTATGTTTTAGCAGTGCCGGCCAAGAGAAACAAGTCATCAGTTCACAGTAAAGGTTTAGCAATGAGTTTGTGTATACATTTTGTGAATTCAGCACGTCTTTGTGCCGGTGTTTATTTTTAAGTGTTGACACCCTTTATTGAAGGTAGTTATGAAAGCTTTGAGTCTGTGCTGTGGATTAGTACATTTTGCTGACAGCTGAAGGATTGATTGGAGATAATCGTGGAACGTAATGTAAGATTCCCGCTATCTAACCCACACACATGTAAGGTTTACTGAAATAAAAGGCAGCTACAATAGTGTTATGGTGATGCAAGTGTCAAGGCTTCTTTCTTGCGTTGTGATTGAGTCTACACACTGGTATGATTAGTCGAGGTTAAAGTATGCAATTAAGCAAAGATTTTCTAAGTCTTTTGTTTCCCATGAGATGCGGAAGTGGAGGTATTTCATTATTAAGATAAGACTACTCTGAAAACTCTGAGCAGTTTTAGGAATAAATTACTTTCCAGCCAATTACATTGTGCAGCTGCTGCGCTTAAAGCTTGGAAGGAGCGTTTTTTTAAGCCAGAGTGTAATTTGTGTGCAAGACGTACTCCAGAGTTTTTGTTTCCTCGCTGGTATGTCACACAATCTCAGATAATAGTCTGACCCAGTGTTGGGCCACAGACATCACAGGCCAGCTTGCAGCCTCACTAGATTAAATGTTAGCCCTTTTGACCCAGAAGCAATCCGTCTTCAAATAAATTTCTGTGTCAAAGCATCAGCACAGCATGTTTCCATTTCCACAAGAGATTGGATCGGGTTTATACAACAATTTTATAAGGAATCTCTGATATAAAATTTAATTTGTCTGAAAAGTTTTAGTTTTAGTTAACTTTTTCTTAATAAAGCTTAAAGTGCTGTATTTTTCAGATTATAAGACACACCTTTTTCCCACTAAAATGAATGGGAAAATGTCGGTGCGTCTTATGGTCCTATTATAGTAAAAAAATCTATACCTTAAGGTCCCAATCATCCCGGGAGCAATAGCTCTGCAAACCATGAGGCTGGAATTAGTTCCATTCCCTCCAGCCACTGACCAGACAGTTAGCACTAGCAGTACCTATTTCTGAAGAATAAATGTCTCCTCCCATATGTAAATAGCTGCTCATGGGTACGTTGTTAGTGCCAGATTGTAACATGTAACTCTCTATAAGTTGGTCAGTGGGTTTAGAGAATAGCTACTTTTAGTTAATAGACCTGTTAAAATTCCTGCCCTGCACACTCTCTGCGACATTCCTTTTACATGCTGGGGGACCACCTATTATGGCACATCTGACACTTTCAGCCATAGCATGACTTTTAGAGCACCTGCCTCCCAGGGGTGGCCTTTTGGCACCACAGGAGTAATTTTTATAGCCGGCCAGTATGGGTGTTGGTCCTCCGGGACTTAAACCCTGGAAAGCCGGCCAGAGCCGTAAGCAGTCTCTCCCCACCACTTTCCGGGGTTTAAGTCCCAGAGGATCAACAAGCTCTGGAGGGGCGCCCACCCTGGGACATTTAAGGGTCAGGCGGCTTTGGCTGTCTGATCCACAAGTCGCCCCTTTTTGGGAAACGAGTCTTTAGCCCCTTTCGAGGTGGGACAATCAAGACACCCATGCAGATTGGTGTGGTTTTACCCTGTTGTGTGCACTCGTTTTTGCGAGCACACGCCAAGACTTAATAAAATAAATTTGTTCTGATCAGTTTAATATCTGATATGTCCCCTACCCGGGGACCATATATTAAATGGATTTTTGGGACAGAGATGGAAATCTGGCTTTTTTTTTTTTCTCCAAAACTATGGGGTGCGGTCCATCCTATAGTGTAGGAAAAATACAGTCTAGCTAACAACCCTTTCAGTTTCTTTTGCCATTTGTGTCCCATTGAAGAGATCGATTGGACAGGAAGTGAAAGCAAATCATTTCAGATCATGGGCCGCAACTGCCCGCGGCCCTTAGTTGAAGTGGAAGCCCATTTAACGAAATAGAGGTGGTCAGCCACGCGCAATAGCCTAATATAGACAGTTAAAGGGGAGTGATACAGAATGGCCTTTTTTTTTTCTTCATGTCTTTCATGTGCTGCAAAAAAAGATCAAAGGAGTTGTAGCATAAATACTTGGAAGTAATGAGATTAAACCAGTGACCTGTAGCAGTCTCTTAAATTATGAAAACGTTTGTGCAGGAGGGGAGTCGTCGTGTGATCTTTGGAGTCTTCTGTTCAGAAATGTCTTCCAGTTTTATATTTAAAAACACCAAATAAAATAATAAAAACCATATAATGCTGATTTAAATGTAGGGGGCTATCATAATGGCATTAACACTACAAAATTGTGTGTATTAGTATGTGGACAAGGACTAAAGTAGGCTATGAATTTCAAGCACTTTCACCATCAGCTAAATATTAATCAACATAACTCAAGTAACTTAAAATTAGGGAAACAAGTGTCTCTGCAATTGATTTAAACATTTTTATATATTCGTTTTCGAATGTGGTTTGTTCCTAGTTACCATGATTTAACAGGGTTTGTGCATATAGGTTTATTTTTCCTCTGAAGGAGGTCATGATGGGATTTGTATCTATAAACAAGGTATGGGTAAGGGGGTCATCATTTGGCCCTCAAACTGTCTGTCTTTGGCAAATCCTGTATATGTTGCTAAAAAATAATTTCTTTTTTTATTAATTTCAGGCAAAGCCAAAGCTCATTGAACCCATTGACTATGAGAATGTCATTGTACAAAAGAAAACTCAAATACTGAATGATGCTCTACGGGAGATGCTCCTATTTCCATATGATGATTTTCAGGTAACCAAGATATTTAATTGATTTTGATTGCTCATTTGTTATAATAGTTTCAGTAAAAATAAAGGTTCCATAATTGCTGCATAATTTCCCTAAAACTTGGATGTTTTTTAGCTTTTATAATCTGATTTGTGTACAAAAAATACAATGAGAGTATATTTCGCTAGCTTATACAATAATACAGAGGTTCCCAAACTGTCCTTGCAGGGCTCCCCTTTTTCTATTAAGGGACATTATTCAAACAGGTTAAGAATACCTTCGTGCCCCCCAGTTTGGGAATCACTGCAGTGATAGAAGATAGGAAACCACTGACTGTTATATTTTTATGTAAAGCCTCGAAAATTGTCCCCACCAGCACCATTTAATAATGTCTAACAAAATGGGTCATTATTATAGTCTGATCGATTTATCAAGGCCATTATATATTTGAAGCAGTATTTTATAGCTTGACATTTTTTGTAGATGCTCTAAAAATATTATGCAGCAAGTCAGCAATGGGTTAAATGAATGTTGTTTGATCTCTGTATCAAAAAAAATCAAAGACTGGTGTCTCTGACTAGAATGTTTGCCTTATTAGCAGTGTTCTCCCCAGAGCAGATTGGCCGGGCGGCCCGCCCGGGAGATTTTAGTCCCCGCCCGGCACACAAGTCCTCCGCGGCGAGCAGCCTGACAGGCGGCGCCTCCCATTCTTCAGGAGCCCGCCACAGCCACTGAAAGACTCCGGCCCGCGGCACACTACCGGAGCCGCGGGCCGGAGTCTTTCAGTGGCTGCGGCACGCTCCTGAAGAATGGGGAGGCGCCGCCTGTCAGAGGACTTGTGTGCTGCCGCTGGCCGGCAGCCTATCAGAGGCCGCCGGACCGGTGCAGTCGGCGCGATGACGTCATCGCGCCGCCCGGCTGAAAAAAAATTCTGGGGAGAACACTGTTATTAGTATTGTGTCATAGATAAGAACCGTATTTCCGCAGTTTGTCAGTTGCATTAGAAAAGAAACACTAACGTTAAATATTTAAGACCTTTCTAGACAGTCTAACCCCGGAACATGGACTCGACCTAAAGTCACGCCTAAAACAAACAATCGTTGTTCACAGCAAGGTGCTTTTGGCATGATATCAGTTGGTTAAGGCATATATTTGATTGAAGAAACAACTTTTTAATCTGTATTGTTGTAACTGTATAGTTACATAACCATGTCCGCTTACTGTTAAGGAGAATTTGACTCCTGAACCACTGTCAGATATTTATATGTGGCAAAAAAAGATGGTTTGGTCCTGTTGCCTAAACCAACCAAAAAGAAATTGCTTATTCTGGGTATTTTTTTAACCTCCCTAGCGCTCTTGCAAGGCAAGAGTTCTGTACCAAAAGTGCACCATAGACTCTAATGGAATTATTATTTTTTTTGTGTTGTAGGCCTGTAACTTCCAAAAATATGTCCATACAAGGGTCTTGTAGACATCCTGAATATATAATGTTTGAAACACACAATTATTATAAAAAAAAAGTACATGAAAAAAAATATGAAATGTATCATTTGAATGATAAAATCTCTTGAATAATTTGGTATGAAAGATTTCAAAACAGTACGCGTGGGGGGCTGCGGGACATTCATATGCAAATTGGGCTGAGAGAGGGGTGACATCGGCGAAGCCAGCTTAGAGCATGTCCCCCGGGACAGCACAGAACAATGAGTATGTGCTGCTGCTGGGGGATGTGAGCTTAGCTGGACGGCTCAATCTCATCAGCTGCAACACGGACATGAAAGTGCAGGACGAGATGGAGCCGTCAGAAGCACTAGGAAGGTTAATACATTTTTTGGCTGGGTCGCCCCAAAAATGCGCCATGTTAGCAATGCTTTACCTCTCATGAGCAAAGGGCACCCTAAAACGCATTGGGTGCCATTTGCTCACGACATATAATGCACTTGTTGTTGATAAACTATTGACACCGGTGCATCTACGTGATGCAGATGGATCCATAACACCCTGCACCATGTGTGATGAGGGTTATGATGTGTCAGTATAGACTTGCACGTCACTTCCTGTAGGGGAATGCAGGGGGCATCTGCACTATGCGGTTTGGAAAACGTGGGGAAAACCCAGTGTAGACCCTGACGAAGGCTTAAATGTCAGAAGGCAGGAACACCTGTCACATGTTTTTTTTGTTTTTGTTTTCTGAATGTTCTTTTTACCATTATTTTTATGTTGGTACCCCTCCATTAATCGTATATGCTTAGCGGGAGGTCCCAACGTAGCAGACTTGGCTGCACCGAGTTGCTCCGCCGATGTAAGGCTGAACGTAGTTGAGTACATTCAGCCTCTGCACCGCCGGACGTGTAAACAGATCATCTGCTGGCAGGCAATGTCTGTGTGATACGTCGGGACCCCTGCTAAGCGTATACACTTAGCGGAGGGGTCCTGATGTATTATGGAAACAAGCCCTAAAATAGAAGGTAATAAAAAATCATAATAGAAAACAAATTACATTTGTAACAACAATGGGAGGTGTGATCACAGGATCTGAGAGCAAAACCATTCCTAGTGAAGAGAAGAGTAAAAAACAAAACACTTGATCTGGAATTTCCCAGTTAACTACCTTTTATCATAAACCATGACCACTGGCTACACAAGAAACCTTTGCATGTTCTCATGTTAAACATGATTAGCTTAAAGTGGACCTACCACCAGAAATCTATGTTTTCATGAATGGCACTAGAAGTACCAATAATAGGGAGGAATGCAGTAAAAAAAAACTCAAAAACTTTCCTGTAATGACCATTTTAACAAGATTACCACACAGCTCCCCTCACTTCCTGGTTCGCTGAAGGCAACACATGAAACTGGGGGTGCAATATTGCGGGTGGCCACTGGGGGGCACTCAGTGATCTTCTATGGGAATTTTCAAAGCAGATCACTGCTTCCTGTGATGTGTTGCCTATTTCTGCCTAAAATGAACCAGGAAGTGAGAAGAGCTGCCAGATTATCTTCTTAAATTGCTCATTACAGGTAAGTTTTTGTTTTTTTTTCACTGCATTCCTCCCTATTAATTATTGGCACTTCTAGTGCCATTCATAAAAACATAGATTCCTGGTGGTAGGTCCGCTTTAAATACCTTTTTACTTTTTTACTTTTTCATTTTAAAGTCCCGTTTCTTAGATATTCACACTTCCTGTCTTTAAGACTTGATCTCATTCTACAGTGTCCTTAATGAGGGCATTTGACAGAGATTAAACATTGTTTAAAACTCGCCCTCTGCTTATACTTGACTCAGGAGCCAAGATCCCTCCAGACTAGCACCCTGCTACCCACTGCTGGCCCATTCCTGTTCCCACTGGCCCCGCCAAGCTGTGGTGTGCAGGTGATGTCATTGACTGTGTCCGCCAGACCCCTTGCACCTGTGGCTAGTGCGTTCTTCTGCATGGCACAGCATCTATATGGTCATGCCACCTTGTTCTGCCCTGTGAAAATTGCCTGTTAAGCTCCCACCTAATCCAGAGTTTTGCTTTAGGACAAGACATCAGCAGCAGTCAGTCTTAAAGCAGATCTGAATCAGAGCATCTCTAAGCAGCGTTCTAGATTTGATTGGAAATTCTTCTTCTAAAATATGATACACAGCATGGTACTGTATTTACCGTGCTTGTACTTTTATGTTACTCCATCATGCCTCTGGCGGAGCAAGGCACTGTGATGATAGAGCTGCTGCATTTTCCACCCTATGCTTATACTTGAGTCAATAAGCTTTCCCCATTGATGATAAAAAAATGAGGTTCCTCTGCTTCTACTTGTGTGTATGCAGCAGGGTGGATAAAAATCAATGATTTTCTTGAAAAAAAATCTGAAAATTATTTTTTTTTTATTTAAATTTGAATTTTTGGGATTTTTTTTATATTACTGTATTTTCTGGCGTATAAGACTACTTTTGAACCCAGGAAAATCTTCTCAAAAGTTGGGGGTCGTCTTATACGCCGAGTGCTGAAACTTCTGAGCCAGAGTAGTCTGCATGTCGGACATCGGAAGCGCCCCCTTATCCACCCTCCCTTTCTCCCTCCTCAATATGTGAGACGAAGCCGACGTGCTCACTAAAGGCTGTGGCTCCAGTGGCTGAAACTGGTATTGCAGCTCAAACACATTAAAACACCTTCACTGTATCATGTGACATTTTGATTGCCAACATTCTTTAAGTTAAATGTATACAATGCATGTGTTTTGGATAACCGCATGTAAACATTAATATGGAAGGTTGCAGTTAGGGGTGTGAAATTAGGAATGTAAATTACTTTAAAAAAATAGGACTTTTAAGGTTGTTGGAGATCTGGGAATTAAAAGTCAGAGTAGACGTATGTAAAGCCAGAGGTCCACTGCGGTTTCCCTGAGCTGGACAAAAAATGACACGCGCCGGCACATTTGCCGATGGATTTCCCGTGACTTGCAGGCAGTTTGCCCATGTCATATGAAAATTAACATATTGAAAGCAAATCTGATTTTTTTTTTTTTTTTTTTTTTCTGGTGTGCGTTGGAAGGGGTAGTCTTATACGGCGAGTATACCCCAAACTCTATATTTTAACTGGAAAAGTTAGGGGTCGTCTTATACGCCGGAAAATACGGTAAATGCTTTTTGAGGAAAATATATTACCAAAAGTTGGATGAAATAAAGATTAGTTTTTAAAATTATGTAGAATAATGCTGTATTTGTTTAATTTTTTTGAAAAATAAATTGCATTAATCCATTCACAATGTTATGCTCTTCCAGAGGTATTTTGTAAGATTTTATAATTAATAAAACTACACTATCAGATGTATAGTGGCCAACATTACAAAAATAAAAGATAGAAGTTGATGATGGCATAAGCACATCACCCAAAATTTCCTCTCGAATAGACCTACAAGACAGCTGCATGTTCGCAGATTCCTATTGTGTATGCTGACATGGAGCGCATGTCAGCATACACAAGACAATAGACAAGGAAAATTATGGTAAGTTTGATTCTTTTGCAGTGTAGGTAAATGTTATGAGGAGATCATGCGTTCAAAAGAATGCACTCTCACTCTTTGCCATGGCTGTTAATGAGAATACTTCTGTATGCGCAAATAATTTTTTAATGCACGCACTGTGTGTGCACATAGCTCCTTTTTTATTTACACACCCCAACTTCTGTCCAATCCATTTCCTCCAAAAAGGCTTCCTGCTATTTATTTTTACCCAAAGTATTTGTTTAACATTCTAGTGATAACAATCTGTGGTCCTAGAAGCAGGAAGCCAGGCCCTTGTGAGTACAAAGGTACTGGAAGCCGCAGCATCCGTCCCCTCTTGAAAATAACGTACATTTAAGGAATTGTAGTTGTCAACTAGGAAGCCACGGGCCAGGCATTTTCAGGGCACCGTGCTGGTCTGCAAATGTACTTGTATTGTATTGTGGATTGTTTTTACTACAATATATTCCTGGCACACATTTTCTCAAAAGGCCTTTTTTAAACCTGTACATACCGTATTTTTTGGACTATAAGACTGCTGGCAGATATCTTCCCTCTATGGCTCTGTGTGGGGAAGCTGCAGTGTGCGTTCAGCTTCCACACACAGGCAGAGATAGATGGAAGAGATGCGGGCTGGCATCTATTTAAGCCATCTGTCTCTGCACTTCATTGCTTATAACAGCAGGGCTCCATTGATAAAAAACTATACATTACAGATGGGAGATCTGGCTGTGGGTGGATCTCCCATCTGACATCTCCTCCACCTCCCCGGCTTATCTTCTTGCTGAGAGAGTGAGGAGGCTGGCAAGGCAGTCAAGGAGGGACTTCTGACCATAAGATTAATCCCCCCCCCCCCCCCCAAAAAAATACTGGTACAAAAGACCATTTGCTTAAAAAAAATTAAATCTTAGTAAAGTGGTCTCCTAAATGACAGATATGTTGATCCCTGTTGCAGTCAGTGCATCACTGAAGCTCTCTGGAGTTTCTGCCTGACCCAGATACTGTTCCTTCATCTCTAAAATGTGGCAAGCTATGATCATGTCAGTCCCATCCCATGTTAATATTGAACTACCACTCTGACTCTGACCTAGTTCTGAATACATGTTATATTATATGAAAGAAACAGGTTTAAGCTTGACAAATTGATGCTAACTTACAACTGATACATTTCTTACACGTATTTCTTAAATCTGCATTGACAAATAAGATTTCATTCCTTTTTTGTAGATAGCAACTTTAAAGCGCCAGGGTCGATATATATGTTCAACTGTTCCAGACAATGCAGAGAAGGAAGCTCAGAGTCTTTTTGTCACAGAGGTAATATGTTGATCTTGTTAAGTAAAGAGTTTTTATTTCTGCTTAATATTCACTTTTTTTATGTATTATAGAGGTTATGGTGAACCTGCATATTTTCTCATTGTATGTAAGATAAAGTCAAAATTTCTGCATTTGTATTTTGGGTGAAGCTCACTGTTTGGGTAAATTGATTGGTCTTGATTTCTCAGATACAACTTCTGGCACAGTTCTGTTGTCTGTGGTTATGGATGTTAGCAATTATCTTATATACATTAATATATTGTACATTCCCCATTATCCAACACCCACGCAGATTAATAGATTGTAGATATATGTTTGTTTCTAGTTGGTTAAAAGTCAATATTACCAAGCTTGTATACTACAGGTCCCAGTAAACCTCATATCTCAGTACTGTAAATACACCATTATTTATCACTGAAGGAACAATAGGGATGCAGTACAGTACACAACTTGACATGTTTTAGATTTCCTTCCATCGAACAGTTTTAGGTACATGCTAAGGAATCCCAGTTAGACCGCAGAACATTTTAGTTTAGTTTGTAGTATAAGGTCATTTTAAACACAAAACATTATATTTGGATCTAGAAATTAAATATAAATCCACCCGGCCCGCCTCCATGCCTTCATGTTGGCCTGACACTGAATGGTATTTGATGGAACAGGTCCGAGGCTTGTTGGGTCTGCTACAACTTCCAGGAAATAGTCCATAATAGCTAGCCATCGCACAATAGTCCTTTTATCATTACATTTGGGAATAGGGGTTGCCTGGCAGAACTGTAGGAAGTAATGGAGACTATATGGTGCTGAACGTGCGAGCTTTGGGTAGGAGAACCTGGGGGGGGGGATACGGGAGTGGGGTACAGGTAGGGCAGTGGTGTCATTAGTTGGGTGTTGAAAGTTATTTTGGTTAAGAATGTTTTCTGTTTGTTTATTGTGTATTTTTGGTGTGGTTCCCTGTTTGGCTGTTTCTACAGCTGGGCATGACCCGGTTTTATTCTCCGGAGAGTGTCCAGAGATATAATAGAGCGGAGTCGAGATTCAACAGCCACATGAGGTTATTGTTGCTATTAAGTAATTTCTGAGCTATCCTTTCCCCCTTTTCTCTTTCCTTCTTTCGTTTTACCTATTCTTACTTACCTCTTTCTTATTTCTATATAAAGTTGTAAAAATGATGGAGATGTTTGAGCAATGTCCTGTATCGAATCCTATTGCAATGTATACGATGTACTGTACCTATCTCCTTAATAAAAATGATTTGGAAAAAAAAAATATAACGTGTTCAAAGCTCTACAAAGAACTGCATGGCAGGGTGTGAAATTGCAAAATATATCACTTTGGGTTTTTTGAGGGTTACCCTACTACAGCTAGACATTTTGTAAATATGTTTTTATTGCATCTGCAGTTACATTTGAATTTGACCTGATTTTACAGTTTACTTGTACACTGTTCATTTGATAAATTATTTGCAGATTGTCTGCCAATGATAATGCAAGTCTTTACTTTTTTTTTTTTATACTTTAGTGCATTAAAACATACAACTCTGACTGGCATGTTGTCACTTACAAATATGAAGAGTATTCAGGAGATTTCCGGCAACTTCCAAAGTAAGTACTGCATTATGGCAGCTTCCTCCTCTAAACTCTTTAAGCATTTGAGATATTCTGTAGTATTGGTGTGATCTGCTAAGGTCTTTGTGTGATGTTTCTGCTTTGCAGTTCTCATGTTTGCATCCAACAGAATTTACAGTGTATCATCTGCAATTGTTAAAATACTGCTAATCTTTATATTTAATATGCAAATTAAAATGTCCACAGTGGCTGATCAATTTAACTAATGTTACAGGTGATACAATAAGAAACCTTTTCTTCTTACAAGTCAGTCAGGATCTTTTATTTCTGATGTCCTGGTCTAAAAGTATACAAAGAATGACTACACTGACTAAAATTTTTTTCTTACTAGAGCAATTTGCTAATATTGCTAATTCACAGCACATCCTGATGTCAGTGGGAAGCCTCCCTTTTATCTCCTGGTACAACCTGTTCAGCAATGAAAACCAATTGAGCTAAATCTTGTGTTCTATGCTAGTAATGCTACGTTAACAAATGTAGATGGTCATAAAGTGAGCTTGCTTTGCATCGAGAATGCATAGATATAAATTAAAGTCGTTTTTATGTCAAATTCTCATGCAAAGATCTAATTTATAGTGATAGATGTGAAGGCACTGTTTTATTTTTGAAATGGGTACAGAAAATGTAAATAGATTACAATGCAGATTATTTGTTTGGGGTCTCATGGGCCCGCTTACAGTTTGCTCTCATACAACTTGTTGTGGCAGTGCTTGTAAGTAGTCTGACCTCCTGGGAGCTCCCTGATTGACTGACAGAATCAAACAGACAGGTTCAGTTCCATCACCAGAAGTGTTCTAGGAACTGTACTATACAGTGGTATATTGACCTCCCTGGTGTTAAGGGCTTTTCCCACCGAAAGCCAATCACTGCCCATGCAATTGTGGCGGAGTACACTGTGATTCCTCACTCTCTTCCTGGCTCTCTACACATCACTGGTGTCAGTTAGATGCCGGCAGTGTGTGCGAGCAAAAGCAAAACCCCCTCTATTAACATGGCGGCCTATCCCAGATCAAACTGTGCCTGTACTGGCTTCGGGTGTAACGCCCAGGAGGTTCAAAAAGAAATCCACATTGATATGGCACTACTCCACCATCCCTGGAGCCACTGTTCGCCCTGTCACACGCTCCATTTGGCGGAGCATAGGTTCATCCAGTCAGTCTCTTGATTGGCCACCCGTGAGTATGACATGCTGCACCTGAAAGGCGGGCAAGGAGCCCATCATTGCCGGAGAGACACACATATTTTGGGCAGTACTGGGCCTATCTGTCTGCAGAGTCTGTCAGCCATAGAGGGAAGAGATCCCGAGCGTCCCCTCTTCCCCATGTGTGAGAAAGAAACCAGCGATGTCATCTGTATATTTACGGCAAATGTTCACTGGGGGCATTTTGTGGCCGAAGTTAATATTGCACTGGATTTTTTACCCAATTGCCCAAAAATATTCATGGAGAAAAACTAAAAATGTATTCTGCTCCTGAAATTATGTTACATTTTCATAGTGTAATTACAGTTTTTGAGTGTTTTAAAATGTATTGTATACTACCATTTTAGTTTTCAATGTTCTTAACTTAATACCTTAGAAGTAATTTAAGTCTTCTGCAATGTATGTTGTAGTTAGATAATTTTCCTTGTGCTTTACTAAGCTTATTTCCCAATTGCCTTCCTTCATTATATGTAAGTAATGGCTAATTATTCAAGAATGATTATCTCTGCAGCCTGCATGGTGTTATAGAACTTCATCAGGGAAATGCTTTGACCTGTTTCTTGTTACAAACACACTTTCCATTTTAAAGTATTCTCTTGCAATTAGTAGGCAATTAAATACTTATCAAAGGCAGGTCTTCACAATTTAACTCTATATCCAACGAGATTCCTCCTTTTTTATGTTTTGTCCTTGAAATGATAATTTGTAGCTATAAATACTAATTAAGGCATTATTTTCCTTCCTATTCCTATAGGCTATTCCTTATGAAACTACAGTATTATTCTGACTATTTCCAAATCTTTTTTAAGACTATTAGACATTTCGAGACGAGTGTAATAACTGAGGGGAACCTCTGTGAATCTCTTCCACTAAACCCCAAGCTGGTGCATTCATAACTCTTGGGTTGGAATAGTTTGGAAGGGTCAGTGGCATGTCACTAATGATCTTTTTAACAGCCTGCAGAAGTGGTTACCAGTTTAGTAGCCACTTATGTCCCGGATGTCTATTGCTAGCCATTACTATGACTTTTCATTTAAAGCTAGCCATACACGTGTAGGATTCCATGGCCAATTGATCACTCACCCAATTGATTCCGGCGATCTCAGCGGGAATGGGAGCTGCGATCAATCTTACATGTTGATTCTCTGTCGGATCCAATTCTGATCCAATTCTGAGCCCCAGATCAATTGGACGTGATCACTTGGACAAGGTGGTGTGCAGCGATCGGATACTCTTAATTGGCAGATTGATCGCAGCTCCCATTCCCGCTGAGATCGCCGGAATCAATTGGGTGAGTGATCAATTGGCCATGGAATCCTACACGTGTATGGCTAGCTTAAGTTAGTGGTATTCCACAAAAAGCTTTTTTAATTGTAGATTACATTTTAATTTTGGTCATCGTATGGTTAAAGTGATGGAAAGTTGTGTTAAAATATTGCTATATTTATTGTATAGGAGTATAGTTTTCAGCAGGGGCTGACCTGACCTGAAAAATATTATAAGGGTACCTCTGGGTTCAAAAAAATCTCTGTATTATAGACTTTCTATTATCCAGAAGTCTAAAGCAACCAGAATGTGTTAGGCCGAAAAGTAATAGGGAAGTAAGATTAAAGGTTTGCTGCCACTTTTACCACAACCATGGCATCCTATTTATTCTTTATGACTCTGGAGTGAGCATACGTTTATCTGGAATCTACAAATACCTGCAGTTGCCGGATATCAGGAAGTTTAGTAACAACTTCTTGTATACTTGTAACAATGATTCCTCAAATAACTGGTGTTTCCTGCCATGTGTTAGAGTGCTTTGGTGTGAGTTATGTTGCAGGAATGTTGCTTTTTAATGTCACATTAGATCACTGAAACAACCAAATTCTAACAGTAGCTTTTACTGTTTGGCCTGTATTGAAAAATCTTATCACAAAATCTTATTAGAGTATCACTGTTCTAGTTACTGAATTTCAACCAAAATAGTCGAAAGATTGTGTATGGTGTTCATCATCAACCAAAAATTGACACATGATCAGAGGTTTAGAAGTTCTAGATCCAACATGCCTTGAGACGCTGACACATGGGGTGCTTGGGGCCCACATTGGACTGTACCTTTAAGGTGGTATTTATGCATGCGTGGTAGAGTACAGAGTTGTAGGCTAAAGTATACATTGAATGCCATGGGTTTCAAGGCTTTCAGAACATTCTAGTAAATAGAAGGTTCAATGTGTGCAGCGATTTCTAGGTGACTTTGTTTCCATCCATTCATTCCCCTTTTCCATCAATAAAGCATGACAATGGAGACCAATAGAGATAGGCTGAAATAGCTATCTCCCATCCATATTTCAGTGCAATGTTAAAAAATTGTCTTTCAGGCTGCTGTGAAGCACTATAAAACTCCTTAAGGAAAGCAGAAGAATAGTGTAAATAAAATGTGATGTTATTGAGAAATGTTAGTTTAAAATCGTGTTCCCAGTATGAGAGAATTATTTGTATGCAGTGGGCGTGCTCACCTTACACATCACCTGTCTGGAACAGGAGAGACTTGGTGTGAGCAAGCCTCATCAACTTCACTGCAGAAGGTGGTGGAAACAGCTTGAGGTTATCACTCCATGTTCTTGTAGCATAGAATATTCTAGCCTTAATCTCTTAGATCACTTGTCATTAAATCACACTCACTTTCTAAAAGTGTAATGTGGAAAGTCACAGCAGATGTGTGATCCAGTCACATTTAATTAAGGAATAGATGTAATGAGGTTTTATTTAGTTTTTAGTCTTGATTTTACTAAGCCAGCACAGATCATGGTAATTCCATACTTATACTGAACCACTGAACCCTTTGATATTCTTTAAAAAAAAATTCCTTGTTTCTGAGCCTAAACCTGAGCTTGTCAGGTATCCTGTTTGAAAGCCCATCTGTCAGTAATTATATTTATTTACAACTTGCCATAGTAATGTGTTCTCTGTAAAAACCTTCTACATTTTGAGGAATGCTTTATATGTGGAGATCTGAATCAATGTCTAACATACACATATAATACACAACAGCTATTACCGTTACTTAAATTGTTAGTAAACCCTCATGTAAAAATATAAATTCATGAATGCACACACTTACCCTTTCTTGCTTTCATGTATTTATCTGCACCTACTGCATTAATTCTTGTTTGGATCCTTAAAGCTCCACTGCACTGAAATACGTGCATTTCACATGCATCAAAAGCCGGTATCCCTAACACGTCCAATGCAATTCAATGGATGTAAAAACAGATGCGTCAGAGGTGTGGTGTGCCCAGTTAATATGTGTCTATTTGACATTGCAGCTCACATATAGTTCTACTGGTCCAGGGAAGGAGGGAAATCTATTAGACAGCTTAACCCACACTACCAGATATATTATGTTGTGCTATAAGCAGAGTAAGAAAAAGCTGAAAGTATAGGGTACACAACACTGTCTTATGGGCCGTAAAATATGGTATATAGATGTGTATGTATGTATGTAAAAAAAAATGGAATAATATAAAAATCTAGCTCTGACAACTTGCCGTAATATGTGTATTAAAGTGGATGTATACTTAATATGGAAAAAAGTATATATTTCAAATTAAAGTTTGACTCTGAGCTGGTATGATGGTGGCTTACTGGCATACACAAGCCGATAAGTGGCCGATTTTGCCGCTGACCGACGGGTGTGCCCGATAATGGCCGGCACACAGAGGGTGCCTGCCGATTAAAGTCTGCCCGGGAATGCAGCGTAATGACGTCATCACGCTGCATTCCACAGCTCATCGGAGCTCGTCTGTTGGCACTTGTCTGTGGGTGTATGGCAGGCATTAGGGCTCCACGATCCTACAACAAATATACTTACCTGCTGGTGCCACAATCAGATTCCAGATTACCAGAGGGTGCAATATTGCGAGTGGCCACTTGGGGCATTTATTATGGTTTTCTATGGGAATTTGCTTTTAATACATTCTGTGTATTTCCATATTTATTTTTATTTTTTAAAATATGTTGTTACATTGTGTCCATGTATAGGTACCTAATTATTAAGTTGTTCATATAATTCAAACTGCATTGTTTTTACATGTAGGAAAATATATTAACTGAAACTTAACTTATTCTTGAGTTTATTTTATTTACTGGGGCAACATGATCGTTTAAATATGTGTTTATGGACACTATGTTTTTATTTTATAATTTATAATGGTCCTATATTTACCCTCTGTACAGCAAGGGAACAAAACCAGAGAAGCTTCCAGTGCATGTGTATGAAGTAGATGAAGAAGCAGATAAAGATGAGGTGGGTCAAGTCTATATAAGCCACATCAATTACATACTTCTTCTATCCTCCTTTTTTTTATTTACTTTTAAGGTAGTTTTTCTTTTTGGATATATTTGTTTAAATAAATAAAATAAGCTGCTAACTCTGTTAGGTTAAAACCTGCAATTTAGTTCACTGAGAGTCTAGGGACATGTTAGGGTTGTCTAAGAAACTCTTATTCAGCAAAGATCATATAAGGACAGGCATCAATGAGAGTAGAATATTTTACCATTTCAAATATGAAAGTCATTAAGCCTGTTCTGGGTTTGTTTGTTATTTTTGTACTGGCTGTTGATTTTTGCTTGGATTTTACAGGACAGGATGTGAGTTTGCTGCTGAAAGTACCTCTAACTGCTGATTTAGTACAATTAAGAGATGCCATAAAAGTAGTCATGTGTTTAAAGAGAAGTTTGGTTAATTGAACAATTTTATATTGGAACTCCAAACACCAAAAATTAAGTTTAAAAATGAGTAGGGATAAAGCTCTACGCGCCAGATATTATGTTGTGCTATAAACCTATAAAGCAGTAGTATAGTTTGATTGCCCTTTACTACCCAACCTAAAAAAACTAAATGCTGAAGGTCAACTGTGCTATTTTGATTTGAGGTTGAGATAGTTTGCCTTAAAAAAGAGGCAAAAAAATATATACTAGTTTGGACACTTTTGAGGTTGTCTGTTCCCAAAGGAGCCATTCCTTTTTAAACATTTTTAAAATACTTTTTGGCAAGTTCCCATATATATTTTTTGATTTTCTAAAATTAGTTTAAACCTTTTGTTTGTTATGTTCCTATAATTTAACAGATTATACACTCGGCATATAATGAATTTAGTAGTAAGTATTTGTTACACTAACAAGTCAGATGACACCAGGGAGGGAAATAGGCTAATTGGGAAAGATTTGGACATGTTTCACTTAGGGGGTGTCCTCAATTTTGTTACCAGAGGTTTAGATATTAATGGCTGTGTGTTATTTTGAGGGGAAAGCAAATTTGCACTGTAAGCCCTAGGCTCTACTGTCCGTTAAAAATCCTGCGTT
The DNA here is from genome assembly GCA_036250615.1 of Ptychadena robeensis. NCBI lineage: Eukaryota > Metazoa > Chordata > Amphibia > Anura > Ptychadenidae > Ptychadena > Ptychadena robeensis. Next base: position 63,779,917 of record CM070033.1, on the reverse strand, counting down.
TAAAGCAGGGGTTTTAACGGACAGTGGAGCCTAAGGCTTACAGTGCTCGAGCCGGCCATTAATGGCAATGGGGTTATGACAGGGGCTGGCTCCACAGCTTGTCAGAGCTCCGGATCCGCTGGGCCTGCCTCTGTCAGGCTTATGTCTACGCAGCCCATCTGCATCCATAGTAATGTGATGGAGGTTGCACATAGTGGAGCCTGGGGCTTATACAGGCTGTACACTAACTACTTTACATTGTATCAAATTATCTTCAGTGTGCTCCAATGAAAAGATATAATAAACTATTTACCACAATGTCAGGGGTGTACTCACTTTTGGACATGCTGCGTATGTAGCTCAGCATGATGTCACTATTGTATTTATATAGTCATATTGATTTTTCTCTGCGTTTAACCTTTAGGTCTATTTTATTATGTTGCTGGTTAGTAAACAGGCAGTTTGTTGTTTGTGATCAAATGCTTTATGCACAGAAAGTGAGATTTACCGGGGAAACATTTGAATGACCTTTTAGGACTGACTGCAATATTATAATCGTTTCCTGTAAAGCAGGTCATTAAAAATGAATGTTGCATACACAAGGCAAGGATACATGATACTGGAATAACCAACCTTACGTGTTTTAAAATCTACTGTTCTAAAAAATACTTGCATTTTGCAGTTGGTCTTCCAGTGTATTTAAATGTTTGCCTCAGCAGCAGGGTTCAGGCATCTTTGGAATTAAAAAATAAAATGTAAAATAATTTAGATATATCAGAAAAACATTTGGACTCCTATTATTCTAGATTTGGTCTACAAGAAACCGTATAATTACCATTATAAAATATCTAGTGGCTATTTGAGTTCTAACGCCAGTGTTTTGTATGCAGGACGCAGCCTCTCTTGGTTCACAGAAAGGAGGGATCACTAAACATGGCTGGCTGTACAAGGGTAACATGAACAGTGCAATAAGTGTCACCATGAGGGTAAGTGTAAGTGTTCCAGACTTTCATAATGTTTAGGTTTGTTGTTTGATAATCCAGAGCAGTAGATGCATGTCTGAATGCGTCTTTCATTGCTGTGGAATTGTAGAGCAGTATGCGCCCGCCACCACCTATATTGCAGATAGTTGTAATTTGAAGGTATTATAGTGAAGAGATTGCCACTGTGTTTTATGTTCCTGTAGAGCAAATTGAATCCAGGGCTCAGGTTACAAGTCTTCAATTTAACTGCAAATATAGAATGATTTCTGCCTCCTATTAAGCAATTGTCATTGTTTCTGCCTCAAGCGGGATCTAGCGTTTGAAAAGGTTTAATTGATAGGTTTGCATTGCATTTTTTTATACAAATATACCTAAACATACAGTATTCTTAGACACTAAGACACACCCCCCCCCCCCCAACACAAAAAGAAATCGGGGAAGGGAGACACGGTTGCATCTTATGGTACGAATGGGTGGGGGGGGGGGGTTGCACCTTCACTCTGCCAGCCCCGTTAAGCAACAAAGCTTAGCCTGGAGAAGCTGTTAATTGTTTGTCAGCAGAACCTCATTTACATAATGCAATAGCAAAGCCAGATGACGTAGATCTGCTTGTCTATTTCAAAGCTGGCTCATGTTACTAGCTCCCACCACGTCCACAGAAAGTTGGAGCACTGTTTTTTCAGCCAGTCTGGCTTATGTACACAGTTCATAGTAAAGATCCACTCATGGGCCGATCTTTCCTACAGCTCTGTGCTTTCGTTCTGTGGCTTGGGCTGCTTGAGCCCAACCTATATGCAGAGGCAGATGGGAGAGCTGCCCAGCTCACAGACAGAAGTTCTGCCATAGAGGTTCCTCGCCTCCTTAACTCCCACAGTCATAGCCCTGAGCTATTTAGCCATCGGACTCTCCGCTGTATAGGGTGTGTCCTATACGCCAAACAATCTAATGGTCTGCAAAATAGCCATTAGCTCCAAATAAAGTGTCTGGCCTTAGGGCTCTTTTAAAAAGCTATCTGCTTTTGGCATCACAAGTGGTGTATGATGTGCAAGTGTACACATTTCCCGTAGAATACCTGTGCATCATTTACACTAATGCGCTACGTTGTGAGCCCTTCTCAATATTTGTATTGCATTTTGCTTGCATTTTCCTTTCCAATTAACTCGAGCATGAGTAGAATGCATTGACAACCTTGCCAGAACATCAACTGCAATGCTTTTTTTGAGCAGTTTGACTCACTAAAAGCCAAAATATATTTTTAGAGCCTACATTTTGTGTTGGTTGCTCACTAATCTATTATGAGTTTAAAATGTATTGCAATAAATTTTGTGCCAGTTTGATATCCAACTAGAGGTGATTTATCATTTCCCATACAAAAGTTGGGTTTGGTGACATAATTTCTAATCCTATGTATAATGTAGTATATTTTTTAAATGATCAGTGATCACCTTACCAGTAATGATATATATTCAATGGATCACAGTCATGTCTTTTTCCTTGTAGTCTTTCAAAAGAAGGTTTTTCCACCTTATTCAACTTGGTGATGGGTCATACAACCTAAACTTCTACAAAGATGAAAAAATTTCCAAAGAACCTAAGGGGTCAATATTCCTTGATTCCTGCATGGGTGTTGTACAGGTAATATACTGCATATTCCAGCATGGTAATAGTTTTTTACTTTGTTAGAACTCTTGTTTGTATTTTTGTTGATGATGACTTTATCAAAATGTATAATTTAAGTGACTTTAGGGATGACCTGAGTGTGAATCCTGACTAAATGTTAATGTCCTTCCTTCCTTTTTGGTTTTTTTTTAAGCAATATCTGTTGAGTGTTTTAATATATCTGTTCAGTAAGTTCAAAACTTTGTAACTGCTTTAAATTGTTGGTGATGGTTTTGTTTAAAATAGTTTCAATTCCTATCCTACTTCAGATTTCAGCTGCAATCCGGGTTAGATTTTGATTACATAGTTTTATGATTCTTATCTTTCACCTAAAGATGTTAGCAGATTATAAAGAAAATCTTAAAATTTTGAGGTATACCATAAATTATCCCAGTTTGACTTCACCATGCTGAATTGCCATTCAGCTAAATTCACACAATTGGATACAGGGGGTTGCTACTCTGTAACTGCAATAGTGACACTCTGTGGAGGGGTTGTCACTATGGTCAGGGTGGTCAGTGGGTAGCTGTAAATCGCCCCCTGGCTGCCCGTTACCCCCATTGTATCTTAATGGAAAATCGTGGGCTAGACATAACCGGTCTGCAGCAGCGAACAGGTGGTTTCCTATTGATCTTATGAACTTATCCATAATGGTCAGGTAGCGAACTGATTTTGCTTTGAGATGTTACTTTGTTAAGATCAATGATGCTTTTTTTTTTTCAAATAAAAGTTGAATTGAACGGAATGACTGAGATTGATAAATGAACTGTTAGGAGGACGGTGCTGATAATTCTAGTGCTGCTTCTGGCATTCATTTTAGTGCTGGATAGAGGAAAGTATTCTTCTGGGACTAGGAGTGTTCTATTTCCATGACATCTTGTTCAGCTCACCAAGGGTTTTCTGTTTTTCTTAACTCTGCTATTTCTTGGTGTATTGAAGAAAAAATATACCTTATGCTACACTCCCTGATTAAAATATTTGCAGACTGTTAAGTGCATAGCTGCCTGTGTGGGCGTAAACAGAGCAGATAAGTATGCATATATTCTAAAATCAAAACCATTTGCAAACTCTACAGAACGCTAAAAGGTTTCTTCATTCAAACTTGTCTTTTTAACACATACACCATTTCACATTTCTGCCGCAGGTTTTCTAAGTATGTGCTTCTGATTATACTTTGTTTTAATGTTTTAGTTCAGATCTAGGCCTGTTTCTAAAGGTCCCTGGCTCGATTTTGCGTTCAATTGCCAAACAATTGATCGCCGTGTGTGATTCATCGTTTGGCAATCAAATGTTGCCCACCGTGAAAGTTGGATCCCACTCGAACAAAAATGTTGATAGAACAGGGATCCTCACAACGATTTCACAACGATCATTCAGTCATTCTTGCGTCACCCAGTTGAAAAAAAAAGTCCTGGAAAACTGTCTTGTGCATGTATGCTGTAAGCTAAGCAAGGAGGAAGCCACAGAAAGTGCTGGAGCTTGAATGGTTTTCTTGATTGTATGTGTATACATACACACACAAGTATCCTAAGGAAACCTCAGGCAGTGGCCGTTTTACATATGGGCATTATGGGCGGTTGCCCAGGGCAGCATCATGGGGGGTGGTGTCATCCGCCCATAATGCCCATGTACGCCGACAGACCATCCAGGTGGGTGGTGGTTTTGTAGAGAGAGCAGGAGGAGGCGGAGGACGGCTGCTGGGGCTCTCCTTCACAGCACAACCCCCCCCCCCCCCCCCCCCCCCCCCCCCCCCCCCCCCCCCCCCCCCCCCCCCCGGCTGCAATATCCCTACGACCACCCCCTGAACTCAGGAATTTGTATTCTGTATCTTTTTGTAGTAATATGTGTTAGACATGGTGTTTTTGATGTGAGATCACAAAACATCTCTTAGATCCACACAACGTGAATAAATTCTTTTTTTAGTTTTTCTACCAGAGCCTTGTAAATGTATCATTCTGTTACTGCTGCACACTTTCGATGTTCTGATAAAATTGTTTTACTCTTTTAAGAACAATAAAGTGAGACGCTTTGCATTTGAGCTGAAGATGCAAGACAAGAGCAGTTATCTTCTTGCGGCAGACAGCGATGCTGAAATGGAGGACTGGATCAACACTCTTAACAAAATCCTTCAGCTAAACTTTGAAGCCGCCATGCAGGAAAAGAGGAATGGAGAGTCCCATGAAGGTCTGATATCATTGGAAAGCATAATGATGTGTGTCAATTGTATCCAAAGTCCTATGATTGTTTTGTTTAATTGAGTTCCTTTTGTCCACTTGTGCTAAGAGGACATTCTGGTTTGTTTGACACACATCTCCATGTTTTTTTAGTGCGTGTAGTGTGCATCTGATGATCATTTATCTACATAATTCATTTTGTGTTGAATATTTGTGTGGTTTTAGTGGTATTTGCAAATTTATGTAAAAATCTAATGTTTTCTTTTTTTATGCCTGCATAAAATAATTTAGTGTTTATTTTGAAAATAGATGCATCCAAAATAGAAGCTCTGTTAGGCTACAGTTGCAAGAAAAAGTATGTGAACTCTTTGTGTTTACGTGGCTTGGTCATAAAATGTGCTCTGATCTTTATCGAAGTCACACCAATAGAAAATCACACATTACATGTTCAATAAAAGCATGAAAACATATAATGTGTGTGTAGTATTATATTAAGCAGACTGTGGTTTTCTATTGGTGTGACTTAGATAAAGATCAGAGCACATTTTATGACCAATTCATGCAAAACTCCACGTAATCCCAAATGTTTCACATACTTTTTCTTGCAACTGCACATTTACATGGGTGGTGAGGTGTCTGCCGGTCAGTTTTTGGGCTTTAACCTGATTGACCTGTAATGGGGTAGTTTTTTCAATGACCATTGAGCGCCTGCACAATTTTGCAGGCGCTTGTGATAGGTCGTTTTCCTGAAAGCAGCCCGGGAACTGTGTAAATTTAGCCTTACTAGAACATTCATTTGTCAGAAAAGCATTCACATATTTAAAACCTGGAATCTGATTTAGTCATACATAGCTTAGCGAACATGAATTAGATAAGACTGCTTGCAGACGCTAATACGATGGCTATGCCTGTAAGAATATGTGCATTTCACGTTTTGGATCTAGTTTGAAGTAAAAAGTTTGTTCTTTTTG
>CM070033.1:63738566-63766260 GCA_036250615.1 Ptychadena robeensis | reverse complement strand
CGGGCAGAGGGACAAACATGTGATTGGAAGTAAGGGCACGGGCCGCAAGCGGCCGACCACAGGGGGCCGCCAAGTAACGGGTAACGGGCCGCGTGTTGGGCACCTCTGTTCTAAACAATAAAGTCTACCTGTGTTTAATCGCAGAGGACACTATACTACATAGTTGTTGGTAGATCAAAGGGTCCCCACACACATAAATACGTAAACGCGGATCGTGGGTGCCCACATGGGAAAGAAAGGGCATGTCTATAAATCTCTGGCCGATGCCATTAGTTTGAATAGGGACCGGAGTCACAATGGATGCCTGACAATGCTGCGAGTGAGAGCAGCATGATGATGACATCACGTTGCTCTTCACAGCTCATCTGTCGGTCCCCACTCGATACGTGTGTGGGGACCTTTAAGGATATCTGACAGAGAGATCTAAAGGTGTATGGCCAATTTTGAAAGAATTAGCTAAATTAAACTGGTTTACATGCTGGTTCAGACTTCTATATGAATTTTAATGTGATACCTGTTTTATATTTTTCAGGTCGAACCATTTTTTGTCACTTTATCACTATTTGACATAAAAGCTAACAAAAAGATGTCCGCAGACTTTCACGTAGACTTGAATCATTCTTCTGTGAGGCAAATGATCCATTCTCCACAACAGCTTTTAAATGGCGGAGGAGATTTTGGGAAAAGGATTGCAGGATGTGTACAGGAATCAATGCTGCAGTATCCCAAACAGGTATTGTTAAGTGTTCTGAAGAGTTATTTCAAAGTGCTTTCTATATTTTACTCAAGTTCCTAAATAATTCAAACTGGAGATGTATTTGTAACATGTAAGAAAATACAGCAGAGGAAGTACTTAAATAATTTAATATTTTTATGCCATATGCCGAGCAGATAAGTACCCTTACTTCTCTGTAAAGTATTTTCCAATCAAGGTAAACTGAGGCATAGCAAGTAGGTTAAATTCTCTCACTTTTGATGATGTGTTATTTTTTTTTCTTTTTAAATATCTAGAGTTATTTTATAAATAGTCCATTAATAGTCCAATAATCCATTAGTATGAAGTTATTTTTTCTGTTTAACTTCACACAAACACACACAACTTTACATTTGTATGTGGTATAGAGTTGGATTACTTTTAAAATTGCTACATATTTTGCTCTTTAGGGAATTTTCTCTGTGACCTGTCCCCACCCTGATATATTCCTTGTGGCCAGAATAGAAAAAGTTCTCCAAGGAAGCATTGCACACTGTGCAGAACCCTACATGAAGAGCTCTGATTCAACTAAGGTAATTTTCTTTACTAAATATACTTTATAAAAATTGTGTTTGAGAGATCTGACATTCTTGACTACAAGCTTTGGTAGGAGGCATTTACTGTAGTACTGTAGACCGTGGATCATTGTTTGTGTAAAGACAACCCAAACCCTTTATAGCTGAAAGTAGTGTTGTAAAGTTTCCATTGTAATTGTGTCTATAATCAAATTTTCCATAGAAACCCCATATTTGCTGTTTGATTACATGTTATGTAATACAGGCTGGATATAAATAGATAATATTCGTCTGTAGTGTATCCACTTTGGTTATCACTCATCCTTTGGACAAGGGCACTTTGACATTAGCCAGGTAATCAATGTAATTAAAGTTGATGTCCGTTTTTTTAACATATATCATAAGCAGATTGGAACTCACCCTTTGGAGATAAATGCATAATGTTTTTTTTCTTTTTTACATTTATTAAAGTTTTTAATGGCATACAATGAAAAGCAACGTAAAATGCACAAATAAAGTTTCATAATAATCAATAAACATAGAGAAACAATATAAAAGTATTCACAACCCCATATGTTGTGCCATCTGAAAAAAACAGGTCTGGAAGAACCCCATATGTTGTGCCAGTAAAACCAGGTCTGGAAGAAATATTTATATGTGCCTCATATTTGCAGACAGGTCCTCCATCAGCATAATCAAATTAACATACCTGAGCCATAGGCCAATACTAGTGGACCACATGTGCTTGCAACGTTAATTTAGGTGTATCAGTATTGATTTGCTGTAGGTACAGCATGGCAGCATCCTATATATTGGATACAACTGGGAACATGAGTATCTTGTACCCTAAAACCTCCCCTAGTTAGAACAAAGTCTTAATGACTCCTACATTAGGAAATTATTATTAAGGCAATATTGTAGAAGGTAGGCATTATAAGTGATATGTCTAAATGTTTGACTTGTTCTTCTCTTAGCAACCTGATGACAGTGTCTCACTTTCTTACTGAAATCTGCTCTAGCAAAGTACAGGGGAAAGCTAGGAAGATTCAGCTGTGTTACACAAAATGCCTCATATCCATATCTGTGTTTCTGCACACCAACAAAATCTATGCTCGCTCCTGTGTTTCACGCAAAGCTTTCTAGAGGAGTCTGTAAATTATTGATGTCACAACTAGATGCCTTAAAAAATGTAGGATACAGATGACTAGTTGGTGTCTGGTCAGAGAAACACATTTTTTGTACGATTTTTCAATAATGGGGTAGACACAAAATCCTTGAGCTTCCTTCAGCATGGGAATTGGCAAAAATGCCTATTGGGTATATTGAATAAGATTCGTAAATTATTGACTAAATCAGTTGATATGCTAAGCACACATGCTGTTTAAACACTAATATAAATTGTGAAAAGTGAGTTTGCATAAGAAATGCAAGTGTTTTAAGATTCTGTCATTGTTGTTTCTTAAATCATTCTATGCTTATTTCTTGGCTTCTACTCAAATCTCTGCAATCTTTCAATGCCAGCACATGTTTTCTTTATACTTTGCACCAGACAGCAGCTTATTTTACTCTCCAATGAGACTTCTTCAAGGGCAACTTTTGCTTCGTAAAACCAGTCATTTTATTTTTCTCTCCATCTTTGTTGATTATTTATTTATAATGATTAAGAATTTATAAGTAAACTTTAGCATTTCATTTGGTAATGCCTTTAGCATGGTCAACGCTAATGGTTTATTTTTAACCTCTAAGTTTTTCTTTAGGAAAAACTATGTGGTTTAGCTCTTATAATGATTGCTATTTTTTTTTAAAAAAGAGTAACTATTTAGGCCCCTATACACCTTACAGTTTCTGTACAATTTACTTTTCTTCTACCAAAGTCATGTAATAAGAGGACCTTTCTAATCCTTCCATTCACTATGTATTCTATCAGAGAGGACCTGGCACTACATAGTTGTTGGTAGATTTAAAGGAAATTGTATGGAGTGATCTGATCTAAAGGTGTGTAGGGGGAATTTTTTATGGTAATTTTATGACAAAATTAGTTCAGGTGTCTGTGGATATCAATTTATTATATGGATTTACTGATGAAAACATTTTGAATGCATAATCTGGGCTAAAATGGTGGGAAAGTATACCTCTTTCAAGTCTGATAAAACTGCGCCTTAGGCTAGGTTCACACAGGTATTTGAAAAAAAAAAAAAGCTTCCGTGTTTGGCAAACAAGTTTATTTTTGGGGCGTTTTTTTTATTTCAATGAGACTGTGCCCATAAAGGTGTTTGTAAATGTGCTGAGAGAGGGGTTTATAGCCCAGATTGTCTGGTAACATGTCAAAGAGAAGCTTTCTTTTTTTTCCTTTACAAAAAATAAATTGGACTTGTGCACCCCCCTACCCCTAATATTATTGACCCTGCATATTCGCATAGGTTCTTAACTAACCTCCTGGGGGTTAGCCCTGAGTCTAGCTCTGGGTTAGTTTATTTACAAGCAATATTCACCCAAATTACAGTCATGGTATCTTACCTGCCCAGAGGGAGCCATCCTTGCCACTACTGCTGACACCATTACCCATACTGTGTTAAAAAAAGAAAAGGCAAATTTGGGCAGAATCCCCCTTATCCCACTGGTTAATGGGGATTCTGCCCAATTTTTTTTAATTTTTATCTTGCAGAAATGCTTTAAACGATTGTATAGGTGTTTTGAAAGCATTTACACAAATGTGTAGTTGTGGGAAAAAACACCACAAAAAACAGCAAGGGGCACCTGAACAGCACTAATCTCAGCGGTCTTCAAATGCCATGTGAACATAGCCTAATTGTAATCCTCCGAGTGAAGGCACAGTCACAATTGTGGTCTAGAAAGTGTTTCTGCACATTTAAGCAACTGGACAAGGTGCATAAGAAATAATGTAAGTTTATGAGGAGGTTTAAAAAGAACAGTTGCTGTCTGTTATCAAGCAGTGCACTTTCTAGTCACCTTTTTGAAAGCTTCATATTCCGTTTGCCAAGCTTTATCATTGAAACCATTCAAACGCCTGCCGGCACTTGGCATAGCACTTCTAAGTGTTGTGGACATTAAACAATATTTATAAAGCAGGAATTAAATTGTAAACACTTGGGTCCTAGGAAAGTGTATTAATATTTCTCTGCAGGCAGGTATGAGCAAAATTGCACCTATCTGGTATCTGTACTATACAATGTTTTCCTTTTTTCATCTAAATTTAGCTTATTTCTTTGTGATTTTTGCACTCATTTCCAGGTGGCCCAGAAGGTTTTAAAGAATGCCAAACAAGCATGTAGCAGACTCGGACAATACAGGATGCCATTTGCCTGGGCAGCAAGGTGAGTGTGAAGTGTGAACAAACAAGTTTGCAGTATGTACAAAAAAACAAAAAGCTACAGACCAGCAAGTAGCTAAAAATCCACAATGTGTGTGGTAAAATGAAATCAGCAGACAGGCAAAACACCCCAACATTTCTGGGGGCAAAACCGGGGGTTGCCCATTCCCTATTGCCATGATTCCTACTGGCCTATGACTGTGACTGCTTTTTTATTTTCCAGGAGAGATTTTTATAGGGCATCACTTTTTCGTAAAGTTTGTTAATTTAAAAACCTTGCCTTTTTAGAGCAGCCCAGAGCCTAAAGTAGTAAAATGTAACATTTGAGTGAATCTTTTTTTTTTTTTTAATCCTTTTTTCTGAGTTCGATTGACCAAAAGTAAGCAATATCAAACATAAATTGTACCATTGTTTTCTGGAGCATTTGTACAGAAAGGAATTGATATTAATGAATCTGTTTTCTAGCGATTTATACTGTGTAGTATTAAGATACTAATATTTAAAAATGTAATTGAAAATAGATCTAAGAAAAGTTGATGTATGTATGGTTACCTTTAGAGTGAAGTAGAACTCTATAGAACTTGAATTTTTACAAAAGTTTTCCAATACAACACCTTACAAGTATTTACCGATCTTAGTTTAGTTTTTAATGAGCTAGTTTTCAGTTGTGTGGCTTTTCTTTATACAAGATCACATAGTTTAGTTTTCTCACTAGATCCTAAAGGATCAAGTAAGAAAACTAAACTGTTATTTTTTTTCTTAAAAATTTAACCTTTTTGTTCGGTTTTGCAGACCTTTGTTCAAAGATAGCTCAGGAACCCTGGACAAATCTGCAAGGTTTTCTGCTATTTACCGTCAGGATAGCAACAAACTTTCTAATGAAGATATGTTGAAGCTGCTTGTTGACTTCAGAAAGTGAGTATGCTAACCTTTTTTTTATTTCTATTCATTTATTTAGTAACATGGCGATTTCTATTGGTGACCTTATTCAGTTATTCAATTTCTTGCTGACCTGATTAACCTCCTGGGCGTTGTGGGCACAAAAAATTTTGCAAACTAAGAAAGATAGTAGATAGTTGCGCACAACTGTCATCTGTGGTTACAGTTAGAGTGATGTCAGTGGCCAGAAGGGCCCTCATTGGGTGTATGGGGCGTGAGCAAAGATTGCAGAGTAAAAAAGGGTCAGTATGAGGGATGCGTGTTTAATTTGCGTGTAGGTATGCAGCTCTCAAAATGGAGGCGTGTGGCCCCCTATAACAGACAAATAGGAACGGACACGAGGTGCACAACCTAGTACAACAAAGTAAGGTACTGTAAATGGTTAAATAATATATGAAATAAAATAAAACAAAAGACAAGATACTCACATTAACCTCCTGAGCGTTTCGCCCTTGGCACGGTTTTTTCATTACCGTTTCATTACCGTTTTTTCATTACCGTGCGATTTCCTGCTCAGCTGGAGGACCTACACATGACGCCTCCAGTGACGCCGGACTTACGCTGAAGAAAAGCGACGCCCCTCCAGTTAGACAGAGGCGCCGCCTACCCCCGCCTACCCCCGCCCCCTTCGCGTCACCGGTGACGCGATCAAGGGCGGACCCGGAGGCATCGGCATACATGCCAATTCTCCCGACCACCGTAAGCAGACGGCGAGACCTAGAGATCGGCTCTAGTTAACTGGGGCTGAGTTTCATGATGCATGAAACTCAGCCCGAGTTAACTCGGGCTGAACGCTCAGAAGGTTAAAGGAGGTTTACAAGGATCGATCTCTCAGTGCCATGTGCTTTCCAGGATGACCTCACTTCCTGGTTAGGGATGAGATCACTTCCTGCTTGCAGATGCTGGAGGGCTCAACAGGAAAAAAGTGACACGTTTAGAGCGGAGGCTCTTTTTAAACCATCGCGAAGAGGCGCTTCCCTTGATTCCCTGCTCTCTTCCCAGCTCACTACACACCGCCGGTGTTAATTAGACGCCGGCGGTGTGTGCGGGGGAAAGCTACGTCTCCTCCATTAACATGGAGGTCTATGGCATCCTATACTTGACTGCAGACCTAGAGCCTGTTTTGCATGGCTGCTACTTGTCCCTAGAAATCAACTATGGGTCAAATGTTCCCACAATCATATATGATGAGGCCTCTCAACCTGGCAATGTTGCCTAATGGAATTTGTGAAGTAATCTGTGCTCTTCAAATCTCTGTAGCACCTGCCCTATGCAAATAAGTGTAAGATGGACAAATGCAGTTTCAGAAATGTCATCCAAACTTTATAATAATAATTGAGATTTCAAGAGTGGGAAAACGATGGCTCTGCACACAAACCTTAAGCCTCTTGATATCTTAAGGATTTTAGTGAAGAATAACGTCTCTCATGTTTTGTTTGTCCAGTTCCTCTTGTATTTTTTAATTAATCCATGTACTTCACGAACACATTTTGTGTAACAGAACATCTGTTTTTTTTCCAGGCCAGAAAAGATGGCTAAGCTTCCAGTTATTTTAGGAAATTTAGATATCCACATTGACAATGTTTCCCCCGATTTTCCAAGTAAGTAGATAATGTTCACTAAAAATAAAGGTGTAAGTGAAACCTTCATGGTGTAGTGTTTGATCATTTCTGATATTACTGCAGATTATGTAAACTCCTCATACATTCCAATGAAGCAGTTTGAGAATGGTGCAGAGAGTGTAACTTTTGAAGTAGAAGAGTTTGTTCCTTGCATCCCCAAACACACGCAACCTTTCACCATCTACAACAACCACCTCTATGTTTATCCAAAGCACTTGAAATATGACGGTCAGAAGGCATTTGCAAAGGTAAGGAAAAGCTTGTTTTTAAAGTTTCAAGCCTATAGAATTGTGTAGAGTGTATGGTTTACTGTACATGTAAATGGTTTTTAAGCTTGGCTCTATGGAATTTAACATTTAATCTCTATGGTTTAGGAGATGAATTAATGAATTGCTCGGATCTACAGTGAATATTTTAATGTATTTTTTGCTGAAGAAGGCCCAAAATCAGGGGGTAGCGAATGGAAATTTGTATAAGTGAATGCAAGTAATCCAGCTGTCAAAGAGTTGGTCCCATTGTGTATCAGATGAGACTGCAGTGACCTCCAACCGAGCAAATAATTTTCTGTTAGAGGCTGAGCTCAGATTTAGGTCATTATATTATAAGTGTGTAATTCGTATGTTAATCTCAAATAGTTTGCATCTTATTGGCATCTGTAGTCAGTAGTAAGTCATTTGTAATGCATTATCAGGCCAACGTTGACTCCAAATAAATGTATTATTTTTCTATGGCACTAACTCCGTATGTGATCTGTATAGTTCCGTAATTTTCTGTTATTACTATGTATATATATATTATTGCTATCCATGTATGTGAAATATATTATTTTTTTTTGCTTGTTTCTTTAGGCCAGAAATATAGCTATTTCAATTGAATTCAGAGATTCAGATGATGAAGAGGCACAACCATTAATGGTGGGGTTTAATTATATATTTTATGTCTATATAACATTTTAATATACTATGTTGTAGAGGATAAATAATGCAGAGTAATAACAAAAATGTTAAGAGACCTCTTCACCTAACAATTAAAATTTGATTCACTGCCTATACTTTTTGTCTGTATCTTTCATGCAAAAAAGTTTATGTGAATGATGTGTTCTTTAAATGTACTAAAAAAAAGAAATAACAAAGTATAATATGTGTTTCCTACAGTTTGTATCTATAAAGTTTTGCCATATTTGTCTGACCATATGCATGCACCCTATACAGCGGAGCATCTTATCCCAAAAAATACTTAGGAGTAACTCCTTCTCTGCTCATCGTAGCTTTGTGCTAACATTATTGCTTGATGGGCGGAGAGCAAAGGCGCGGCCACCCGCAGCCATGCCTTCGCAACATATTTCGCACACAATACCCCCTAGCAATGGATGCATTAAAAACCACACTGAAGATACATTGTATCAGAGGCAGGAAAATGGTGCCAACTCAAGAACCTGAATTGTATTACCCATATCTGAACAATGGAACAGTTGGTAGTAGTAAAGATAGCTATCTGATGGTTGGTTTGCTATGATGTGCCTGATTATTGCTGTAGGGCTGCATGAGTATTATGCCTCTGCGCTGGTCATTCTCGGCTCTCCCTCCTTGGTGCTGTCTATGGACAGGACAGGACGGGGGCAGGGAGTGACCAGAGCAAGACACAGAGCTGAGAGACACTGGTGGTGTCTGTATTGGCAGGTGGCTCATGTCTCTCTGCTCTTATCACCCCTGCTCTCACTCCTGCCATGTCCTAGTAGAATCTTATTTCTGCGTAACTTGTTGCTACAATAATACTACTATGAGATTGTGCTTTCAGGTTTAACAATATAGGAAAAAGTGTATCTTTATTGACTCAACACTTTCTTTTCTGCTCACAGTGTATATATGGCAGACCTGGAGGTCCAGTTTATGTGAGAAATGCATTGGCCTCTGTTTTGCACCATCAACAGAACCCTGAATTCTATGATGAGGTATTGTGTACTTTTAGTCTAGTATGTTTTGCATGCTGGGTGAAGGAATGTTTGAAATTTGGTTTCATTGATTAGGTAAAGGTTTACCTTAACTGCACTTTATTTTCCTTGCTTCCCTTACATCCCATTATGTAAAGATGGTGGGACAAAACCTAACTTTACCTGTTAGAGATTATCAAAGCCTTGTCAAGTATAACAGAGCCCTTGTAGATAATGAGAATTTAAACCAGTTTTCCAGAACTGCAAATAACTTTCTTAGGGGATGTCATCTTGTTAATTTCTGACTGCTTCTATCTTCTTACTATTTATGAAGTATAACCACTTGGTTTATCTCAATGTGCTCCTGGGTGAGAACATGTCATCTATTATATTGGCTGTTATAGACCTTGAGTAATGATGGTGGTTATAATGGAATGGTTTTGTAAATAATGGCAACATTTCTAGAATACTAGCATTCCTGGTTGGACTTCAACAAATAAGTAGATGCAATTTCTTTTGGGATCCATTTCATGGGTTAAATAAGATGTTCAGCATTGCTTTTTGAGTCTGTTGCTTTAATATAATATTACATCTAAATTTACAGTATTATTTCCATGATCTTCAAGGATAACAATGTTTACATTTACATTGGACTATAAGTGTTCTTGTAGGTTCTAAATGGAAGATGGATGCATTGCATATTCTTTTGATGGATGAGGGTTCTAGAAAAGGTGTTATGTTTATAAAAATGGTTTTGTTTAACTTGGATGTCTGTAAAAATAAATGTGGTTTTGTTTTTTTATATCTTCAGATAAAAATAGAGCTGCCCACACAACTTCATGAAAAACACCATTTGCTGTTCACATTCTACCATGTCAGCTGTGACACTTCTAGCAAGGGAGGCACAAAGAAGAAAGATGTCATTGAAAGCCAAGGTTTGTGCTTACATGTTTAAAATATTTAAATAAAATTGACATTGTTCTAGTAATAATCACACTATCTAAATATAGTCACATTATTTCTGTCAAGCCTGTACCAAGTATGCACTGGCTGAAACTAGTCTTGCAGCCCAGAATATAGGTCATATCTCAAAGGTGCAGTATTGAAGGCACAAAAAAGTGACAGAAATAGTTTTGTATAAAATACCAATACTTGAGTGTATGAGTTTGCGCCCCCCCCTGGAAGTGAGATTATAAAACCGGTATGTGCTAGAATATTATTAATCTGGAACATTTAATACAAGCATTTCTACATAATAGCAGAAATTTATTAAATGTATGGTTGGGAATAATATTTTTAAAGTATACTTATATAGCGCCAGTATATCACACAGCTTTTCTCATAGTACAGAGTCATATCATAGTAATGTTTCTATTGACGCACTATCTAGAATCAGTGTTTCCAAGTGAAGTATGTGAATGTTTTTTTTGCACATAGTTGGATATGCCTGGTTGCCTTTGCTAAGGGATGGTCGAGTGGTCACCAACGAGCAAAACATTCCAGTGTCTGCAAACCTTCCTACTGGCTACCTGGGCTATCAGGAACTTGGAGTGGGCAAGGTATAAAGATGCTATGTTTTGTACTACTTTTTTCTGTTTCTAATGAATAGGATGGATTGTGATTGAATGCTTTATTTCTAAATTCAGTGAAAGTAGTGAAACCTGTTCGGATCTGTATCTTATCTATCTATCCATCTGTCAGGTCGTGTTTAGTGTGTGCCAAATGTGTAAAACTAGTTTTTATTTTCTTCTTTTTGGTTTTAATACAGCATTCCGGTCCAGAAATTAAGTGGGTGGATGGAGGCAAGTCATTGCTGAAAATAACTACCCATCTGGTGTCAACTGTTTACGCACAGGTAGTTCAGAATCCAGCAAAAGTTGTTCTGTGAAGCAGTGTGATATATGACATACAGAGCGTGTTTACATGCCTTTTTAGACTCTAGGATGCCTTTACAATGACTCTTTGTTGCATTATTCCATATATGTCCATTGCAGCCTGTAAATACTTGGGTTCAGAGCAATACCAGTATGTGCCTGTAGAGTGGTTTTCAAGTTACAAAGAGGTATATGGGACATTTGGGTGCAGCTGTTAACATTACTAAGGATGCACATGTTCCATTAATGGGGTATTAAAAAATGCAAATGACTGCATGCAATACTACAGCTAATTACCATAAGAGTCTGGAAACATAGTGCGGAATCGACTGTAACATTCTGCAGATACAGAGAATGGGAGTGCTAAGTATCTCACTACAGATCATTGTCTCCCTACCCCACTATAGACTCTGGTCATTGTGTAAGGGGCACACAACAAAAGCAGAAAAGTGCTGGAAGTTAGACACACAGAAAATAGAATTTAGTCAGGATTTTGAATTCTTACATTTTGTTTGCAGTTAGGGTTGTGTAACCTCAAGCCTTGGTTTATAAGCAGCTTTATATACAGCACAAGAATTAAAGAGGGGTTCCTATGCAATGATTAAACATAATGTTCTTTTGTTTAAAACAAACCTTTGATGAAATAATCAATCATTTAAACTGCTTGTTAGTTTGTTGTAATGTGTAACTTTTTTTTTTACTTTTTTGTGTGTCTAACTTTTACTTTTTATACTTTATGGGTAACAGGAAAGAACCTTAATGTAACCCAAAAACGAATTTGCTAATTGCAGCTAATGATATATTTCTGTAAATGTGTAAAAGCCCACAGATGGGCAGCATTTTTTACATTTGTGTAAAAAATTTTTGTACTGGGTTATGAGAAAAAAAGTAGTTTGTGTTGTATATTAGCTTTCCATTTTGTGTGACACGGTTTTTGTTTCTTTTTAGGACCAGCATTTGCACAACTTCTTTCAGTGTTGCCAGAAAACAGAATCTGGTGCACAGGCCTTAGGAAGCGAACTTGTAAAATATTTAAAGGTATTTATTTGTATATATTGCATGGGACAATGTGTACATTCAAATTCATGGCATCATATCTGAGGTACATTGGAAAGTCCTAACATTATACAAGGGGGTTATTTAAAGCAATGCACTAAAAGCTAATTTGCCAGCCAGGTTGTGTGAATTGGACAGCAAGACAATGCAGGATGCATTTTGGAAATTGCGTCAAGGTTCTGTGCATTTTTTGCTTCTGTTTGACTTGTTTTAGCAGTCTGTGTAGAAAGGCATCGGTCTACCCTGGCATTTACCCAGTTTTGCACTCCAAAGAATAGGCATTGTCTGAATGAGCTCTTTGATTCTGCATTGTAGTAGAGAGGAGGCTGTGGGGAACTGATACATACCTGTCAAGTTTCCCATCACTAAATAAGGGAAAAGCACTGTAAGTGGTGTCACTTCCAGTATTTTGAATGCTGCACTTCCAAGTTCCAAATACAGGAGCTGATATCACGAACGTCGCTTCCGGTATAGTCAAATCCCATCCCTCCTATTAGCTGGCTAACTTAGGAAGGAGGGGGCGTTACTCTGGCTCCTAACGTATCACCCCCGCACGTCACCTGCACAAGTGGGGGGGGGGGGACTTGGGAGAGTAACACCCCCTCCCTCTTAAGTTACCGCAATTTCAAAACCCCGGCACAAATCTGGGATTTATTGGATAGGAAAGTCGCCTAAAAACATAACTTTCCCGGCTAAATGGGATGGTTGACATGTATGCTGATTGCCCAAAGCTGTAGCAACAGAACAAAATATCAGTGCTTTTACCTTTTCCCTAGACATAGATGAACATTTAACCTGTGCAGGTGTATGCGTTTTTGTAGTTTGTCTTGGTCAAAGATTGTTTAGAATACTTGAACACAAGAAACTTTATTCTTCTAGCGAGCAAATGGTGCTTTTCCGGCCTGCTTGCTGTTTATTTCTGCATCTCCTTTCAGGCTTGGGACTTGATTGACCAGCACACCATGAAAGTTTTCTTCCTTACCTGATATTTTAAGTTTACTTATTGCAACTTGATTTTAGAAATCCTGCACTATGAAAATAACTAGGCTGCCTTAGTTTAATATTTATTCTAAATACGCAAATTACATCAGTTTTGTTCCCAGTATAAAGAGTTCCCAGTATAAATTCTCATAAATCACTTAGGTGGTGTCCTAGCAGACACAAACTACAAAGAAGTCTCCATGCAATGCTGTGACTGCATTTTACATAGTATATTGAGGGAAATATTTCTTATTACCAAGACTCATGCAGAGGGCAAATCTAAAACACACCTGAATACTGAGCAGTGTGTCCCTCTCTGCTCTGGTGACAACCGAATAGAATTGTGGATTTTTTTTTTGTCACAATGGTAGTCACTGGATGTGTGGTAGAACTTTTTAGAGGACTTTAACTATTACACACTTGGTTTGTATGAATAGTATTGTATTTATCTTGGGATCAGCATGACCAATTAAATTGATCAATTTTATAAAATGTCCTCACACATGTGAATTAATCTTTCATACTGTTTCCTTTCAGAGTCTTCATGCAATGGAAGGTCATGTCATGATTGCCTTTCTACCTACTATCCTTAACCAAATGTTCAGAGTGCTTACTAGGGCTACTCAGGAGGAAGTAGCTGTTAATGTGACACGGTAATGGATTCTTATTTTACATTATATCAGCTGTGTTCTGCAAATGGGTTCCAGTTTATCAGCCTGCAAATTAAACTAAATGGCCTTTGTGCTTATTACAGAATAAGGACAGACATGCATGTTTCTGTTTGATTGCTATGTGATGATGAGCTCTTGGATTATTCCCCAATTCCTCACACATGAAATACAGAAATAGTGCTTTATATTAATTAAATCAAGTAGAGTCTGCAGGAAGACACCAGATTCTAAATAAATATGTTGTTGCATGTTTTTTTATTGTTCTGGACACGTAGAAAGAAACATACATTGGGTTAAATTCCCATGACTTTTAAGTACTAGATACCTTATAGTCTTAAGTATAAGACCAATTGTTCAGCACCCAAAATGTTTGGGGGGGAAAAAGGAACTTATGCTGAAATCAAAAGATGAAAATTGTGAAATTTCACTGGCATTATTTGTGTTAATTACAAAGCCCTTGGTAATGAACATGGCATCGTCGCCAAAATTGCTGGAGATGTAGGGAAGGGTTTTAGGAACAGTTAAAGAAAACCTTATACTGATGGCTTATATATGCAAAAACTACATGAGCTAGATCACAAATGTTCCTAAAACCTAGTCTTACATCTTTAGCAATATCCAGATGATCGCATGTTATATTGCTTTCAAATGAGCTTACAAATGAGCAAGATAAAATAGTCCTGCTATTAGATCAGATTAGCATATTTTAACTGTTTGACTTTTCAGACACAGATTTCCAAATAAATAACTCTGTAAACATTTTAAATTTGTGTAGTTCAATATATTTTTAATTCCTGATTTCAGGGTCATTATCCATGTGGTTTCTCAGTGCCATGAAGAAGGATTGGAGAGCTACCTGAGGTCATATGTAAAGGTGTGTGTATGTGTGTGGTTTCCCCACATCTTACTTACTTGCGAAACAGTATGGGTGCAAGAGTAAAGACTCTTACTAATGGGGTTATCTTTGTCCTCACAGTATGTCTACAAGGCAGAGCCGTATATTACATCCGAGTACAAGACTGTACATGAAGAGCTTGCCAAATCAATGACAATGATCCTGAAGCCTTCTGCTGACTTTCTAACCTGTAACAAGCTCCTCAAGGTACAATCAAAACTAAAGGGTATATAGAAATCTGTCAATAAATGGTCGGCATCAAATTGCCATTTACTTTTATTTTTTAATGAACCATTGTTTAAATTAATTGTTATGTACTGTACAGCGCTGCATAATATGTTGGCGCTACATAAATAAATGATAATAATAATGATTCAAGCATTTACTCATATGATGCTTCTTTTATTTAACAGTATTCCTGGTTCTTCTTTGAAGTCTTAATAAAATCAATGGCCCAACACCTTGTTGAGAATTCAAAAATAAAAGTATGTATTACCCCCTATTTATATTTGCAATACCTTTTTATCTATTTTTTGTCTTGCCAAAAATTGTTCTAGATTTTATTCGTTTTAATTTACTATTATATATTAAGAGCGAAGTACCAGAAATGTTTAAAAAAAACAGAACACAAATTTAGCTGTTATGTCCTCATTAACAATAAAAATATCACCATATTCGTAAAAATACCATAAGTTTAATAAAAGTACCTACATTTGTTTGTATATCCCCATTAACTTATACAGTTCTAATCTGTGCTCACAGTGAACGAGCTTGGCTGGAGGATATATTTGCAGAAGGGTGTGCAGTTTTTTTATTTACAGTTTTTTCAGACTATAAGACACACTTTTTACTATTACAATCAATGTGAAAGTGTCCCGGTGTCTTATAATCCAAATATATAAAAATATGTTTTAGTCCCAATAGCTCTGCATCCCAGGAGGCAGAAATGTGTTCCATTCCTTCCAGCCAAGCCAAAAAGCCACTGCCAAAAAGAGATCTTATCAGCATTAGCATTAGCGGTACCCATTCTCTGAACTCACTGACCAACTTATGAAGAGACACATTTTACAATTAGATAACATGAGTTGTGTATTTACATTAACATTCTGCATTGCAATAAATACATTTTGTGACAGACTCATATCTTGCACCATATGTAGATAGCTGCTCATGGGTAAGTTGTTCAATGTGTACTGCTAGCTGCAGCAAAGACCTGCCTCCTGGTACTGGCCTTTTGGCTGGAGGAATAAAGAGTGAATACTACATGGTCCAGTTCTGCCCACTTTGCTGGAACATTCTGTATATTCACTTGATATCTGAATAGCTGTGTTTTTCCCCCTAATTTTGTCTTCAAAACTTTGGGTGCATTTTTTTTTCAAATCAGTAGTCCAAGCATATGGTCCTGCTGTATGACCAGAACAGATTTAGTGTACATATTAGCCCATAGCCTTAAAGATTCTGATGCATCCATCGAATTTCAGTGGCCATGTCATGCACATTAAGGTGTCACGCTCCTTTGTTTAATATCAATGCATACCATTGACCAGATATTTATGCAAGGAGCCTGTGTATACTTCTTACAGTGGACAAACGCAGGGATTTCGACGTAGTGGACACATAGCACACAAATGATGATTTAAATGTAACAATGGTTCTGCTAATTTTGCAGTAGGTTTTTATGCAGCCTGAAACCAGAACGATTAGAACAGGGTTAAACACAAGTATGTTCCTCTGGGATCTGGGTGGTAAGCTTATATGAAACCTACAATGCCACAATTAAGATGAAAATTACATGGTTTGAATCACCACAAAATACTACCCTGCAAATTTATGTTTCCATAAATGAATGCTATCCTGTTTTCTTATTCAAATATCATGGAAGCTTTTCTTCAGATAAAAATTAACTTTTTTTAGGCTTTAAGTAAAGACAAACATGGAGCTAGTAGATTTGTCATGCTACATTGGTTGCAATTTATAGAACTCCCCTGCAAATTGCTTTACATTCATCATTCCTCTGGAATTTATATCGCATGCTTTAGCTATTGTAAGCATTAATAGTATAGCTTTATCCAGTTAACAAATAAACTTCTAAAAATAATAAAATAAAAGTGATGCATATAAAATATGTAATGATATAAAGTATTGTTTTCATTGCTCTTGAACTTTGCATGCAGAATTGGTGTGCCCAAAAAGAAATACTTGTGTTTATACCATATATACACAAGTATAAGCTCAGATTTTCAGCCCCAAAAAAGTGCTTGAAAAGCCCCCCTCGGCTTATACACGAGTCAGATTGCGGTGGTCGCTGGTTCACAGGCGCCTGCAGCCTCTGTGAATGTTCCATGTGTTTGGACATCAGTGCCATCTAATGGACTATTTGTTAATTTATAACACTACACTACTTATGATTCAAACATAAAATAAATACATTTCCATTCCATGTATTGGTCACAATAATAAAAAGACTTCTGAAATGAAAACTTATTTTCATAGTTGAATCATAAGAAGTGCCTTGAAAACCCATCCTATGATAACAATAAACCTGTGTTCTCTTAACTTTATTGAGGGTGTGGCACTAAGATTCTTTTGATTAATTCCTTGGGGCAATGGTGCATTCTCCCCATTATTCTCATTTAGAAACTCCACTATATGACTTTGCATTTCCCACCCTCTGCTTATACTTCATCCATTTTTTACAAAACCTGAAAGGTAAGATAGTATGTATATAAATGGGAAGATATTTGTTGGCCTGACAAAATGTTAAGAGATTAAGAAATTGCTTGTTTTCTATTACCGGTCATGTCATATAATCTATCATATCAGCTTTGGGTATTTTATAGACATAGGGAATTGTTTGCAGTTAATTTTTCTGGTCTTATGTAGTAGGTCACACTCAAATGTGTACTATGTTTTTTTGTAGTTGCTACGGAACCAAAGATTCACAGCCACTTTTCATCACACAGTTGAGACTTTAGTTAATATGCTTATGCCACACATCACTCAAAAATATAAGGACAATCCAGAGGCTTCCAGGAATGCAAACCAGAGCCTTGCATTCTTCATAAAGGTAAAATATCTCTGCATTGCCATCTTAAGGTTTTAAAACATTGGGGGTGGGCATCATGTATAGTGCTTTTACAATGTTTTCCTGTGTTTGGTGCTAAAAATGTAATATTCCGTATGAATATTTTAGATCTTCTCTGTTTACTAGAGATGAATAAAAAAAAATGTCAATATTTACGACATTCAAAACTTCTGAATGTTATTTGAACATCTCTTATGTTGACTGTGTGCTCTAGCTGTGTTGATAGAGAGTAAGAGTATCCCATGTTCCTGTCTTGTGGCCAGAAGCGGTAATGCCTTTATACTGAACTGATGTTTATACTATGGCTTTTTTGAGGCAGTAAAAAAACAATGGATGTGTAGTAATGTGTTTAGGGAGTGGCATGAGATTCTAATGTGTTTAGAGCAGTAGTTCCCAAACTTTCCTTGCAGGGCCTCCTTTAGGAACATTATTGCCCCCCCCCCCTCCCTATTCAAACACATGTAAGGAATGAGGGCCAGTGCCCCCCTGGAAAACCTTTACGCCCCCCAGTTATGGAACCACTGGTTTAGAGAGTGGCCATTGATTCTTCACATCCAATCTTTTTTTACAGCTCAAAAAATGCCTAAAAATGTATCTGCGAAGTCTACACAGGTGATTACAGAGTGTTCCCAAATGAGGTCGAGCCCCCAAATGAATGAAAGGTGACAAAAGGTGTTGACAAAATGACTAGACTGTACTTGATAATTTGTAATTTTTTGTATTTGACTTCACAATTTCACTGTGAATAAATAAATCTAATCTATTTCCTGATTTCACTGCCTTAAAAGTCCCCCTGCTCCCTAGTTTTCCCTTACTACATATGGTATGGGTTTTATATATATGGTATGGTGGGTTTTCTATGAGTCATAAAAATGACTAGAAACTCCGCCACTTGATAAAGGACAGCACATTTATGGAGTTCAATGATCTCATAAAAGATTTGTCGCTTTTCAAGGTGATTCGTTCATTCCTATTTGCAACAATATAACTTTTTTGTGTTATATTAAGTGTGTTTTCTCTCTTATATCTTGCAGAGGTGCTTTACTTTCATGGACAGGGGTTTTGTATTTAAGCAGATTAATAATTATATGAGCTTCTTTGCACCTGGAGATCCAAAGGTGAGACGCTTCTATTTCACCCATTTTCTGTATTAAAACGCATGTTCTGCAAAACAATAATTAATAACTCTTACTGTTGTTTTTTAGACGTTGTTCGAATATAAGTTTGAGTTCTTGAGGGTTGTTTGTAATCATGAGCATTACATACCTTTAAATTTGCCAATGCCGTTTGGAAAAGGCAGGATCCAAAGATATCAAGGTAATGTTGTTCATGGTTGCATTATGCTTCAGGAAAATGTAGTTCTGTTGAAGTATATCTAAAGCTGGGAATAGACTAGACAATGTACAGTCGATTCCCGACCCGATCTAGCGGGCATGATGATGTCATCACGCCCCGCCCACAAGTACCGAGAATCGGCCGGCACCCTTTATGTGCTGCCCATTACTTCGGCTGGGGGCAGCCAACTAATGGGATCGAAGCAAAATTATCCGTCATGTTAGATCACTGTGCGATCCAACATGGCGGCTTATTTTAGCCTAATCTTACAAGTTGCCGCTCTCAATTCCTTGCCGACCCAATCCCGAACGGATGCGGGAACGCGCACGGCGGTCAGGTTGTGCAGGAATCGACACGTCTATGCCTAGCCTAAATCTTAAAATATTGTTTGTTTTGCCACCTTGTACAGAATGATGAGCTCCCCTTTCCTCTCAGGGTTCTTCTTAGTTTTTTTTTTAATATATATATATATATATATATATATATATTTTTAGATCCAGTTTTGCAGATTCCCCTTCACACCTAGTCACTGGTGAAGGAAAAGCTCTCAGACAGTTGTCTCCACATCTAGTTTTAACAGTGGACAATTTCGCCTTTGTCCACTAGCTTCTGCTAATGTTAACCAAGATGATATAACATAAATCTTCTACACGCATTTTTAAAAAGCTTGTGAGATCTTGAAAAAATCACGTTCTTCCCTATGAAGAAATGCTTACCAGTTAAGTGAATAACATTGATTTATAATAATGATATATGAGTATAATGAGATAGACTTCAGCATTACGTCCATGGCACCCAGTGGGGGCTTGGCCGCATATTGCCCATGTGTGGCACACGTAAAATGGGGGTGCGTTCATATGAGATAATGTGACCCCTGTTAAAAAATAAATAAATAAATCAGTCAAAAAACTTTTCATTTTTTTACAAGGTGGCATGTCAACTGACGTATTTACACTGGCGTTATTTTGTGCAAAGCAGAGCGAGCAATGACGCTCCTGTGAAGACAGGCCCATTGAAAATCATGAGTCATGTCTGCTATGCATTGAAATCCCTGTGTTCGACACAAGAAAACAGGGCCTAAAGAGTAGCAGAAGTTGATAAAAAAAATTTTTTGAATGAATGAAATGTGCAGTGATCTCAATCAGTGTTCTCCCCAGATTTTTTTTTTAGCCGGGCGGCGCGATGACGTCATGACGCGATGACGTCATCGCGCCGCCTGCTCCGGTCCGGCGGCCCTCTGATAGGCTGCCGGCCAGCGGCAGCACACAAATCCTCTGACAGGCGGCGCCTCCCCATTCTTCAGGAGCGCGCCGCAGCCACTGAAAGACTCCGGCCCGCGGCACACTACCGGAGCCGCGGGCCGGAGTCTTTCAGTGGCTGTGGCGCGCTCCTGAAGAATGGGAGGCGCCGCCTGTCAGGCTGCTCGCTGTGTGCCAGGCGGGGACCAAAATCTCCCGGGCGGGCCGCCCGGCCAATCTCCTCTGAGGAGAACACTGTCAATGCATTTACATATACATATGATCTATAAAAATAAACGCTATTATAATAAATTTTGGCTTTATTCCCTTTTTGTAAAAGCCATAGCCGTATAGTTGAGTACCTTTGTAGATTGTGAGAATTGCAGGTATCTATTTTAGTAGTAGTACCTGTAAACATGGTCTTTACTGTCAAGTAAATTCTCAGCTACATCTGTATATGCGCTTGGAGGACATAAATTTTATGTTATATGTGAATGCTTCTTTGGTTGCGTTTTGTTTCAAATTCAGGCTGAATAAATCCCTTATTATGACCCCAAACTGGTTGCATACAATTGTGTAGTACATTGTCCTGCATCTTGTATTCGCTAATAAATCTATTTACTCTGCAGACCTACAGCTTGACTACACTCTGACAGATGAATTCTGCAAGAACCATTTTCTAGTGGGCCTGCTGCTCAGAGAAGTGGGGAATGCATTGCTGGAATTTAGAGACATCAGGCAGATTGCCATAAGTGTTCTCAAGAGCCTTATGGTTAAGCATTCATTTGATGACAGATATTCTTCTAGAGTAAGTGATGGCGTTCACCATTATGCATGTATCCCTATTTATTCTCCTGCTATCACTGTTTGTTCACATACACTGTACTAATATTTAACAAAATGAATGACATGTTTAGCTACTTAGTGTTCATGTATGAATGAATGTGTATCATAGTTTATATTTTCATGTCTTAGAAGTACAGGCTATTTTACACCATATGTAATATGTTGCATTGTCAGAGCGTCATGCACTGCACATACTATACAGGTTTCCCATAAGAAATCTGTGTAGCATTCACACAACATGTACTGCACTATGTGATACATTTTACAATTCTATAATCCACTGCTGTATGCATTTTAGATGCTCTGGCCTTTGTTGTCGTTCAATAGATTGGAATTATAAAAGGAAACAAGTTTCCGGTGGTACAACTCGACACATGCATTGCAGTGTGGTCTAGTCCTTAATGTACATTTTGTGGTTTGTGCTCCAGCAAAATGTTTTTTTTTATGTTCGTTTGATTCCCATCTCTTTAAATATAAACTGTTTAGTAGTCATTTCACTTTGGCCTCCATTGTTATCACAGTGAGCAGATGATCTCAGGATCATATTTCTACTGTAATGTAGAATCGAAAGTGAGAATTTTCTGACTTCAGACTAGACAGACTCGAATAATGATTGCTCAAGTTATCTGCACAAATAGTATAATTGGTCTAATTTTAAGACATATCAGGAATTACATACATATTTTATGCTAACAAATAAGATCTGTTTTTAATAACTAGATTTGTAATTAGCACATCATAGCAACCACATGCTAGGTGTAAACAATATAGGTTTAACCTCCCCTGGGGGGGGGGGGGCGACATTAGTAAAAATTTCTTATTGGAATGATGTATGCGCGATGAAGTGATGTCGTGATTTTAGACACATGCTTATTTGCTGTGGTCCTACATGATGAATAAAGACTTTTTTGTCTTATATGGCAGATCTGATAAGGTGATGCCTAGAAAATCCCATTATTAGTGTGTACAGGATATATTTATCCTATTAGAGAAATTAAAAAGATTTATTGAGTTAAGAGAGTTGGTGAGTTTTACACATGAAGAACCCTCATCATTAGCTCTGTATGGTCTGTGACTTTGTGGTTGAATTTCTATTGTCTCTAAAAACCTCCACTTTGCAATAATACCAATTACAGTGGTTTGTGGTGGTTGAAACATCATACACCACGGATATGCTTAAATTTAGAAAACACTTCCACTTCTCCAATAAGTATTTGTAAATGCAGACTGTAGGCGAAGTTCTTCATTTATACCTGTGGCCCTGGGTGTTACTAAAAATTTGAAATCCGAGTGCCCCAGTCCAATACTTTCTACAATGTTCTTGTGGGGTTTTCTGTTTTTACTGTAGGAATGTGTTATAACATGAAAGGTTAGCATTTTTGTTGTATTACTACTATTACTTTTTTATTATTAATAAAAAATATATAATAATATATAATAAGATGAATTAAGCCCTAACATTTGCGTCATTGTCCTTGCATCCAACATTTATCTTTTTTAAAGTTGAAGTGAAATGTTAGTCTTGTAGATAGTATTGCTACTGCTTTACATCCAACCTGCTGCTGTCATCACTTTTGCATTAGACACAGGCACTGGGCCCCTTTTTCTCATACAGACTACAAACCACTAAGAATATGATGTAGAGATCTTCAGAGCACTGCATGGCTTGTTACACCAATGTATATATGTTGTACCTATCTGTTATATGTTGTCTTTATATCATTCTAGAGCCAGCAAGCAAGGATAGCCACTCTCTATCTTCCTTTGTTTGGGCTTTTGATTGAAAATGTTCAGCGAGTTAATGTGAAGGACACCTCCCCATTCCCTGCAATTACTGTAAGTGTTAAAGTATGGCTTGTCAATTTGTCAATGTCCTCTACAAACACTTTTTATGATTAATATGTAAAAAATGTTTTGTTATTTTTAGAATGCAAAAGATGACCTAGGTAATGCTGCTGTTGGAAACCCATTGGTTACTCCTCAGAAGCCAGGCAATACCTTGGATAACAGTCTTCATAAGGATCTCTTTGGCGTTATTTCTGGCACAGGTAAGTTATGTGCTTTAAAAACATTTAAGTAGTATTACCTGACCATAAAGTTTTCTGTTTTTAAATTTGACCCAAAAATTTTTTAGAAAGCAAATGACAAGTCTATAAAGAAAAGTATAAAAGCCTGCTCTACATCTTTTAAATTGCTAAGTTGCTGTCAGCAATTAGTCCCCAAACCTGTGGAAAAAGATTTTGTGTTCTCAGAGACGGGTCTAACAAAATAATAAATAAAACTGTTATCCTCTTTTCTTGAGAAGCTTAATAAAACATACTCCTTTAACCAAGCATTCAAAACAGCATTGTGCTTGGGTAGTAAGGTTTTTATGCTAGAAGCCTTCATGTAAAGGTCAGTGTTACTTGCTATGATCCCAGCTTTCGGGGTATCTCGGATCCCTTCTTCAGGCTCGATACAATTATGGTCTTTGATACCAGAACTGTATTAACCTCCCTGGCGTTACAGGCGTTTTGCACAATTTTGGCGAAACTGAGCCATACAGGAGATTGCAGCAGAGTACTGTACTTTGCCCTGCTTCTCCGCCCTCACCTCTACACATCGCTCTTCTGTCATCGAAGCGCCGGCGATGTGTTCAGGGAACATTAACATGAAAATCACCTATGACGCAATAGACACAGCCGGAAAAGTTTAACGAGCCTGCAGCCTTATTATATACTGTTAGAATCCATACAGAACATATGTTGTGTGCACACCACGGTATCTGCTCCCAGGAATAATGTTGTAGGTGGCATGTGGGTGCTTCTGTTGATGTCATAGCTCATTCACCATAGAAAAATTAATTTGCTGTATAAATAAGTAAATAAGATACTATTCTCCTACTGCAGCTATTTTATCACCTCTTATTTAAATGGAATGTCCTGTGGGACCACTTGATAAATAAATGGTCACTATTAATTGCCTGTTAAATATGCCAGAGCATGTAATGTGTAACTTAAGCATATGAAGTCCATTTTAATTATCTTCTGCAGCTTCTCCACATACCTCATCTACGCCTAATATAAACAGCGTAAGGAATGCAGACTCTCGAGGGTCTCTCATCAGCACAGATTCGGGAAACAGTCTTCCAGAAAGAAACAGTGACAAGAGCAGCTCATTAGATAAGGTATACTATAACCTTGGCGTGGGGCTGTTTGATTAAAAAAGAGCAATACGTTTCATTAAATGTTAAGTGCCACTCTGTGTAGATATGTAACCCTTTATTATTGTATTAAGCAGCAATACACACAGTATCTCACAACAGTAAGTACACTCCTCACATTGTAGTATAGTATATAGTTTTTAGAATCTTTTAGTAGAACCAGCACTTTTACCCTGAGTTGCCCTTGGTTTCCTAATGTGTTTTGGTTCGTTATTATGTTGGAATACTTCCTGCGGCCTGAAGGGAGGGAGTCATGCTCTACTTTAGTATGTCACAGTACATGTGGGGGCATTCATGGTTCCTTCAATTAACAGTAGCACTCCAATGTCCCGCTATCCCACCACCATGCTTGACTGTAGGTAAGACACACTTCTCTTTGACACCTTTTGAGCCAAAAAGTTAATCTTTAGAGCCCAGGTGCCGCATGCGGCTCTTTGGGGGTTCTTTGGCGGCCTCCTCAGTCCTCCACTTGCAGGCCCTGAAACCTAATTCTTAATGCATAGGAACTCACCTGTCTACCCAATCAAAGGTTATGTGCCCCATTGATATTATCAATGGCTTTGATGATATCTATGACACATAACCTTTGATGATATATGACACAAAATTTGCATCACACTACAGTGTTCCCTAATGCTTGAAGTATAATAGTACAAATTTTGGTATTTAAAAAAATGAAAAATAATGCCTTCTAGCTATGCCTGCTGTCATTTTTTTTTCATAAAAAAATGCTTATACAAGTCACTATAGACTAAAAATGTTATGTGCGGCTCTTTAGTGATGCCAAGGGCTGCACTTGTGGCCCTCCATATCGACTCAGTTGTCCACCACTCCTTTAGAGCACAGGAAATGCTTTCAGCATTCCACTTTTCTTAATCTATTTGTCTTCAGAAAACTGTTTACTGGCTTCCTTGTACAATAGTTTTTAGGAATTGCACAAGAGACTGGGATGACAACCAAGAAGACCAATGTGATGTTGTGTATGGTTTGAGCACTGACAGGCTCACCCCCTTTAACCTCTGCAGCAATGCCTATGTCTATGTTCAAAAGATAACCTCGGGATATCCCGCTGAGCATGTGCACTAAACTTTTTTGGTGGACCATGGTGAGGCCTGTTTTGTTAAACAGCTGTATGGTTCTGGCCACTATGTTTTACTATTGGTAATCTTATAGCCTAGGCTATCTTGATATCAGCAATCCTGCCCCCCACCCCAAAATTATTTGTCATGAGGAACCAGTATGAGAGAGTATGGGCTTGTTTCCACTTGTGTGGATTCGTGCTGATCTGTGGGGATGGATGCAGTGCTATCCGCACGGCTGCAGCCGCTCCCGACCGCACCCATAGGAAAAGCAACGGCCAGGCTCCACTTGTGTGGTCGTGCGGAGGATCTGAACTCCCGCATACTACGTTTTCATGCAGATGCCGCGCCCGACTGCATCTCTGGAAAAGGGGCCTGCCCAAAGTCTGCATCCGAATGCACGGGCGTCCGCACGGATCCGCATGGGGTGCGGCCAATAGCGGCTGCAGCCGCATGGATAGCCATCCGCACGAATCCGCAGTAGTGGTCTGCAATAGTGGAAACAAGCCCTATGAAAGTAATAACACCAAATTTAACACACCTCGCCCATTCACACTGAAGACCTTGCATCACTTAAGTCACATGACACTGGGAGGGACATTTTTTACTTATGGTTGTACTTAAGCTGGGTACACACATGTAGATATGGGCCACTTCGAGCGCTGTGTGCTCGTGGCCATCCCAGTTTTCGCACTGGACCAATCAATCCCGCACAAAAACAGGGATATTGGACATGACCGCAAATCACGGTCAATTTCTGTTGCTTTGCATGGAAACCGCGGGGTGTTCATGCAAAGCATCAGCTGAGCTGGAGACACAGCAGAGCTTTCTCTCCAGCTCCTCCAATATCTGACAGCAGCTGCTGCAGGGAACATCGGACGGCTCCAATATCGAGCGGTTTGTTCCCTGCTATACTCTTAATGCCAGAGATTGGAATAATTCCTATTTTAAAAAATCTTATAAATTATTTACCACAATGTGAGGGCTGTACTTACTTTTGTGAGCTTTTCTGTCTAATGCTCCCAATACCATTTCCTTTTAGATCCAGCAACAACTATGTAGTGCCGGGTCCCCCCTGATAGAATACATAGTGATTGGAAGGTTTAGAAAGGTCCTCTTATTACATGGTTTTGTAAAACAAACGTTTTACAGAAAGCCTTAGCTTTTGTTTTTCTCAGTAGAATTCTTAGCTTGTCATTATTGGGATGGTTTCTTTCCCACATTCCCATCCAGCGCATACATAGCTCACTGAAGTAATATTGTGACAAGTTAATGAACTGTAATCTGTCTCTTTCCCAGCGCTGGTGTTAACTGCTTGTCTGTTGATTTCAATGTGTGTGTACAATGCATTATTCCTCATATGAATCTGCACTTAGCACAGGTTGGTAACATTCTAACCACAATTTCTTAACATGCCTTCATTGTGCAGAAGGACAGGCTCATTCGGAGACACTCTGCACATGTTTTGCGCTCTGGCGGAGAGGAAGAGGACTGCTCACAGGCTCTTAAGAGAAACCGTTTTACAGTGGATTTCTCTATGTTGACAGTTCCTGTGTTCTCAGAGAGCTCTTTGCATGTTTCTACACAGATACAAGAAGTAGTATTTCTCTTTCTGTTCTTTGAATGGTATTCCGTTATGATGTGTGTCAAAGGCTAAGACCAGGAAAGATATATTATATCATACATTGATTCTTCCATCTCTTATGGACCTACATTAGATTGAAAGTATTCTGTCCCCCTCCCCCCAGAGTCACAAGCTGCCTGATATTTCTAATAAAGAATGATTGCACAAAGATCTAAAGTACATTGTAAGAACAACAGAGATCCGCTGTTTAATTTCATGTTGCACTGTACACCAGCGGTTTCTGGATGTGCATCTGGCTGATGGGGCGAAAAGGAATAATTTGCATGGCTCCGCCCACTGTCCCAAAACGCAGGCTTCCACCTAAAGTTTTGGGATTTGTGCTGGATTTGGCCGTGTAAATACCTTCTGTTTTAAGAAGACTTGATTTGTGCTATGCACTGCTCGAATTGAGGGCTTTTTGATTACTTTCATCCCTTCTCACCATAAGGTACTTCTCTATGTTTCAATATGAAATAGCAAGGATACTACATTTTGAGGGATGAAGCCTTAAGTGCAAATTGGATAGGACTTATTTTAAGGTGCTTTCTAATTCAGCCATAGTAGGCTATATCATAATACTTAGGTACTTCAAATGGTGACTGGTCTTGGTTTGTAGTGTTTGCAGTGATTTTCTAAACCTCTCTTATCTGTATAACAATATACAGTGGTGTGCAAAACTATTTGCCCCTTTCCTGATTTCTTATTCTTTTGCATGTT
>CM070033.1:63721367-63738466 GCA_036250615.1 Ptychadena robeensis | reverse complement strand
CATGCAAAAGAATAAGAAATCAGGAAGGGGGCAAATAGTTTTGCACACCACTGTATGTAGACAATTTATAGTTTTTTAGATTTCTACTCATGTACTGCTCTGTGTGTACAAATACTTGCAGATGTTCTGGCTTATCTTAAAATGTGTAGGTGTTTTCAAGAGGGACAGACCCTAGGGTTATTTAAAGTGCTTGTTTGCTTGGGTTGTACTAAGTGACTACTAAAGTGAATGGGTCTTTTCCCCTTTTTTTTTTATTGCGAAGCTCGTTGCATATTTCTGTGCAGGAAGGTTCCTGTGCTATGTATGCTTTGTCTTCTGTGTGGATCTTGTTGCAGTGCTGCCCTCTTGTGTATGGTTGGTGAGTTACAGAAAGTCTATTTAAAATGTCTAATTTTGTTGTTGTTTTTTTACATCTTAGAATCAGCATGGTGGCTCCATGGGAAACCAGCTAGTACGCTGTGATAAACTAGAACAAGCTGAAATTAAAAGTTTGCTCATGTGCTTCCTACATATTCTAAAAAGCATGTCAGATGGTAAGTACCAATTTGCATACATATCTTGCATCCAACACCTTTAAGTTTTTCTGTGACACTCAAATGCTCAATGCATTGCCAAGCTTTCCCTCAATTTGCCAAGTTTCATCCGTTTGCATCGCTAACTTAGCCATCTTGTTTGCCAGATGCACTGTTCACTTACTGGAACAAAGCCACAACATCAGAGCTGATGGATTTTTTTTCAATCTCAGAGTAAGTACATTTGAATTATTTGAGTAGTCTGTCCTTTTATATCTTGAAACCACCACAAACTAATCAAGAGTTTTGTATTTAGAATAAATGGCCAATTCACCATCTGTATTTTTACATCCATGCACGCATGTTTGTGTTTGTAAAAAAAAATATAAAACAATAAAAGTTCAACTTCTTTTTTCCAGCTGTTGCTTTCATTTTTTGCTAATATTTGTTCTCAATTTCTAGAGTGTGTCTGCATCAGTTCCAGTATATGGGGAAGAGATATATTGCCAGGTATAGTGTGACTTTGAGCTGAGTTTCACATGTATACTAAGGGATAACAAATATTGCTTTCCTCTCACCATGCCATTTATGGCAACTAATGTCATCTATGTTCCCAAAACGTCAATAACCCCCAGCACTTAAACGTGTGATTTGCTTACTCAGGGCAGAGGAGCAGAATCTAATGAATTTTTGCTAGGAACAAGCTCAGTGTAACAGCATGTTACAGCAAAGGCTATCAATATTTTCCTAATATGCCACTTATATCCTTACGTATTAGATGATTGTTTTCACTCCTGGGACAGTGTCTAGGACAGGTGTTCGTTTTTCACTAGCACCATATGCACAAGTGAACTAGCTACTTTGCCCTGTTTGTCATTTCACAATCTGATATTACTCACATTATCTATATGTATCTAGAAGAATGTGTCTTATTTGATAGCCTCACCACAATTTGGTTTTGTAGTGTTATATTGATCATTTAAGTTCTATATGTTGTATTCTCTATGTATTATTATTTTCTTAAAATGGGTTTACATTTGTTAATCTGCAAATGACATTCTGCAAATTACAAAAATATGTTTAATAGTAGGGTTAATGTTAAATATATGCAATGATCTTCATCTGAATATTATTCCTAAATAATTTCAGACCTGATGCATTGATATCTTTATTTAAAATGTAACATTGGCAAGCAAATTGTTTGTAGACTGAGGCTGACCCAATCAAACTTTGCAGCTACTGTACTTGGTTGGCTCACTTTCAGTCTGCATGTAATTTGCATTTGAATTTGCAGCTTCTTACTAATCTTCTTCTTGATAGATCAGTTCTCTTAAGGATGGTGCTCTTTACTATAGTGTTATTTACTGCTGTTTGCGGATGGTGTCTCCAGCATAAAAATCAAAATGAAAGGTTATGTTATATGAATTTCCAATTAGTGTTTAAATAGTTGAGCTTCAGATACGGTCTCTGCAGATTTTTTTTTTTTTTTTTTACTATTTGAAATAATTCATGACCGAGTTCATGTCCTCTGGGTGCAGACTTGCATCAGTTCATGTACCTTCAGTATTCCATTGTGTAATTCAGGCAACCATTGTGGAGTATAGGACCATGTGAGAGGGATATGATTAGGGGTTATTCCATATATACCATAGCCCTCTTATTTATTGGTTCCAACCTTCCCGGGCCTGGAAATGGGGTATTTTGTAGTTACTTGAGTTGATGCACTTCTTCACCTCATTGAGTGGTTTGGTTTTCTTTTGTCATTATTTTCTGTTTCTTTGTTTTTCATTAAAAAACATGTTATGTGTATATTTAATCGCCCAATAGAAAGGGCATGATTTTAACACAAGTCTGTGTACCCTGATGAGCCAAGGCTACTTAGGTCAGCATTCTGTGTTACTGTTCTAGACTATGAGCATGTTCAGTGGTGATGGATGCATGTTCGGATTACCTCACATAACATACATAATAAGGTTCACCAATGTGTGTATGTGTGTCCTGCACTGGTCCTCGCTCTTCAGCTCTGGTGGTGGTACACTTTAGGAAGCCAGCCTAAACCAATTGCTAACAAGGCTCACTCTTTCTGTTTTCCCTCACTTGATTGCTGGCAAGTATAACAAAGTGTATGGCTCTTCTCCCTTCCTGCCTGGGTAAGACTGGAAAGTTGCCTTGCTGCCTTTACTTTTCTGCATGTTTGTGTTATGGCATTGCTAATAAATTCTGCTCAAACAAAATAACTGAGGGCTTGTTTCCACTTGTGCGGATCCCTGCTGTTCCGTGCTGATGGCTGCGGTTCTATCCGAGCGGTTGTAGCCGCTCCCGACTGCATCCATAGGCAAAGCATTGGCCAGGCTCCACTTGTGCGGCAGCGTTTTCATGCGGATGCCGCGCCCGACCGCATCCCTGGACAAGGGGCCTGCCTAAAGTCCGCTTCCTACCGCATGGACATCCGCGTGCATACGCATGGGGTGCGCTCGACAGTGGCTGCAGCCATGCGGATAGCACCGGCGGCCATCTGCACGGAACCGCTGTAGTGGAAACAAGCCTTTAATCTATTTTAAACCACTTACTCCCCTTTCTGCATTGTACATGTGTCTCTGTTTGGACCTTCCTAGTTGTAGTGTCTTAGATTTCATGGAAAAAGCTGTTTTGTCTGTTAGTAGACTTTAGCCCAGTCATTTGCATTCCAGTGCATTTTTGTAGCATGTTGCTTTACAGATTCTATGACATTTAGTGCTGTGGTTAAAGACACAGTTTTGTATTACATGATGTGTTTATGCTTTCTCTGCTTTACTAACTGCCCCCACCTCTCTGCCGTGGGGACACATCTAACTGGTGCCTCTGTCCCATTTCCACCCATCTTGCAGGAACCAGGAAGGGTTGGGACCCATAGTTCATGACCGAAAGTCTCAGACATTACCTGTTTCCCGTAACAGAACAGGGATGATGCATGCCAGATTGCAGCAGCTCAGCAGCCTGGATAACTCTCTCACTTTTAACCACAGTAAGTTCTGTGCATTCAGCTGCCTCTTCCTGTACCACCTCAGCACTGGCAGGTACCACAACTGCTCCTCACAACACCTGGGATACAGAAGAGTGTGTAGTCTGGAACAAAATGATGATTATTTCTACCTCTGAACAGGATTGATGCTGCTGGATACCAGATGATACTATGTGCTACTCATAGATGCTGCAAGCAGTTGTGCAGACATAGCCGTTTATACAAAGATCGGCTACACTGAACATTCCTTCTCAATTGGCTTAAATTTTTTTAATCCACTGCAAATATACAGCAGATAGGATTTCAAACGCCTAATTCCTCTGAGGAGCATATTTTACTGTAAGGGCTTGGCCTTTTGCAGGCCAGCTTATACTGTAATCCTCTGGCGTAAAGACAGCACAGCCTTGTCAGCTTATGAGAGCACATATGATCTTTCTGGTATGTACATAGAAGTTTACCTGTTGCTAGGAAAGAGTATAATCTCACTCTCCACAGTTCACTGTGTGTGTATGAAAAAGCATTCAATAATGAATTGACTTTTTCTGTGTTTTCAGTGTAAGAAAGATATCAAGTGTACTTGGAATAGCTGTAGACAATGGTAAGATTCAATCAGGTTGACGCTGGCTAGAATATGCATTACATTCAGCCAAACCTTCTATATTTACCCTGCTTTGCTTCTTTCCTTGAATTTACTTACTGTCATACATAACCCCAAGCACAGCGCTGTCTTTTGTATATTGATAATTGCTTAATTGAAGGCAATGAACTGCTTTTTGAATTCTAACACTGTTTAGATTTTTTTTAGCAACAGTTATTGCATCTCTCCAAATATTATCTTGTATTTGTGACCAGCAATGAAGGAGTATGAACTATATTAAATCTGAATGCAACTCCCTTCCCTATAAATATTGCCACATATTTGTTTGGATACAGTCTACACTGTTTAGTTCCTATACTTTGTGATTACAAAATAAATAAAATATATAATCATCAATTTTTTTTCTGCATGTTAAATTTTTGTAATCTTAAGTGTAAACCTTCATCCTGTATAAAGCACTAATGCCTTTATTCTGACACACTTTGAAAATAAAAGGTAAAGGACTAGCCAGGATTGGCAATACATACCGTGTTTTTGGGACTATAGGACGCACCGGACCATAAGAAGCACCCAGTTCTTAGGGCAGGAAAACCAGGAAAAAAAGATTTAATAAGTTTTCACAATAATTGGGTTAATACAATGAATTCAGTGATGAATGCAATATTCAATTCAGCCAGTAGGTGTCACTAGCAACAGTACACTCTCAGCACAATACATCATTCTCCACACTGATCTGCAGTAGGGGGGCAGACATCTGCAGATTCTTTCCTCTCAGTCTCTTCTCTCCTCTCCGGCTGGCTGTTACTGTGTCTGTGGGAGCTGCAGAGGGATTGCAGTTTCTACGGACAGGAGAGAAAGAAATAGATGCCAGTTCATCTAGATCTCTCTCTTCATTGCCTATGGCAGCATTACGCAGTTCAGATGGCAGAGCCGGACACCAGCCTGCATCTCACATCTGACAGCTCCCCGGCTAATCTCTGTGCCGGGAGAGCTGGCGGGAAGCCAAGGTGCGACCACCGACGGCCGAGTGGCTGTGGGGGTCGTGCATTAGGACCATAAAACTTAGGCACTTTTTGCCCCCAATTTTGGGGGTGAAAAAGTGTGCCTTATGGTCTAAAAAATATGGTACTTTTAGGTCCCACAGTTAAAATAGTCAACAGCTTATATAGTATAAAAATCGATGGGGTTAGGTACCATGTGTAAAAAGGTATTTTCTTTACCTCATTCTTTGCTGATTCTTATTCGGTTATCTCATCTAAATGGCCTGTATCCATCACACAAAGGGAGCAAAGTTATTTGACAAAATCTTTGTATTCTAGAAAGGCACCAGTTGTGGTACTGTGGTTACATATATGATGATCACATACCTTTACCTGATAATTTGGGGGCACATTTTTATGTATGGGTATTTTTTTTTCAATTATATTACTTAAGTATATTTATTTAGAATTTGTTGATTTTAAACTTGAAGCTAATCAAAGGCTGATGGTAGTGGCTGTTATTATATTATAAATTTAAAATACATTTATATATAAAATGTATTTGATCAGAATTGAAGGTTTTGCACTGAAGGTTTGACTTTGCACTTTGCTGCATGCATTGTATGCATATCCATGCTGTAAGATAATACTGGTGCTACAGACTCCACTATACTTCTCATGTATACCACCCTTTCATTTCTCTTATTTTTGCACATTGGTGCTAATCTGTCAGTGTGATGTGGGAGTTTAGACCTGACTTGTTGGTTATTAATAGAGGTGTCTTTCATATGCTCAACAAGTATGTTGATACTAACAAAAATGGATGTTGTCTTTCATGGCTTCTCATGTGCACATAATGGTTGCCTGCATGTGTGGGTCTTATCCAGAGCCAGACTCTGAATTAGAACTTTCCTGCTTTGCCCATTTGTTAACAGTGTTGTAAGCAACGGAAGCTCTTGTATTTCTCTGGTGAAAAGTTGACTTTTAAGTAGAACATGTAACCTTGTGGAAGATGAGGTTTTTCAATAGCCAATATCTAGAGCTTACCCAAAGTGTAAATAACTTATTTTTTAAGAACCTCAAGCAAATTGGAAGTAATCCGAACCCCTGTCTGCTTTTATCCCATTCTTTGTCCCTGTAGGGAGATTTTCTCTTTTGGTAATCAATGTGTGGGAGAAATCTTGAAAGGGAAGGCAATCGATACAAAAGAAAATGATTTCTTTCCTAAGCTGTGCATAGACTCTTCAGCTGATCGACTGCCGTGCACGTTGTAGCCAAGTGGCCGGCAGTTGGTCGGCCGGAAATCAGCTGCACCCACCTGGTCAGATTGACCAGAAATCTGCTTCATTACACAGTGATGTGACATGCCTGTAAATTTACGTCCAATCCCATTGGCTGGGCACAAAGGGTGCCCGGCCAATTCTCGGCACTAGCGGCTGTGTGTGATGATGTCATCACGGCCAGATGATCTGCTGAGCAGTCGACAGGAAACTGACCCGTCTATGCCCAGCTTTACCAGGAAACTTAACAACATGTTTTATTTTCTAATGTCACTGGCCATCTATTAAAAAAAGACACATTTGAAAAAGCCAGAGCTAAATGGTAGGCCCCTCGTTGTAAACCTAGCACATCGTATCTGCAGATTGGTCAACATTTACTACTGCTGCATTTACTTTTAAATGTTTACTTTAACATACTGTTCCTTAATACCTTATTGTGTGCATGGGGTAATATGTGGTATTGAAATAGTCGTATATTAGCATGTAGCATGCATTCTCAAAGGTGCTTATAGCATATGCTGTATTTTCAAATGACTAGGTGCTGTACCAGGGATCATAAATTATTTAAAGTTATTATTATGGAATGTTGCCATTTATAAAAGGGCTACAAGAAATTTATTTGAATAACTAATTTTAACTAAAGTAAAGTTAGAACTCCTGGCATTATACCCTACACCCTAAAGGTCAATAATTCAACATAAAGCTGAAAATCTGGTACATTACAGCCTTAGTATCCGAATGGAATAGGTGACCCTATAGCTCTAAACTTCAGACAATCTAATACACACATCTTTCCATGTTTTTTGTTGAATACAATAAATAAACTCTAGATTGATAGAAGGAGGGGGAAGCCTGAGTGGAAATCAAGTGTTCCGACAATAAACTACGCTGATAAAAGTTATCCCACAAATGACCTGATCTGTGTCCTTCTGCTCTTCCACTGTGTAGTCATCAGTCCGGAAGTGGAGAAATGACACAATGTATTATTCCTCTCCTTTAAATAATAAAAACAACAAAATGCATGCATTAAAAAGGGATCCTAAACAGTTTATGAACACAATAGGTGCAAACGCAACCCTCTGCATCAGAAAAAAAATAAACGAGGAAGGATCCAGGAAGCAGTGGAAACATAGTTCAAAGTTAAAATTTTAATTTTTCCAAATCTCCACCAAGTTGGTGATGATAATTGTGACAAAGATGTGGGAATCTCAGAACTAAATGAACACAAAATTCAAATGAAATGTTTTGGCATGCAAAACCACACTCTTAAAACAAACCAGGGACTGCTATATTATGTAAAAAGGCAGTTCTAAAATAAAAATGTTTGTCTTAATGTCCCTTAGAATAGGCAACTTATTTTTTTTGTATATTAAGTACCATTGACAAACCTTGCTCACCAAAAAAATACTACTAGAAAGCAATGATTGTTTGGCAGCTTACACTCCGTTTCAGCACCGTTTCATTTGAAAGTACATACTATATCTGCACATCTTTTCATAATGCCTGCAATTTGCACAGTAATGCTTCCATTCTGCCCATAGTTTATTAAGCCTGTATGTATGGTTCAAAGCTTTCTTTGAACTAAAAATATAATTTGTGCATCGTCATATTCCATGTTTTATTACTGTATTTTTTACACTACAAGACACTACACGACTACCCCATAGTTCTGGAGAGAAAATTAGAAAAAAATATATTCAGAAGCAAATCCATTTACATATAAAGTGAATTTACGGCAGATTCCATACAGTAGGAATATCTGGTCCATGCAGTATTCATCCTATATTCCTTCAGCCAAACCAAATGGCCAGTACCGGAAGGCAGGGCTGAGTTCCAGCAGTGTGTGCAAGGCTGTAACTTGTCCATGCCAGTCATGGGCAAACTAAGGTTTGTGGCCATATCCAGCCCGTTTTCCTTTTCATTCCAGCCCTCGCTGTGCTTCCCTCCACTCTCATTAACATGTGATTGTGGGACGGATTAAAAGGCTGTACATGCAGTAAACAATCTGCTCTGAACCTGTCTGCTCTAGCAAATTTAAGAACTTATTGTTGCCCTGATCCATACACTAGCAGTACTCATTCTCTGATCCCACTGACCAATTTATGGAGAGGCACATTTTACAATCTGGCACTTGCCCATGAGCAGCTATTTACATATGGGAAGAGAGGTGACCAGCAATAAGATATAAAACAGGTTTACACTGTAGGTCTATGAATCTAGTCTGCAGATAAGAAAGATATTGAGATAAAGTAAATATTTTATGCTTGCTTCGCCTTTGGCAGAATATAGTGTCATGAATTCATTGCAGCAAGTATTAGATGTGCTTTTTTCTAAATCTGAAGCATAAACTGCTGAGGGTGTTCAGCAAATATTATTTGGGAAAGCATTGTGTTTTTACACTAAAATGTCCCAGTAAGATAAATAGGTTGTTTTTTGTGGGGTTCACTTTGTTTATTAAGCTGTCTATTTTACTTTATAATAAATTCAGTGATTTCCTGCATTTCGTAACACTGTTTCCTTCAGATGGTGATTACAGGAACATGTAGGGAGTCTTAACCACCCGAGCGTTAGGGACGGCACCATCTCGTCCAGCGCTGCTACCATCACTATTGCACTGAACGAGATGGTGCGGTTCAGTGAAGATCGGGGCCCTGACAGCGCATACTTACTGTTTTGCTCTGTCCCGGTGTCCCCGGTGCGACATGCTGGCTCTCCCCTACCCCCTCCAAGTGACGTGATGACGTCACATCGGGGAGGCGGCGGGAAATTTGAGGAAAGTCAATAGCAGGAAATCAGTAGCAGTAACCCTCTCTTCCCTGGTGTGATTTTATCACATCCATCACACCAGGTTTGAGAGGGTTAACTGCAAATGGGCACATCTGGGGCACCAGAGACTTTATTTGGGTGAGATTTAGTACATAGCAGCATAGCTTTGTGCCCTGATTTTTGTGTTTTCTCATTATTTTATTATAAAATACATTTTTATTTTACATAATTGTGTTTCAAACATTATTATATTCAGTATGTCTATTAGACCCTTGTACTGACATATTGTGGGAAGTTACAGGCCTACAACATAAAGACAAATTTACCATTGAAGTCTATGGTGCACTTTTGGTACAGAAATCTGGACCTCAGCAGTGCACTAGGGAGGTTAATAGCTGCATGTTGCTGTTCTTCTATGAATTGTAGATTTGTGGTAGAGAAAAAAAAATTCATTTTCCTTGAGCATTATTTATGCATTATTTTCCTGTATATGGTAGCAATTTAGATGTAGATTTAGGATTATCAATAATTTTTTTAGTGTATTTTCCAGAAAAAGAATACATACAAAGTTTTATCTTGTGTCGCTGTTCTGGATATTTCCTTCAATAATTGTGTCTACTACCTCGTTATTTCTGTAGGTTACGGTCATTCCGATGCTGATATCCTTCACCAGTCATTACTTGAAGCCAACATAGCTACTGAAGTATGCCTTACTATCCTGGACACTCTGTCCCTTTTCACCATGGCGTTTAAGGTTTGTGTTCTGTCACTGTTACCCTTGAGTTGTTTTTATAATGAAACATTAGCTGATATGTTTTTTATACATTAAATATATTGTTGTAAAAACATGTTCATGTGTTTTTGTTTTCTTTTTCGCTAGAACCAGCTAATTGCAGATCATGGACATAATCCATTAATGAAGAAGGTGTTTGATGTGTATCTCTGCTTTCTTCAGAAGAACCAATCTGAGACCACATTAAAAAATGTTTTCACAGCGTTAAGAACTTTAATATATAAGGTGATCTTTCCGCCGAATTTGTAACCTATTTGCTTTTGTCAATTTTGTAATGCTTTTGCATAGGTGACCTGTGTTTGATAACTTTATGTTTCAAGAGTGACAAAATGTTTTATTTCTTATGTAGGCTCCATTCACACTGGGGATTTCTGGGCTGCTGACTGTTCCTCCCCCTTTGGAATTGTTCCCCATGTTACCCATTTCGGAAATGCCTCCTTTTGCGTCTTCTTCTCTTTAGGGCTTTTTTGGGTGTTTGTCCCCCT
Organism: Ptychadena robeensis; assembly: GCA_036250615.1. Classification (NCBI taxonomy): domain Eukaryota; kingdom Metazoa; phylum Chordata; class Amphibia; order Anura; family Ptychadenidae; genus Ptychadena; species Ptychadena robeensis. Next base: position 63,728,051 of record CM070033.1, on the reverse strand, counting down.
TATATAATGAAATAATAAAATGGTTTATGGTGATGTTATTGAGTAATGTAAGAGACTCCGAAAACTGTTCAATACACTACAATTACATTTTCTAGTTTAGTAAACCAATAAATTATTTTATGACTGATTCATCATGAATAGAACCTGGGGAAATGTACTGTATTTTTTGGACTATAAGACACCCTTTTAACCCCCTAAATGGGGGGGGGGGTGGAGAAAGTGCCTGCGTCTTATGGTCCAAATGCGCAACCCCCTCGGCCATGGGTGGTCACGCCTTGGCTTTCCGCCAGCTTTTCCGAGCTGTCAGATGAGAGATGCGGCCACAGCCAGATCCCTCTACTGTACTGTTTCTACCACCAGAGCCCTGCTGATAGAAGCAGCACAGCAGAGAGACATACATGGAGCCATTTATGTCTGTCTGTAACTGCGATCACCTTTCTGCTCACAGCTGACAAGAAGGGAAGCGAACAGTGCAGAATCCACCCCCCCCCCTTCTGCCTGAAGTGTGCTCTCTAGTGACCCCAAATGGGTACTAATTTTCAAGTGATTTGATATTTTTTTCTGGTTTTCTTGCTGTAAAACTGGGTGCGTCTTATGGTCCGGTGCATCCTATAGTACAAAAAATACGGTAAATGTGATTGCATCAATTAGATGATTTTAATACACATGCCTCTATTTGTGTTGGACATGTGTTAATGGTTTGGTAGACATAGTGGCTAGATGAGTAAATTGTTAAAGATACTAAGGAACCCTTCTTTCACCTGCTTTGTCTCCTAGTTCCCCTCAACATTTTATGAAGGAAGAGCGGATATGTGCGCTGCCTTGTGTTATGAAATCCTCAAGTGTTGTAATTCCAAGCTCAGCTCCATCCGGACAGACTCCTCCCAGCTCCTGTATTTTCTAATGAGGAATAACTTTGACTACACTGGAAAGAAGTCATTTGTCAGAACACATTTGCAGGTAACCTGCCTGTGGCCTGTATGGTTCTTTATTAATGTCTTTATTTTTCTAAGACTGATTGAGCATTCATGTCATTACTGCATTTATACTTACTAATACTAATTGCCTTACTTCACTCCCCAACTGTTACATTTAGTTTTTGGGGAGCCATACTATGTACTTTTTTATGTCACTTAAAGTGGACCTACCACAAGAAATTTATGTTTTTATGAATGGTACAAGAAGTGCCAATAATAGGGAGGAATGCAGTAAAAAAACTAAAAAATGTTCCTGTAATGAGCCATTTAACAAGATTACCACTCAGCTCCCCTCACTTCCTGGTTCGTGGAGCCAACACATGAAACTGGGGGGTGCAATATCGCCGGTGGCCACTGGGGGCCGTTCAGTGGTGATCTATGGGAATTTCCAAAGCAGATCACTGAGAAATCTAAGCTTCCTGTGATGTCCTGCCCGATTTCTGCCGACAATGAACCAGGAAGTGAGGAGAGCTGCCGGATTATATACTTAAATTGCTCATTACAGGTATGTTTTGGGGTTTTTTCACTGCATTCCTCCCTATTATTGCCACTTCTAGTGCCATTCATGAAAACATAGATTTTCATGAATGGCACTAGAAGTGCCAATAATAGGTATGGTGGTAGGTCTGCTTTAAGTCATTGCTTACACACAACTATGATCTCTTTTCATGTGACAAGGCAGTTGCTTGCTGCTGAGCCTGATTCTGTCACATGCTTTTCTATATAAAATCCATAACCCAATGATTTGTCCTCTACACATTACAATATCAAATGGGGTTGTGTCCTGTATGAGCATAGCACATTTTGCTTTAGGGTGACAATAAAATACCAGATTTACCCCAAGCAGCCCATGGAATATGAAAACTTACTCTGGCTTGTACCTTTAGCAAATTATCAAGCACAAAGGCACTTCCATCTCTGTAGTTAAGGTTTTTCTGTTCCATCTCTCTGTTGTCCTTGCTTTACAGGTAATCATTTCTGTAAGCCAGCTAATAGCAGATGTGGTTGGAATAGGAGGCACAAGATTTCAGCAGTCTCTTTCCATCATCAACAACTGTGCAAACAGTGACCGACTCATAAAGGTTGGTATGATCTGCTCTCAAGATAAATATTAATATTGTAATGTTTTGCCAGGTATGAGAATTTTTTTTGTTCACTGCAGTTTTCCATTGTACACTGGGTCAATTCAGAAATGTGTGCTTCCCTTAAAGCTTACAGTACTTTTATTCATAACTAAATTTTCACATTTAGAGTTGTGTTCCTTTTTAAAGAAATTTTTTTTTTAATATAGCAGTGTTATATATATATTTTTTTTATTCGATTGTGAACAAATAGACATTGAACGCACTTGCATTTACAGTTTAACTCCATTGCCTGAATCTCTTTTTCTGTGAGTCTTCATACCATGCTGTGCCTGACTTTATGTACTTTAAAACACAGATTTGCTGTTATGTCAAAAATGGTAAAAATTCGTAAAGTCTCAAAAGGCACTGCATGTGACCGCATCAACTAGCATTTTCTATGGAAGTGGTTGGCTATGACAGCCAGCATAATTCTTTTGTTTCAGCAACCAAATATTTCTCTTTTACTTGTCACTGACAAGTAAATGCTTAATCCTTTCTTTTAACTGGAGTGTAAGTTTTTTGTGACCTTCTCTAATAAATCTTTTTGTTTACCAAGGAAGAAAATTAAAGTATGCAATATCCTTTTATTATTCCACAGCATACAACGTTCCCTTCTGATGTAAAAGACCTTACCAAAAGAATCCGCACTGTGCTAATGGCCACAGCACAAATGAAGGAGCATGAAAATGACCCAGAGATGCTTGTAGACCTGCAGTATAGCCTGGCCAAGTCATATGCCAGCACCCCTGAGCTTAGAAAAACCTGGTTAGATAGCATGGCCCGGATTCATGTCAAACATGGGGACCTATCAGAGGTATGGAGATTGTTTAGGATAGTAAAGGATAGTATTATTTTGTGTGTGTGTGTGTGTATAAAATGTCTGACAGTCCCAGAAGAGTAAATATGTTTCTACTTACAAAAATTATTTGGGCTTTTTCACACCTCAATTGTAATGAGTTTTACAGTATGCACAGTAACACCGCGTTCAGTATATATTTGTGTTCACCTTCTTTCCATGTAGATGCACTTGCTGACAGCCCTAGATTTTATAAAGCATTGTCTACTCAAAATGAACACACTCCCTTACACAAAAAAACTGCAATACACAAATTCCAAATACACCTGCATTAAAGTCAGTTTACAACAATTTTTAATACATTTTATTTTATCATATACTGTATTTCATTGATATTGTAAAAATTAAAGGCATCTAAACTATGAATGAACACAAATTGAATCATATAGCAATTAAAGCCGACCTACCACATGGTAGGTCACTTTACACTATTGGCATCAGACTGCCGATAGATAGGGCGATAACTGCCCCAAAATAAAAAATAAAAAACTTTCGACAGCAGGAGGGACGATATTTCCAAGATCTTCCCTCCCACTTTGTGACATATTACCTGAGCGCTCGTCATACAGCCGAAAGGGCACCTAGGAAATCTATTGCAGTTTCCAGTTTTCCCTGTATGATGTTGTTCCCGTCCAGTCCCGTGGGAAAATGTATGTGTTGCAGCCACGGGACTTTCTGACATGCAGCTGCTCTCAATTTTACCCAGCAGGCATCCCCCTCCTCCTTGTGCCCCCCCCCATAGAGCCTCAGGTATAGCACTTTCTGGCAACTCCTCTCTGTCATTCACTGCCACCCCACCTAAGCAATTCCCCCTAAACACCCCCTGAACTAATTTAGAGGAGAGCTGTAGACCAGAGGGTGAGGGGGAATTGCTGTGGTGGCAGTTAACGGTGGAGGGCAGATTTCAGATGGTGCCTCTGGGAATAAGGAAGTGAGGATGGCAAATATTTTTTGTGTAGCAGGTTTCAGCGATGTAATCTGCTGATAGGTGAGTATTATGTTTAGGTAATGTATGTGTATTATTTTTTTGTTTACAACCGCTTTAATAGAGTATTAAAAACAGAATATGTTTTTATTTTACATTCTTCTAAGTAGCTATCTTTTGTACAATTATGTATTTACTGTGTTAAAAAGAAATACATTAATAAACAATATTTTTTTACCACTGAATGTCATAAAATTTTACACTATAAAATTACAGAGGGGGTTTTGTTTAAAGTAATAAACCATTAATAAGAAACAAACTTTAAATAGAAGCTATAGCAAGACCTACTATTATATAGCTTTATTGAAAAATGGTCTTGAAGTGTCTGTGAAAATCCTCTAGGATGCACGATGCTATTAGTAGAACATCACATCTGCAGCCTGTTAGGATTAACTTAGAAATATACAATGTAAATAATGTAAAGTAACTACACCTAGCAGTTGGCAATGATCTTGTCCTGGTAAAAAGCTTGCAAAGTTAATTTGAAGCATAACCCAAGGCAATTTTCACTTATGATGAACAGCCTATAAGTTTATTATTTTGAATTAATTGTACGAAAATGGTGGTTCAGTTACAGTCAGTATGGTAAGATGATAGAAGATGTTTAACGTCCTCAAGCTTGGAAATAATGAATGCTTTATCTTGATTTGTAGATTTTAGGGCACATTGTCCGCTATTTAGTGCAGAAGAGAAACATACCACAGATACAAAAACACACAAGACCAATTTTGTAAAAAAGTACTCTAATCATATACATAGCATATATATTGTCCTTCTTCACAGTTCTGCAATTATTTTCCACGTGATCTCATTGGTTACAAGGAGCCTATTTTAGATACTAGATATGCATCTGTGGAAACCTTCCTATATCTTTTTTTGTCCTACCTAGATATGGATGTTGGCTTGTTTATATTTGGAAACTTAAGATGTTGTATCCAGAGACAATATTCCATTAACCTCCCTTGCGTTATGGGCTTTTCCCCCAAAAAATTTATGGCATGAAAAGCCGTTTCCCGGGCTATCTCGAGCTACAGTGTACTCCGCCGCGATTGTCGCCCCCCCAGCCCTCTAGACACGCCAGTGTGAAAAGCGACACCCCCTCCATTATCATGGAGGTCTATGACGCAGAAGACACGGGGCCGGAAAGACTCTGTGTGCCTGCAGTCGAAATGCTGTAGGCACACTGAGAGCCGGCTGTTGCCCCTCGATCCCGGCACTGGCGCAGTTTGGTTCACGATCAAACTGCACCTGTACTGGCTTCGGGTGTAACGCTAGGTAGGTTAATTTATTAAGTCATAATAATTTGTGCAAGTGATTGAGTTCAGCATTTTCACTATTTCACTAATGATTATTATTATAATATGTTGTTATGAGTTTGTTATAAGCCAGCCATAGACGTCTCGTTTTATCCTTGATTCTCCTGCAGATCGACTAGATTTGCAGCAGATCAATTGCCATGAGCACACACGGCGGTCGATCTGCTGCAAAATTGTCTGCAAATCGAGACATCTATGCCCAGCTATAGGCAGATCAGTACATTTTGATTGCGTTGTGCTACAATTTTAACTTTGTGTCATAAAAAGTGATTATGCATTGTATCACCATGAAATGTCTACATTAGATTTCGCTATTTTTGTAATGTATGTTTAGGACATTTTCTATGTGTGGGATTTGTCTTTTTGGTATTGGCGGTATTTTCTCTCATTATACTCATTCAAATTCTGTTTATCAGAAAATCTAGTTGGGTAATGTGGGCATGTTTTATTGCCGTTTTGTAAATCTATCTGTTTGTGTGTGTTATCACTAAATTGAAAGTCATAAAAACGTAATATTGTGGTAACATTTCTAAGCAAGGAAACCCATACCCATAAATAACAAAGATTTTGTCACATGTTTGGACTCTAATTAAACGCTTGCGATAAACTGTGTAATCAGAGTATCTTGTTTTACCTCTACTGTTTTGTAGGCAGCAATGTGCTATGTTCACGTGGCAGCGCTGGTAGCGGAATATCTCCTGAGGAAAGGTGAGCACATATCATTAATGAGTGCTTTTAGGACATATCGGTGTGTTTATTACTCTGAGGATTTAGATAAGCTGTTCCACTTTTTTTTCTCTACTTAAAAGCTGCAATAAAGGTAACTAATAAAAATGGCAGGGCTCTGCACACTAATTCTTTACTGGAACTTTCCCCTTGATTTTTTTTAAATACTATTCATATGGTTATAAACAAAAATAGATGTTGGCTTCCTGTTGTATCATCCAATACTAAGGTCTCAATCAGTTAATATTTTTGACAATTTTCTTTGCCTAAGAGACAAATTAATATTTGTAAAACAGTCCAATTTATGTGTCTTTTTTTTTTATTTAAAACTTCAGTCACAACTCCCCTATATATGCATCATAAAAAAAATATTGAAAAAGTATCAATGATATTCCATTAGCATTCATTTTGGATTTTGTTGCTTAGGGCTAGCCATCCACTTGGCTACTCTGCTGTGGCTTAAAAGTGCATTCTGCAATCCATTAAGGAACTGTGTTGTGTGTTAAAGGCCAGTGTGAAAGGCACAATGGGTATTTTGTGAAAACCTGTGTACCCTACGTTAATATCTAGGGGCCCTTTCACACTGGCCATGCTGTGTCATGTTTACAAGAACACAGCATGCCTCGTGTGAAAGGGCCCTCAGAGGCTTATGGTATTATTCCCTACTTTTAGATTCTGCAACAAAAAGTGGCTCAACTCA
>CM070033.1:63694367-63719911 GCA_036250615.1 Ptychadena robeensis | reverse complement strand
ACAGTAGCAAGGGTCCTTGGCAGGTTTAGGGAGAAGCACCACATACGCCTGGTAGAACGAAGACGGGAGGAAATTATCATTGTGACAATGACCATAGAGGTCTGTCAGCCTAGGGACAAGCAATTCTGCATACCGCTTATACCATTCTGCTGGAATACCATCCGGTCCCGGAGACTTTGAATTAGGAAAGGAGGACACCGCCTGCGCTACCTCCGCATCAGTTAGCGGAAGATCTAATACTTGTGACTTTTTTGCAATGTTTTTGAACCATAATTATTTTAAGCCGTGGATAAATTTTACATTTCCTATCCCTGCTAATGATTCCTAAACTAGATGTAGGATTAAACAAATATTATCAATATATTTATGAAATCGGAAATCGTTTGTGTACCATTTAGGTAATACACCGGACTGAAGCAATTGTTATATGAGGTGAATGTAAATTTGTATTGTGACACACTCCTACCTCTGAATATTGTTCTAAATTTTTTATTAGGACGTTCTAATGGAGCTTCTGGAGCAGTGTGCAGATGGCCTTTGGAAAGCGGAGCGCTATGAGCTTATTGCAGACATCTACAAACTTATCATTCCCATCTATGAAAAACGCAGGGATTTCGAGGTATTTATTTAAATTTATTTATTTATTTTTTTACTTTAAGTTCTTTTTCCCTCATTAATGTACACACAGCACCCCATATTGATAGAAAAACACAGAATTGTAGACATATTTACAGATTTATTAAAAAAGAAAAATTTTACAAGGTCTGAATACTTTTCCATACCCACTGTAAACAAGGAAAATCAGGCCCAATTTATAGGGCTGACTTTCATGTATTCCTTTTCAACTAGGATTCAATGGAAATTATTTAGCAAAGATTGGTTCCACATGCACATAGAAGCTAGTGTTTCCATTGTATTAACAAATACTAAAGCTCTCTTAATGTTGGAGCATGTAATTGCATATAGACTACTGCATCTAGTGGATCTCTTTTCAACCATTAAGTCTAAACTTACACTGTCGTTTCCTGAGCTCTTTCATCTCACAACAGCGGATCGGGTTTCTTCCACGTTTCCAAGTACCGGAAGTGAAGTCACTGTTGTCACTTCCAGTACCGGGCTTACCTCTCGGTGTGTTAGCACAGAGAGAGCATTACTCTCCCTGCTAATGTCCCACCCTGCTTGTGTTGATAATGTGTGGGGTGGGCCATTAGCGCGATTTCAAGAATCTGGGAAAAATTCAGGATTTCTTGAAATTGGGATTTAGCTGAAAAAGCCACGGAAAAAAGTGACTTTCCCGGCCAAAACAGACAGGTATGATGGAGACAACTCTAGTGATCTGAGGTGTCTCCAGCAGGACCATGCGGTGCTGCATTCCGCAGCTTTAAATCAGCACTGCGGGGCACTGCTCAAATAGCACAGAGTGGACACTGACCCATTCAATAAAATGGGAAGTGTCCTCTCTGGATCTTTTTGGGCTGCAGGTTTTAGTAGCCCGAGTTAACTGGGGCTGATCGATTTAAACAACTTTATTTAGCCCAGGTTATCTTGGGCTGAACGCCCAGGAGGTTAAATGCATTTCTCTAAAGAAAGTGTATTGACTGGGTATGACATTTTTTTTATTTTGGATCTCCTACCTATCTTTTCATGTGGTCTGGGCCTATTTAGATATACCAGGCTTTTTTTATATCGGAAGATTTAAAGCCCAGCTGTGGTGATTAAAAAAAAAACATTTTAGCTGATCGCAATAAATCTTTAAACTGTTCTGCTAAAAGGATTGTGCATCAGATAATATGCATGGTTTATTGAATCTTGCTGATATGGAGTTTTATACCATGAAAGCTTGGTTGGAATATCTATTATAAGATCTCATTTGAGGTATACAATGTAATTTGTAATTTTGAACAAATCGTATCGCGAAATGATGCACACCACTTTGCGCAATTGATTCCCGGTCAATACTTTGGATGGGGATCCTGGTAATGGCAATCAAGCTGATATTTACTTACATGTTGGTTCCCTGTCCGATCAACATTTTGATTGATCAAACAAGGGTTTCCACCGAAGGATCGTTCGGGAATCAACCAATAAAATCGTAATGTGTGGGGTGGTTAGAGGATACATTAAAGGTTTCCAGTTAAATAGGGTTGAGCCAAAAATAAACCCAATTTTCAGCTCGACTTATTAACAATTTTTCTTTATGTTTTTTCAGTAGGGTCACTGCTTTTAAAAGAATGATGCATTTAGCACTGAAATTGTGACAATCGTGTTTCTTAATAATAACTAATAAGTGTCAGTCTGCATGATTGCCAGCTAACATTATGTGTGCTTGGCTGCTGACTGTCGAGCTACAGTCTTCTGAAGTATTTTGTATGCCCCTGCATAGTGCAAGAAGGTACTGCTTACATGAGCAGGGAAGCAGTGCCCTGAATTCAGAAGTAGTGCAACATAATTGCCACTTTTCTCCAGACAGCTGCAGTAAGTGAACTTTGCTAGCTGGCTGAATGGGTATTCATGAGACTTCAAATGGAGACAAAGGGAAAACTGTGCAGATGCATTTATAATTAACTACTAGCAATTATAATGCTATGTTTTCTAGAAAACACATCTTAGTGCTGATAATGAAAGGTTTAAGTTTGTACAGTACAATGAAAATAAAACATTTATGTATTTTGTTTTTTATTATAATAGAGACTTGCTCATTTATATGACACTCTTCATCGGGCGTACAGCAAGGTAACAGAGGTGATGCACACAGGCAAGAGACTTCTGGGGACATATTTTAGAGTGGCCTTCTTTGGACAAGTAAGGAATTTCTCCTTCTTTATCGTATTTACGCATTTTACTCCGATGATGATCATGACATATAGTGAGTGACCTGCTATATGCACTGGTTGTACGCCAAATCATCATTAGTTGTGAAAATAAAATGTGAGTTCAATACGGTTAGATATGTGAAGGAAAAGGGCATCCTATGGGCTTTTATCAGCCAGATCAGGTCATGCCAGTTGTGCTAAGCTATGAAAACATATTGCAGGGAACAGGTACGGATGACTGAATGTTGATCTGAATATGGCGTTGTGGTTGTCTGACATAATAATTTAAATCCGTTACCCAGCACAGATTTTTTAAATGAGCATCTGACTTTCCTTCTTCTTCTTTTCTATATGTTCATAAAGCTTTAGTGCCAATGGGTCATTATAAAAGCCAAGTAGTTAGAATTTTTACATTTTGAAAGGTCAGAAATGGCCCCCTTCTTATATCATAGGTTGACTAAAATATCATTTTTAGTACAAGCTTTGGTTAAATCTATCAAAAGACATCACAGGTTCAAAGAATGCAGAGACATCACTCCTATTCACTTTGGTTTATAGCAAAAGCCCTTTGTACATATGTTCTTTTATGTGTTGGGAAATACGCATTGACACATTTTATCCTTGGTCTAATTCACGTCTACTTGTTGCATTGCATGTGTGGTTTGTTTTTTATCTTTTCATGTGCATTATAAGTCCTATTGATGTAACTAGAAGAGCATGTTAACAACGCACATAGATGGAAACAGAACATGGGTAGTAATAATAGTGCAACAGATAAATGTGAACCTAGCAGTACATAACCATCTGGCAACAATTATAGGATTATCCTTCTGTCAGCCATGGACATTTTTACTCCTAACTATCCTTAGTGAAGCATTCTGACTGTCTGCATTTTTCCTCTATTTCCTCTTCTATCTAAAGGCAGCGGTAAGTTTTGTTGGATTTGGTGGAAAAGGTACCATTTGGTCTCTTCTTGATTCTGTGTGCTTTGCTGTTACAACATTGGCAGCAGTTGGCATTCCGTGCACAAATGAGTCCCTTTCACTTCTCATCTTACTAGTAGTTTTTCCATCTGCACATTTGCTGTGTTTAATGCATGTAGTGAACATATGAATGGTTGTTCTTTGATGTGCCAGTATCATAATGGACCCCCTCAGCACCACAGCCTTTCTCTAGACTGCGCACTCTGCTTAAAGTAAATGGAAGCTTCTCATTCTGATACAAAAAAGGGGTTTCCTTATGGCACGCAACAGCCATGTGACCAATGTTTTACTTTGCTTACTCCTCTCTCTTATGATTTTATAGCAATACCAGTTCACAGACAGTGAGACAGATGTGGAGGTAATTCCTGTACAGTGGCACTACAGTTAGTGTCCCTTGTATATGGGTTTGGTGTGATGTGGTTTGTTTAAAATGTTGTTTTCTACCATTGGCATCTTCTTTTGTTCATGACGTTCCATTTCACTTGAAAAATATACCTTTATGTACTCTATTTTTGGATTCAGTTAATCCTTTCCAATAGAATATGGCTTTGTATGAAGCCTTTACCTTAGCATAACATAAGTATTCATTGTTGGTGTTTTGGAGGTCAAACAACAGTAAAGCTGTTAAATTTGCCTTTTGGTCTTAAGGCTAGTAAAATTGTGAGTCCTCCTTTTAAACATGTTTTTTTTATTCTGGCTGCTTGCAAGAGAAAAACAATACTATCAATTTATCATACATAAAAAGAGCATATCTTTATTGAGGGAAATTAATTAATTTAAATAAATATGTAGGCTTAAGATATCTGGGCAATACAACTTTGCAATTATCCACCATAATATCCATTCTAGGAAAAGCAACGATGCATCGGATTAACTGCAATAAGTAAATTTTTCAGTATTCATGTCATACCATTTATGTCTTTTTTTTTTCTATGTGTTGAATGGTTCTTTCTTTCCTCCCACTTATAAGTTGTAGTGTGAAAGATAATTTGATAAGTTTTCCATAATGTGCAAAGAGGAAGTTTACCGTTTTTTCATTTCTTTGTTTTCTCATTGTCATACCTAAGATGACACTTTGCAATTAGAACAAAATGTAATCTCAATCCATTTTACAGGGGTTCTTTGAAGAAGAAGATGGAAAAGAATATATTTACAAGGAACCCAAGTTGACCCCACTGTCCGAGATCTCCCAACGCCTTCTTAAGCTGTACTCTGACAAATTTGGTGCTGAAAATGTGAAAATGATTCAGGATTCTGGCAAGGTATGACCAATGACTGTATAACTTGTAATATTACACTAAATTGTATAACTATTTGAAGTTTGCTATTTATTCCCATAGACGGTGAGGAGAGATCTTTCTCCTCTATATGTAGATGTCAATACGAATTCATGTAAACTTTACTTTGGTAACAAAGGTCTATTTGAAAATTAATTTACACAGTTGTTTCCCGGGCTGCTTTTAGTCCACAGCCGGCAGGGAAACGACCAGGTGCTCACGATGCACCGAGGATACGACCTTTCACATTACAGGTCAATGGGACCAAAGACCATCTGGCGGACGTCCTATGTGGTGTCCGCCTGTGGTTGTGATTTTAGCTTATTTATCAGGCGGTTTTTAATGTAGCCTAAGGATAACGTAAGAAAAAAACATCTGTATGTGAAAAATTAGGTTATCAAATTAATGAAACGAGGCTAGATAACAGAATTTACTAATCTTTAACAGAGAAGCCCTTTGTAAAAAATGTAAAACACCGTGTAGAACCACCTAAAGCAGCAATACAATATGGCATAATTAGTTCATTGTAGAGGGACTTCTTCCCCACTCTTTTTAGCTACAGTTTAAGGAGTCCATTTTCAGGCTGCTGGTTTCCCAAAAGTGTATTCACATTGACTTTACAATATTTTGTTCTGTAATGGCTGCAAGGTCAGATCCTGTAACCTTGTTAAACTGATTGTTGAAATGTTTGTGCTGATAGGCTGTTTGCCAAATGTGGTAGTGCATTATAACTAATCATCTCCACTTTGGTCTTATTTATGTAAATTACAGGTGTTTTGGCTTGCTCAAATGTAGCTTTGCTTAATAGCTGTTCTTCCATCTTCTTTTTGTAAACAAGAGATCTTAACATAAAATTTAACATACTAACTGATCTTATAGTTGAAATATGTATCTTGTTTTTCCTTTTTTGAATGTCCAGGAACTTACTTTATTGAAAAGGCTGTCGGGGCCCTTTTACACTAGGCAAGCTGCAGCTGTGGTGCGGTACAGTACCGCAGCGCAGCTTGCCTAAAGGCAAGGTACCGTATCGCAAGGTCACATCACACTAGCCCCACGCTTGTGTTTCTGCCCTGCTGCACACATTTTTTTCTGGTGCAGTGCAAGAATCTCCCATATACTTGTATGGGAGACGCAAGCGCAACCTACTGAAAACCACAGGGTTTTTGTGGCTAATGGTCATGGTAGTTCACATCCAGAAATTGCACTGCAGCTGATGTGAAAGGGTCCTCATACTTTTTATGGTTAAAAGGTCAATGGTCTTATAAACCCATTCCAGATAGGTGTGTAACATACACCTACATTCTGCAGACTAACGAATTGTCTTTAGCTACATTTAGTGATAATCAGCTAATTTGCATTTGATAAATAGCATTCAAGTACTATTTCCACCTTTCATTTTAGTGATCTCTACTAATTTCAGTGGTCTGTACTATGTAATGTAATGTGGTGGTGTTCATTTTAGGTTGTATTAGCTTAGAACTTGCTCAGAAGCAGTATTTTTTATTGTTCTGGATTTTGCTTTGACTGTAAATTGTTTGAAAAATCACATTGATTCTGATACCTGGTTGCTCTTTTAAAAAGGTGAACTCAAAAGACTTGGACTCTAAATATGCCTATATCCAAGTCACGCATGTCACACCTTACTTTGAAGACAAAGAACTGCAGGAAAGGAAAACAGAGTTTGAAAAGAGCCACAATATCCGCCGCTTTGTGTTTGAGATGCCATTTACTCTCTCTGGAAAGAGGCAGGGTGGGGTGGAAGAGCAATGCAAACGCCGCACTATACTAACTGGTATGTAGTAATATTTCTGCTAAGTCAAATACTGTACAAAGAATGCAAATTTTATAAAAATGTAACAAATTTATTTAAGTTATGGAAGGAAAAACACATGAGGTTTGACTATATGCTATAGATTACTCCAAATGATTTTATTGGCTTTAATGAATGCTTGCCCAGGTTCTCATAGCATTAAGATCCTGTACTTCATAGCCCTTAGCTCTTCAATAGTCTGTCGATTGGTGGCTTAAAAAATTCAGGTTGTGATCCTGTCACATTGACTTTGATATCACTACTTGGTTAATAAAAAGTCAATATCTGAGGAGGAAACCCTAATGACAAATGTCAGGCAGATCAATTTTGATCATAGATGTTTTTGTTTTTTTACCGGCTATAACAGGAGCCATGTAAAATACCACAGAGGGAATGCTTAGGCAGTCACCAGCCTAAAACAAGTATGCTGGATTGGATGTAGTATATGTAACATGAAGTATTTAGATATGACTGATTACATTACATGTCCCAGTATATTGCTACAAAGTGTTGAGATTGGGATCAGGAAGACAGTCCCATGTTTTCTTCCCTCACAGGTGCCATATAACACTAAATATTATGGTATTTTCTTCCCTTCAGCTTTACACAGTTTTCCTTATGTGAAGAAGCGGATTCCTGTGATGTATCAGCACCACACTGACCTGAACCCCATAGAAGTAGCCATTGATGAAATGAGTAAAAAGGTAGCTGAACTCCGTCAGCTTTGCTCTTCTTCAGAAGTGGATATGATCAAATTACAGTTAAAACTTCAAGGCAGTGTTAGTGTTCAGGTGAGTTTCCCTGAGCTGTTCTATGTATCTGTAATATTACACTTTATTGAAGCTTTATCCCTGTATGCTCCTAGAAAACCACATCACTGTTTTTGCAGGTCCTTGGTGATACATTTGTTACAAAATAATCAATTCCACCTAGATAAATGCAATGATGCCCAAAAAACTATGATCGTAATTTTGCTTTTTGTGTTGGATGAAAAGAAAACTGTTCAGTCTAGCATTGTTTAAATGATCTGTTAATTGTACCTCTCTATCTGATTATTTTATCCATGCATTTAATCATAAAATGTCTCTATCACAGAATAAAGTAAGGGTAACTTTGTATTCTCTGTTGTCAACTTGACGTCTTGTAGTGTGTGGTTTCACTGCTGCCTATGTGAAACACAGGTAAAAGAAACAAAAAAGAATCTGGGCTCTCCTAAGATTACCTATCCTGCCGCCAGCAGGATATGGAGCTTTCCACCAACTGTACTTGTAACACTGTGTTTGGATCCCAATTCTGTTTACCTTTTTTTTCTACTGCCTGCATGCTGTGACTTTGGTTTGCCTTTGGCCATTAAATTCAGCTGCCATTTTTTTTTTTGTATAAGAACGAAACTTTGCCTTTTTTCCTGAACCGAAAATCTGTGATCCTAGATGGGGTGTTGGGCAAACTACGACCCGCAGGCCATGTGCAGCCCTTTTCGAACTGATTCATGGATTGCTCAAGAACAAGCAATGGGCATCAGGGGCCAGGTTAAAAAGTCTGTGATACACTCACCTTTATGACGGAGCATCAAATTCAAGGGCTGCTCTAATGCAGTGGTTGATGGGGGGTGTTAAGAGATTGCTGGGGGGTTAGCACCAGCAGTGGTGTCGGAGGGATGGTAGAAAGGGGAGGGGGGGGGGGGGGGGGGGGGGGGGGGGGAGTATGGTACTCCTGCTTAGCTTAGTGCTCCCTCCATTTCTCTGTAAGCTGAGCTTGGGCTAAAAAAAACTGCTGTTGGTGAAATGTAAATAAAGTTAGATGGCAGTACTATCTTGTGGACAATTTATTTTTTTACATATGGTGCAATTTCTTCTTAAAAATTTCACTCTCTGACTTTGCGAGTTAATTACAAAGCCCCTGAACATGGTACCATCCCCCAAATTGCTGGAGGTATAAAGTAGCGTTGTGTGTATGCAAGTTAGAAGGGAGGGAACAGTACTACTGCAATTCTGTATGTCACCTTAAATTTCATGAGTTTCAGGATCTAAGGTGGACATGTATGCAACCATTTTATACTGTCCCTCTAGTGCAGTCATGGGCAAGGTACAGCCCATTTATATTTTTTTCAATGTGGTTTCTCTTTTTAATCCAGCCCATTTTGACACATTTGTGATCTTTACTCTTGGTCTCACCCCTCTGCCGAATTTGCAAACCTATTATGGCCTACGGGTCAAAAAGTTTGCCCATCCCTGTCGCAGATGCAGGCGCAATGCTGCTGTAACAGGTGATTGTTGAAATGACCCACATTTATTTAGGCATATCCTCAGCTTTGCCATTTACAACTAATGGGGACTACTGTTACCTCATAAATTTGAGAGCAGAGCAATAATAGGAAGGTAAGTTGCCAACAACCTAATGTATTAGACAAATACGTATGAACAATTGGTTGACATTGGTAAATCAACGTATTGGCAGTGGCTAGGCCTCCAGGACTTTTAAGGCAACATAAGAAAATAGATTGGGTAACTGATATTTTTCACATAAAATCATGATTTGTTGTCTTAAAAGCATCTGACAATTTGTTTGAAGTCTTGTTTAAAGCTCAGTTTACACTGGTGTGACTTGCGCTTTATCCAGTTCTGGCTGTGAAGAAACTTCCCACTATACCCGGAGTAAATAATTAGTATTTAATGACTGGATATTTACAGCTTAATTGCAATGCTCTGCTAGAGGATGGCTGAAGCTGACTGTTTGACCAAAGGTTTTGCAACTGATCGCAAATTTGCAAACAACTTATTTTTATTTTTTTGTCAGTGGGAACTAGGCCTTACACAGTGTCATAGATGGAAACCAAAGGATTTAAGGTTACACAGTAATATGTACTAGCCATTCCATCTGTAATTTCAAGAACTTCACTGTTAGTAAGGAAGCGATTCTAATTTTTGTTACATATTTGTGTACATAATGTAGAATGTTAATAGTGTGGCTTGTCTCTACAGGTAAATGCTGGACCCTTGGCATATGCAAGAGCCTTCTTGGATGATACCAACACCAAAAGATATGCGGACAACAAAATAAAACAATTAAAAGAGGTGTTCAGGTAATTTAAATGATGGCTAGCTTGAATTTATCCAGTCATTCTGTTTGTTTCCCTAAAGCAGTTTTAAAACTTAAAGAAAAAATCAAAAGACATATACACATTACTTACCTTTCCCTCTTCCTTGTTCCGTGCTGCCATGCCTGGAGTGTTCTGTCCTCCAGCATGCAAGATGGAGGAATGTGACTCTTCTGGTCTCGCTCCCTCCACCAATGCATCTGAATCTGGGGACACTCCACCCCTTCCGTTTTCCCACAGCTGGCTGCTAGGCAAAAGGAGACTTGTGAAGGTAGACGTCAGAAACCCACGTTGTTGCAACGTCACTTTAGGGGAGCAATCACATGTCATGTCATGTCCTATCATGAGCACTGTGATTGATCTGCTTTAAGTGATATTTTATTGAGGTTACGGTCGTGTTGGCTCACCTTTTGGTTGGTGCACATTCCATATAATTGCACCCAATATTGATAATGTTTATTTAGAGGTACTCCAGAACGGAGAATGTGAAATGGACCTCGAAAGTATAATTCTGCCACAAAGTATAGGAATGCACAAATATACAGTCCACTCAAAGAGACTTGTCCAGAGCAGTATTTTAATTACCTGTTTATTAATTTAGGCAATTTGTGGAAGCATGTGGGCAGGCCTTATGTGTAAATGAAAGGCTTATAAAGGAGAACCAATTTGAATACCAAGAAGAGATGAAAGCCAATTACAGGGAGATGGTGAAAGATCTGTCTGAAATCATGCATGAGCAGGTATGTAGCAAAGATGTTGAAGTATCTGGAATGAACACTTTTTATATGTTGTCCAAGTTAGTCATATATTTAAGCTTCACTTATATAAGATCTTAAATAAGAATTATTTTGTAGCCCAATAGTCACCTGTCAGACTATAGTGTAGTGGAGATTACAGAATCAGAGAACATGTCTTCATTTATTTATTTTTTTGCACAACAGTCAGATAAAATGAAACCTGGCTAATACAAAATCCTAATACACAGTTGAAAAACAGAGACAAATTTTTACCATTCAGAGCAACAGCTTTGGGGCCTGTAAAGGGAGGTGTTTCCCACATTTGTGAGTTGATGTTATCACCCAAAAAAAACTTAGTGGTCAAGAGGATCTGTGGTAATATGTATCAAGGAAGTAAACTTTGCATAAATATTTTTTTTTTCTATTATTATTTATGAGAATGAGTAAGGGAGACCATAATTGTTCCAATTGTGTGGCATGCAGGGATCAGTTGACCCTCTTTAAGTGATACCCCAGATTACAAATGAGTTTCCCAACCAAAGACCCCCACAAACCCAGGGCCCTTTACTCTGAATTTCCCATTCTAGCCCCCTATTTTTTTCTTGACTGGCCAAGCTTCATATCTGGAGGGGTTCTTATGAACACAAGAGTACATCTACACTCTTGGGTAAGACAAAAGCCTCAACGGTTTACCTAAATTGAGAAGAAAAACACAAGCCCAAAACATTCATACTATAGTTATTTAATCTTATTTAACCCTGGTGTAATGATTGTTTTTTATATATTTCTAACCATTGTTAAAGATTTAAACAAATTGTTTGATTACATTTTCTTGTCTGGGCCCACCCCAACTGCAAGAACAGAGATGCTGGTGGGGCATCACTGTAGGATGGCACAGGCAGCCTCATGCTCCTACAGTCATGAGTAATCCCAGGGACATGAAGCCAGGGAAAGAGCCAGACAGACATCAATGGATGTCACAGTGGGCTCGTGTGGATCAGAGGATACCACTTTTAATAATGAACATCTACCCTGAGCCATACTTGGGATTACCGCCATATAAGTGAATGAATGTGACTAAAATCTCAGTGACATTCTTTAAGTGAAAATGAACAGTTGGAAATGGAACAATCTCTTTAGTAACTGTTTTGTTTCAGTTTTTCACATCCATCCAAGGTGTTTGTTTGAATATCATAGAAATGTGTGTCCCTATGGACATTTCCTGTGATGCAGACAGAATAGGTTGTTGTGTCACAGAGTAACCGTAACTGGATGTTTCTCTTTCTTTCCTTGTGCACACATGACCAGATGGGATGGTAATAATGTTTTTCTGTTTCGATTTGGTCCATGCATGTTTGTTGCTCCGTCTGTTTCAGATGGGTTTTTATTGTAGGTTATGTTTTATGGTTTTGGTGCATCTACTTTTGTCTTTTTATCTAAAAACTATGTATATATTCTTGTACTACTCTACTACAAGCATGCTGCAATCACCAAGAAAAGCCAAAGCTTACAGTGTCAATAAATACTTTTTATTGTGTTCTCATTTTAAGAAATAGTGTGAAATTAAAGGACCTGAAATAATTATTGTACTTACTATGAAGTCAGTTCATTAACATGTTGATTCTTCTTTCATTGTGTGCGTCCTGAAGATCTGGTGTGGGGAGGAGAAGATCAGTGTTATGTCAAATTCACTTCACATCTTCAATGCCATAAGTGGAACTCCAACAAGCACAACCGTCCATGGAATGACCAACACCTCCTCTGTTGCATGATCGTCCTTGTTCATTTCACACCCATGCCTCACATATGGCTATCTCAGGATGCTTTGCAGAGCCCATGGTCTACTATGAATGAATGACCATCACTATTATTACAGATGATTTCTAACCAGTGTATATACGGCTGTTGTAATATGGCTGGGTATGGTTATTGCAGGAGCCATGAAGCCATATGTCTGTTTTCATGGGTTACCTTTGGCAATATCTGCTATTTTTTTAAAAATGTCAAAAGAGGAAACATGTATTTAAATTAATGTAATATTTTTATGCTAGCTAAGAGCCTGCTTCAGGCAGTCACAAGGAATAGCACAGTAGGTCTTAGAGGAGCAGATATCAAGGAATGTATAGTATATTCTAGAAAATATGACACTAAAGTTTACATATTTGCTTTTAAACCAAGCAGTTTGCGAGTTTTATCACAAGTTACCTTCCATTTTTCCCTTTTCCTGTGCTGTTACTGTTTTTAAATACCAAATATCTTGATTTATTTTATGTTTAACTGGAAAAAAAAATCTGTACCATTCACATCTGGAACTTGGTTGAGGAACACTAAATGCGTGCAAAGGATTTCTTTGTCCTTGTTTGTATTATGGATTGTTTTTTCTGTATCTTCCAAATCCTATGACATCAACCACACATGAAAGCTTAATGCCGTCACCTCTTCACACGTCCACACAGCTTCTACTAGTCCGTCCTGAAAGGTGTTACTGAGTAGTGAGAATGTATATATTGTTAATTGACACAGGTCATTTTTTTTCTGTACATATGTTACATTTCTATGCATTTTTTTAATGTTCATTGCTGAGAACTTTTATTGTGACAAATGTGCTTCTTCATTTTACCTGCTATATATTTTTGTCTTTACAGTTTATTCTTGTACATAAACGAGTGCAATACAAAGATGTATACAGTCTTTGCTATGTTAGGTTTATACACTGTTTAAAAGAAATCTTTTTCTTTTTGCCAAAGCAAAGGTTATGTATGTAATGGTGGTTATGAATACTGTGGTTAATGGTGGTGTTATTTAAAGCTTTGATCATATTGTTCTTTCAAAATATTAATTTAGTAATTTTATATTTGGGGAGGGTGGATACAAAGTTTTTAATTTTATTTAACTGGAAACACAGTCCTGCTGTAATTAACATTGTGTACTACATATGTATTAAAGGAAACCGCTAATTTCTGGGTTGTTGCATCTTTTCTTAAGAATGTTGTGTATGTCGTGTAAACATTTCAAAGATTTGCGCAAGTATGTAAGAAGTTCAGCACATCCTGTGGATATTTTTTTTGTAAACCTCAGCTCTTCATTTCGATATTGACTGTAGGTACACACAAAACAGTTATTATTAACTTATAAGGCTAACCTTATTAGCCTGCTTTTAGCTTCTCGACCTCCCTGGTGGGACCGTTATTTTCATTTAAAGTGGTACAGGAAATGCAAACCAATTAACATTGGTATTGGTTTGTGTTTCCTGCCCACACATCCCCAGCTTCATCAGTGATGGTACTGTGAGGACCCCAGGACGCATACATAAGTATTTACGAACCGGTGGATGACAAGGGCACACCTCCCCGGCGTCATCTCTGATGTCAGGGGAGGTGGAACCAGTGACAGTGAAAAGAACTGAGTATGTCGACACTACAGGGTGGCGCAGGCTCCACTGGAGAAGGTAACCAATTTCTATCTCTATCCACACACTGCTAGGGGGGTAAAAGTGAAACATATTAAGATATTTGTTTTAAGTAGACCTAGACAATAAAAGCTGCAATTGCTTTTCCTGTTGCTTAGATGTAAATGATAATTCATTTAAACAGCTTACCAGTCCTTAAAATGTGGTTATTTACATTTGTTTTGTTTAGTCTTTTTAGGCAGAGAAAATGACTGGCTGATAGGATCAACAGGTAAAAGGCATATGCAACTTTTGCATTGATGCCAGACAGTTATGTGTATGTTTTAATTGCTTTGTCTTTCTGCTTTAAATGCATTACATTAACAGCCATTCCATTAATTTTAAATTCAGGTCAGTATTGGCAGTTACCGTATATACTCGAATATAAGCCGACCCGAACATAAGCAGAGGTACCCAATTTTAGAAAGAAAATCTTGAAAAACTAAATGACTGGAGTATAAGCCTAGGGGGAAGGCTCAGAAACACACAACAAATGTGCTTTTGTAAGGAGATGTTATTATTTAATTCAGTAAACTTTTAATAGCAAAGACCCTGAACATGATATCATCACTAGAAGTGCTGGAGATGTAGAGAAGGGAAGTGGGAACATTGAAAATACAAAATTATTGCTCTAGCATATCAAGTTTTCGCACAAAAAAGTTCAAGTTTGACTTGATTTTGAACCTAATTTATGCATAAACTACATATGCTAGAGCAATAAAAAAAGTCTAATGTTCCCACAACCCTTCTCCAAATCTCCAGCAAATTTGGTGATGATAGCATGTTTGGGGCTTTGCAATTCACTTATAAAGTCCACCTACAAAATGCTGCAATTTTAATTTTTTTGACCTGAATATAAGCCGAATTAAATTTTTTGAGCACATTACAGGTGCTGAAAAATTTGAGTATATACAGTATCTAAACTGTAGATAATTGGTTACTTAAAAGATTTAACAAGGATTATGCTGCTCTTACAAAGCTGTGAAATGAGGAACTCCTTTCAGTTGAAGGCATTTAGTGTCCAATAGTATTTTTGCCTCACGTCATCTAAATGTAAATGCATTGTACTCACAAAATCCCTAATAGTCTCTTCCAAGAGGCTTACAGTTAATAATGTGATGTAAAAATCTTGCGTTTATAATCCCAGTCATGTGACCACACAGGTGAGAAAAGTGAGAAGTGGTGTGTGCGCGCCCACTGGGATGCTTTTGTAATGGAAACCATCTTCTGATGGAAGAGCTTTATAGAACAGTACTGTGCATTTCCGGATAAAACAACATCAGAAGTGAACATGAAGAAGAGGGAATTCAGAAAGATGGCTTTCAGGTGTCAACAATGTCTAAGTTAGTATTCATTTACAAATTAAACACATAATATTACTTAAAATAATTATATATGTATAATTCAATAGACTGCATTTCCTTTTTGACTAGAATTCCACTCAATTCTGCAGTTATGTGTAACCTGAGCAATTCCAGTTGATCTTTAATGCAAAGGAACTATTCAACAGTCAGATTTTATCCTCATTAAAATGCAAACTCTGTGTGTGCATGTCCATCCCTTTATTTTTCCCTCCCTATCCATATTTTTATCTCCTCTGAAGATGCATACAAGTAGCTTTTTTTTTTTTTTTAGCAGATGCAGGAGTTGATTCTTCATCACTGTACAATCTTAAATAGATGTAATGCTAAGTCTCTAAGGGTCCCCCCCCCCCCCCCCCCCCCCACATCCGTTGGGATCTCCTATTGCTTGGCAGGAGGTCCCGACGAAGAACATACACTTTACCTGCTCGGAGCATGATGGGTTCTCACAACGCTGAACCATTCCGCTGATGCAGGGGTTAACATAGTTGAATACATTAACTACTGCATCCAGGCCAGCTAAAGTGTATGTAATCCGTTGGGATCCCTGCCAAGCACTGTGCTAAGCAGAGGGGGTCCTGACAGATGTGGGGACCCCCCCCCCCCCTAATGGGTGTTAAACACACTGAACACAAAGGAACCCCATATGTTAGGGCAGTTAAGACGAAGGAAGAAAGAAGGCCTATTTTTATTTACGACATTCATAGTTTTATTCTCATATTCTAGTGCAGTATGCTATGTGTGAGATCCAATTTACAGGCTTTTTTTTTTACTTCCAAGCCTAGAAGTAATTGTTTCCACCTTTGATGCATAACACATTCTTTATCATAATCTTATTTTTGGTTTTATGGGTTTTTTTTCCTTTATCGAACAATTTCATTTCCCGTAACAAATATAAAAAAAATCACAGGAGAGAGTCGTGGGGCAAGAGGAAGGAAACTTAAACAAGAGAATAAAAAAAAAAGCACAAAGGCCAAAGTCTGACTAATTGTGCTACTGCCAAGGTGGCTCTTATCACAGGTAGAGACTGAACTGGAGTGCTCCTTCTCACATTCACTGTTCACCACATGCTATGTGACTGGGAGAGTCCTGTGCACATTCAGCACCAGTTTGCTCTTTTTGATAATGGGGGGGGGTTAATGTTTTTCGGTTCTGTGTGTGGGCTATCTGGTGAAAAAGACAGGATTGTCAATAAATACATCATTTTCTGCACACTATGGCATGAGCCTTTCATGCATCATGGTCATGAGAGAATTTGTGCCATCTTTCATATACCATATTCTGATGACTATGAGACACTCCCCTGTATAGGTCGCACCACACCAATTTTCATTGTACTTTTAAAAAAAATAAAATAAAAAGAACATAATTCAGATTTGTTCTCTAAAGTTTCCCATTACTACTGTTTTCTTATAATTTTCCCGTCTGTATGTGCGTGTTCACGTTGCCCTATTGTGCTAGAATCTATTCCAAAATCGAGCCGTGTACGTCTTCGAGTGAGATCAATCGATCCTGTCCGTAAGGTAGGAATACACGTATAGAGTTTTGAACAGACGGAGATAGATTCGATCAGGATGTTAGATACTTGGATACAATATCAATTGTGCCTATATCGAATGTATACACTATTTTCGTTTGACTGTACTTAAATGAAATTTTGTTCGATTTTTTTAACAAGAAATAGCTTTTATTCAAATGTATTAGATCGAACACAAATTAATGAATGAAACGATGGTACGTTACATTTGTTTTTTACAAGATAGATGAAAATTTACCAACATATCCGATCAGCTTTCGATAGATTTTTTGTTCAATATAGTTCACTTTTGTTCAAAAGTTGGTCAAACGAAACTTTTGTTCTGTTTTAGATTTTCATTACAATGATTAAAAAATCTATTGAAAGAAAAAATCGACCCATGTGTTCCCACCTTGAATCCCAGACAGCCTGTGATCGTCTACCAGCATGGGAAAGGGACAGAGCTTGGGAAGTAATGGCGATACATTTATTGATCGGTCGACAGAAAATTGGTGCATGCCCACATGGTCCGATCAACAAAATTTGATCGTAATTGTGAAAAAAAATCTATCAAAACATGATCGGACATGTCGGAAAATTTTGATCGGTTGAGTACAAATTATGATCAAAAATAAACAAATCGATAAAAAAATTGGTTATTCCATGTGGAGTATATTCTATTTTCCATCAATCAATCTCCAATTGTATGATTGAAATTTTTTTATTGTTTTTAGTCTGTCGGACACTAAAATCTGTGTATGTTTGGGGGGCATTAGGCCCCCCTCCTTTGTCTGGCTCTCCCTGCAGCACCCAGCCAGTGTTGTGAGCCACTTTTGGTATTTTTTTAGTCTCTGGAGTTTGGACACTACACTGACCGACACAGCAAACTGTCAACCACCTCATCAGGAGCATGCCCAGGCATTGTAGGGAGGTCATACAGACATGTGGAGGCCACACCACTGAGCCTCATTTTGACTTGTTTTAGGACATTATGTCAAAGTTGGATCAGCCTGTGGTGTTAGAATTTTTGTGTGATTTTGTTGTCAGCACATTCAACTATATAAAGAACATAGAATATTTAATTCATTGAGATCTAGGATGTGTTCTTTTTGTGTTTCCTTTTAATTTTTTTGAGCAGTGTATTTTAAAAAAAGTGCTCTGTACTTTTGCAACAAGATATTCAGGTCCAACAACAATATATAACCAAACCTTTTTGAAATATAATGGTCAGGAATGTGGAGTGGAAATATAATGAAGCTCCAGTTACTATGAAACAGGCAAAAGCTGGCCATACACCTTCAGATTTCCTGTCAGATTTCCTTCAGATCAGATTTTGTTTTACCAAAACCATGTAATATGAGGACCTTTCTACACCTTCCAATCACTATGTATTCTATCAGGGAGGACACTATACTACATGGTTGTTGGTAGATCTGATCTGAAGGAAATCTGACAGAGAAATCTGAAGGTGTATGGCCAGCTTAAGGCTCTAACCTTTTTCTGTTTTATGTAAAACTAAACAAACCATGTGTGGATAGTTGTAAGAATGGATTAGACTATATGTGACTGTTTAATAGTTCATGCAATGTATCCAACAATTACTATGTTATATACTCCTTAAATCTTAAGCCTTAAATCTGGGCATACATGTACCAATTCCTGCACGATTCGATCCCTGATCCGATGCTGTGTGCTTCCACATCCCTTAAGGGTCGGGTTGTGCAGGAATTGGATGCAGCAACTGACAAGGATTGGGCTAAAATCTTTAAACCAGATCCCATCCCGAAGTAATGAGCTGCACATTAAGAGTGATGTCATCACACCGCTCCTAGTGCAGAGAATCGGATAAGGAATAGACGGTAAATCGTACGTCTATTCCCAGTTTAACACCTTTAAGGCCCCCATACACCTTACAATCTTTCCATACAATTTCTGTACAATCTGTTCTACCAAAACCATGTAATATGAGGAGCTTTCTAACTCTTTCAATCACTATGTATTCTATCAGGGAGGCCACTATACTACACAGTTGTTGGTAGATCTAATGGAGATTGTATTGATCGATCTTAAGGTGTATGGGGGGGCTTTAGATCTACCAACAACTATGTAGTGCCGTGTCCTCCCTGATAGAATACATAGTGTTTGGAAGGTTTAGGAAGATCCTCATATTACATGGTTTGGGCAGAAGAAAAGTTGGTGGTAAGATTGTAAGGTGTATGTGAGGCTTTACACACAACCTGTAGATGTATGTTTGAAC
Source organism: Ptychadena robeensis (assembly GCA_036250615.1). Taxonomy (NCBI): domain Eukaryota; kingdom Metazoa; phylum Chordata; class Amphibia; order Anura; family Ptychadenidae; genus Ptychadena; species Ptychadena robeensis. The sequence goes on along the minus strand of CM070033.1, from coordinate 63,700,612 downwards.
TTGAATGGATACTCACAAATGAACATTTGCACTTTCCAGCCTGTGGTAGGTGTAGGTGCTACAACTCCAGATTTAAATACCAAGCTATATTGGATTCAATTATTATAACTGCAGATATAAAATGTGATAGGTATCATTTTAATAAACACATAAAGCAAACAACTTAATCCTGAATAAATGTAGAGAATAAAATGCTGTAATAATAAGAGGAGATATTAAAGCGCCAATTAAACTTTGGACTAGTTATCAAGAAGAAAATCCTGTGGTAAAGGTTCTACTATGCAATTAATAATAGCATACTTTGTACTTGAATGTCTCAAGCTGTTTTTTTTTTGCACAGCACAAAAATAAAAGGAGAAAAGTACTGTTGCTTAGCCCCCCATACACCTTTAGATCACTCTATACAATTTCCATTAGATCTACCAACAACCATGTAGTGCCTGGTCCTCTCTGATAGAATGCATAGTGATTGGAAGGTTTAGAAAGATCCTAGTATTACATGGTTCTGGTAGGACAGAAGTTGATTGTGCACAAATTGTATGGTAAGGTATATGGGGGCCTTTAGATATTTAGTATATTGCCAAAAGTATTAAGACACCAGCCTTTACACTCACAGGAACATTAATAGAATCCCACTATTAAAGCTGGCCATAGACGTCGATTCTCCTGTGTTTGATTGCATAAGCGATCATGTCCTGTGATTGCAGAATCGATTTCAATTAGGAGATCGATCGCACAATGCACCATATTGCATTCTCGATTAATCTCCGATCCCTCTGCACGATTGATCATTAGGACAGTGAGCAATCCACCACTCTGATGTAATGTGGGTTAGACACCAACAGGCGTTCAAATTTTGCAGATACTTTATTTGCGTATGCATACATTTATGCTTAAACAATTGTAACATACGATCACACAAGAATTGCATGAAAAATTTAGACATCTATGGCCAGCTTCAAATGTATTCAAAAGGGCCAAAAACTAGCTACACTACCTGCATTATTGTTACAAAGCTCATGCGTGATAACAACTTGGAGGCATTCCATGTCTGGGCGGCCGCAGCTAAATGTATACAATTCATGTGACTTGGATAACTGCAGGGAAACATGATAACTACGAAAGGTTGCAATTATTGGTGTGAAATTGGGAATGTAAATGAATAATCAAAAAAAAAAAAAAAAAAAAGATTAAACTTCTAAGGGTGTTGGAGATCTGGGGGATGAAAGTCAAAGTAGGCGTATGTGGGGGTAAAATCTGACAAGGGAAAAGCACTGTGTGGGTTGTACTACTGAGGTATGAGATCTGGGGGTTCAAACATGTTGTACTGTGAGAGTTACATTTGATCCAAAGCCAGCTGGTGACCTGTGGATGAAGACAGCGTATAGGAGGCTCAATCAGGAACAGGGAGGTCCATCTGCAGCAGAACCTACAAAACAGGAAGCTGATGCAGAGGAAAGTGAGGAAGACCACCCTTCCTTCCTATGGGGTGAGTACCAAACACCATCTCCTGGTACTCATCAGAGGAGCTCACTAAAAAAGTTATGTGCATCCCTGAATATGAAGTAGGTTCACCCTTTGTAGCTTGAACAGCAAGCCTTTCCATGTGGTTTAGGGAAGTATCTGTGGAAATATTTAATTCTTCTAGAAGAGTATTTGTGTGGTCCAATATTGATCTTGATAAGAAGGCTTGGCTTATGGTCTGTTCTCTAATTTATCTCAAAGGTGTTCTGTCTGCTTAGGGTCAGAGCTCCAGATCCTTTTCCTGAAACCAAGGGGCAAACCCCTTAAATCCCATGCCGAAAACACCTACATACATTTTAACACTTGTCACAGTGCAATCAGGCAGCTACTGTTCTTTGACTCCAGAGAACATGGCTTCCCTGCTCTCTGAGTCTGGTGATTTCCTTTCAACATTTCGCAAATATAACATCGGATATCCGCTTGGGTTTGCAAGTGTATAGTTATCGCAAGCACCAGAGCACCCAAAGCATACATCAAGGAATTTTAAATATGTAGAATGTACACCAGCGTATGTAGTGTGTGATAGAAACCTAAAACCAAGGGTGTCAAACTCAAATACACAGTGTGTCAAAAACTTGGTCAAAGCTGCAGACCAACCTTGATATTAATTGAGAAAATATATAATTAACCTCCTGGGCATTTCATGATCCAGGAGACCCAGAACACGTTTAGAGATCTGCTCTAAAAAGGGACCCCCTCAATAACATGGCGGTCAATGGCGCTGCCATCCCCTGCCCCTCCTCCGTCATATCTGATGTCATCAGGGCGGAAGCATCGGCAGAATCGCTGGGGGATTTTGGCATGCAGGTGAGTTTGCCTGTAGTTAGCTTGGGGTGCGTTTTATTAGCTGAGAAACTCACCCTGAGTTAACTTGTGCATTCTGCCCAGGAGGTTAAGGAAACAAACTTTGTTTTGCTTAAACATTGAACCTGAAACAAGCAAAATATAATACTAACATGTGACATCAAATGTTTAATAAAATATACATTTGTAGCATTATGTTCTTAACAGATGGAAAAAAAACTTGTGGGCTTGCAGTATTTGTCTGTGACTTGATGCTTGGCATGTAAACATGGGGTTCTGATAAGAATGTATGTTTCCTAAACATTGAGGAATCCAGAAGGTAAATTAGCCAACCAGTCTCCATCTGTCACTGAAGGTCTCAGCTCCCCTTCCCTGTGTTAGCTCTTTAGAGATTCTGCCTTGGCCTGGCACATTTCCTATCCTACATCCTGCAAGCTCTGTAGACAATGATGATTTTGGGGCAAGTATAGCAAGAAAAAGTATATACCCTTTGGGATTACATGGAGTTTTGCATGAAATGGTCAAAAAATTTGCTTTGATCTTCATCGCCAAGACACACCAATAGAACAACCACAGTCTGCTTAATATAATAATACACAAACATATGTTTTCATGTATTTATTAAATGTAACATGTAAGCATTTACAGTGCAGGGTGGAAAAAGTATGTGAACCCCTAGCCTAATGACTTCTCCAAGAACTTATTGGAGCCAGGAGTGAGCCAACCTTGAGTCCAGTGTGATGATATTGGATGTGTTGCTGAAAGCTGTCTTGCCCTTTAAAAACACACACCAGTTTTGGGTTTACTGGTTTTAAGAAGCACAGTCTGATGTGACCATGCTTCGCAGAAAAGAGCTCTCAGAAGACCTGCGATCAATGTGCAATCATGTGCCCACGGTTAGATAGACTGTCTACAAATGGAGAAAGTTTGACACTGTTGCTATTTAAGATCACTATGTGTGGAGACAAAAGACACAGCTTACCAATATCAAATCCTCATGTATTGTACAGCACTGCATAATATGTTGACACCATATAAATAAATGATGATGATAATAATAATCCCCACTGTAAATCATGGCGGAGGGAGCATCGTGGTATGGGGCTGCTTTGCTGCCTCAGGGCCTGGACAATTGTTGTCATTGATAAAAAAAATTATTTCAGAGTTTATCAAGACATATTTCTCAGGAAAACGTAAAACATCTGTCTGCCAACTGAAGCTCCGCAGAGGTTGGGTGATGCAACAGGACAATGACCCAAAGCATACAAGTCATCCAACAAAAGAATGACAGAACAAAATACACATTCTGGAGTGACCCAGTCAGTCCCGACCTCAACCTGCTGGGGCATGACATTAAGAGAGGGATTCACACCAGACATCCCAAGAGTATTGCTACACTGAAACAGTTTTGTGAAGAGGAGTGGTCTAAAATTACTCCAGATTGTTGTGCGGGTCTGATTTGCAACTACAGGAAACGTCTGGTTGAGGTTATTGCCAAAGGAGGGTCAACCAGTTATTAAGTCCAAAGGTTCACATACTTTTTTACCACTCAACAAAGGTGCCCCTTCTTTTTTCTTGTTTCTGCAGAGATTTTAGAAATTGTACCACAGAAATCAGTAAAGCCCCCCATACACCACATACAATTACCATGCAACTTCTGTACAACCAACTTTTCTTCTACCAAAACCATGTAACAGGAGGACCTTTCTACACCTTCCAATCACTATGTATTCTATCAGGGAGGTCACTATACTACATAATTGTTGGTAGGTCTCATGAAAGTTGTATGGAGGAATCTGAAGGTGTATGGGGGGCTTAAGGACTCAGCATATACTAAGGACACATTTCAGTCTTTCAGTAAAACAGAATGTCAGGCTAAAGAACCCCATACACCTTTCAATCTCTCTGTACAATTTCCTTTAGATCTACCAGCAACTATGTAGTATAGTGACCTCCCTGATAGAATACATAGTGATTGGAAGGTTTAGAAAGCTCCTCATATTACATGGTTTTGGTAGAAGAGAAATGGATTGTACAGAAATTGTATGTTAAGAGTATAAGGTGTATGGGGGCTTTTGCCTGCAAGTTCGGATGAGTACCAGTTAAAGTAAAGCCCCCCATACACCTTCAGATTCCTCCATACAACTTTCATGAGATCTACCAACAACTATGTAGTATAGTGTTCTCCCTGATAGAATACATAGTGATTGGAGGGTGTAGAAAGGTCCTCCTATTACATGGTTTTGGTAGAAGAAAAGTTGGTTGTACAGAAGTTGCATGGTAATTGTATGTGGTGTATGGGGGGCTTAACATGACTAAACACTCCTCCTTCTTTTACTCCTGTTGGCATTGGTCTGATGCAGGTCTGCTAGGAGGCCTAGTGTATTTCTCTTAGTCGGATTTAGCTTAAATGTAGGTATTCATTCAGATTAATTTAAAATTACCAACAATGGCCAATAAAATAAATACATGTTTTGCTGACACTGAGGGAATCCTGACATTTGACACAAAAGGCTTAAGTATTGTCCTTCATTAGTGTATGCATTAGATTATTAAAAAAGGGTTTACCATTAATATACAGAAAAATGTTTTGTGTTTTCTTATGTGTTCAGGTAGAAAAAGATTGCCCTAGAAAGGTTCTTGCTTTTACAGGATAAGTAAAATGAAATATAATGTAAATATTATAAAAAGTAGCTTGATGGTATGTGTAACATTAAATAGTTAGGGTTAAATATTCTTATAATAATGGTTTTTTACTAATATTTCTTATTGTAAAGTGTTGTGTTTAAAATATGGACTTCTGATATTAAATGTGGAAGCAAACAAACATCTAGTCTGCCTTCACAGTGTAAAGGTCATGTGATCATATATACAGTTGATGCTATAGTATACTATCATCACTTATCAGTATTTCTGTGACATTTTGCTGTAACACACAGATTTCATTGCCATATCATCCTGTCTGATCTCCCATCCCACAGACATTAAACAACCCCTGGACTGTGCTTTCTGAAAAGAGGAGGAGATACCCATGACACTCAAATATTTAAAGCAAGTCAGAGGAGGAGAGAAAATTTGCTGTTTTAATGAGTAGCTAGAGCTGGGTCTCGGCCAAGCGCTGGGACATTAAAAGAAAGACATACACCTTCACCTCCTTCCCAGTCTCCTTAGGATACAATCCCTACTCCATCCACCTGTATCCAGCACACCATGGGTACGTACATTGGTCTTCTTATTACTAATGTGACAGTCTGGGAAAGGATGAAAGGTAGATACTAGGTGTATTATAGCAGGAAACAGCCCAGAAATTACATCTGATAGTGGGTGCTAAGTGATCGGGTATATGATTGGTTGCATACAATCTCATATTTTATTAGAACTGGTATTGATGGGCATTAGTTTGAGACACTTAAGAGACCAAAATGAACAACACCATCAGTTGACATGCTCTGGCCCTTCATTTGAGCTGCTTTAACTGAGTTGGTCATTACTATCGACTTGTATGGGAATGTAAAACTTGTCAGACACAAACAAAAATCCTTAAACACGGGCCCTGACTGTGATTTTTATTAGCAATAATGAATAAGTATTATCCAAGAAAGGATTACTGATTTGATGTGGAGTATTAGCTAATGGCCAAGGAGAATTTTGGGCATCAGAACTTGAAAATAAAGCAGTAATTGATAGGACTATAAATCTTGGTCATGGTTCTTGTGCATTATTCGCTACTTTCTAACCTGCTACATCCTTGTCTTTCTTGCTCCTGCTGAATTGGTGGGTAATGATTATGGTCAGTGCTGGATGTCCTCAACTGACTGAGAAATTCTTTTGTAAGGGTGCCCATACACCTTTAGATTTCTCTGTCAGATATCCTTAAAGCCCCCCATAGACAGGCAGACTCCTCCATACAACTTTCA
>CM070033.1:63683226-63694267 GCA_036250615.1 Ptychadena robeensis | reverse complement strand
TTGTTGGTAGATATAAAGGATATCTGACAGAGAGATCTAAAGGTGTATGGGCACCTTTATTAATTCCCCCCTTGACAAGCCTGACCTCCTTGAGACAACCTACAACTGTAACTCCTTTATAGCTGGAATATATATGTTTTGTCCTTCTGTATGTCCTTCATATGATCTTACATTGGATTCTAAAAAACTTTGGTATACAGAGTGCCCAAGTTCTATAGCTGCAAAATAAACCCAAGTCACCACCCTACTATTATGCTTTACAATTAGTATTAGTCGTTTGTATTAATATGATGTGTTAATTTTTTGGTAAATATGCTGTTCGTTACAGCATACATCTTCACTATAGTCTTGTCTGATTACGTTGTTCCAGACATCTTGAGGTTTCTTCAAATGCACTGAGAAACAGGCTCAATGGCAACACAAGCTAGTCATCAGGAAAAGCTGTCAGCACAGTAGAGAGCTTGGCATTAAACAGCAGAATGCATCGCTTGCATTAAAAGCTACAACACCCTGTTAAAAGAAATCTCTAATCAGGGTAGTCAAGTACACCGAAAGAGAGAAAGGCCCCCATACACCCTAAGATCTTACCATACAATTTCTGTACAAAGATCTTTCTAAACCTTCCAATCACATGTATTCTATCAGGGAGGACCCAGCGCTACATAGTTGTTGTTAGATTTAACGGAAATTGTATGGAGCGATCTAAAGGTGTATGGGGGGGCCTGATAATCGATGTCAGGTGCTTTTACAAAATGTGACAAACAAAAACACTTTTTGGGTGTCCGGGTGCTAAAAAAAAGTGTTTTTAGATACCTGTGGGATTCTAGACTCACAGTGCCCAATAAGACGCTGTTAAGTGGGAATATACATTTCAGTTGCATGTAGACTGAAGCTGGGCCAATATAGCACAGCAGCTGAAGAGTTTCATTGGCCCTTTTTCACTCTAAATACATAGTAATGTAGAACACCTGTTAATCTGTTAATGTTTAACACCTTTGGGAGATTATTTTGGGTGAAAACAGACAACAATTGCTTTCCATGGTGCTGAAACAGCATGAGGATGCTTCTTTTTTTAATTAAATAAAAATAAATAATATATTTAATTAAATAAAAGGCAGAATGTCCCCCTCTGCAATAAACAGACTGGTTCACTTGTTCAAGAGAGTTGGGAATTATAAGGGTAAACAATTGTGAATACATTTCTGAAGAAATTTGCATTGACTTATTGAGTCATAAATTAGATAAGTAGTACCGCAAAGCATGTTTCCATTGAAGGAACAGATTAGAATGTTCATTTTTTTATGTGCAGTGTTTGATTAAAAAGGGGTGAAAACCAATGTGATACATAAAGGGAACATGGAACATTGGTCCAAATAATTAACGCTTGCTAGGGAAATATAGAATTCATTTCTTATTGAAGCATTAAACACCTCTAAGTGTGCAAAGTATATGTAAATATGGCTGCGCACACCACACCCCCTTTCTAATAGATTGAGCACAATGAAAAAAAAAAAAACATACCATACTATACAAAGTGAATGTTTTAAAACAATTATGTTTGATGATAAATATACATATATGTGTGGTATGTAAAAAAAAAATATATATATATATATTAATTAAGTTGCATCAGAGCTATGAGATATGTTCTCTGGGTTCCATAACTATATGCACCAACTAACACTGCAAAATGGTGATTAATATTTCTATTTATAGAAGTGAGTTTTATTGCCATAATGACAGAACAAGGAGTATAAAAACAATGAGCAATTGAGCTCATAAACATTCTGCAATCTGCCTAAAATGTGTTTACTGCACATATTTCAAACTCAAAGTACATTGTGATTAGATCCCTATAACGATAATTCAGCTTTGATAGATAATAAGAGCAGGCAATTTGATCACTTATGAGCTTCCTAGAATTTCTTCTTGTGTAAATGACCAGAGATAAAAGCTGAAACAGACTACTGCACTCAGCATTACAGGATTAACACCGATTGTTTCAAAGTGCAGTGTGTAGGGGTCACCAGCGTAGTCGTTTGTAATAAACAAAAGTTCTGATTATTTTTACCAAAGCAAAAACAGAATTGGCCCAAAATAACAAGGTGCAATGATCTTCACACAAAATGTCCTGCTCACCCCTAGATTTATCTTGCCATGGGTTTGTCTCCAAAATCCTCCTGGGCACCATACCTGAGGAGTTGTTGGAAGGCACCATAACTGGCATTTTAGCACCTCCAGTCCCTCCTGACTCAACATCTGAGCGTTTTCTGAGACTTCCTGCCTGGCTGGAAGCCTAAATTCCTGGGTGGAATGAGAAGGCCCACCTGATCCTTCCTTCCCATTGCAGAGTCTGAGACCCTGTAAGAACTACAGTAAGTGTTCTTTCCTATCCCAGAATCCTTTGTTGGAGTACACATAGAACCATCTTCAATAAAATGGAGACTTAGCTCCCATCCAGGACCCAACCCTGGAGTCCACAGACTTACTGTTGAGTGACTCACATTTTCTAACATTCATTTTGATCCTTATTTCAGATCATGTTAAATCAATTATTGGTATCAATATAATATAATGCACACAACTTATGATGTTCTACTACACATTCGTGAGCTGTGGGATGTGTCTATTGTATAATTTTCTGATATACAGTAGCAGGTTTTCACACCAGCTGAGGGAGAATAACGTACTTCAAAGTGATATGCAAGCCATAAATAGGCACTGGTATAGCTTTTACAAGAATATATATTACAGTTGTAAAACATGCAGATAATATAGGTCAGGGGCCACCAAGGTATTGTCTAGGAGATATAGTTACTATCACCAATTACAACACCTTTTCGTCTAAAGTTATATTAAATCAGAATTAGTCAGAATTAACCAGATAGCTCTACTTTTAAAAGTTAATATTTTTAAATATGCCAGTTCAGAGTCTTACCCTTTTTTATGCATATCCTGCTATGACAGTTTGTCTACTCTTTACTGTCCCTTATTTGCACAAGAAACCAATAATCCACCACAGTCCCGATGGTGAACACAGATTTCAAGATAACAAGCTGCTCAATCATCTGGAATGTAAACATTTAAATAACATCACAAAACACATTGATTTCAACAACCATTACTGTTACCCAAAGATTATCCACATACTTTATTAATACCTACCCTCTGTGGAGCCCTGTACCTCTTTTACATACTACTTTAGTTGACAAATGTAGTTTAAACCCACATACTTGAGGTCCCTACTTATGAATTATAGCAGGAACAAAAAACATCAATATAGATATTTAACGTAACCTCCCTATGTGCATTTGTTTACTATCTGTTATGTCACATAGGAGCTCTGTATTGGGCATTCACATAGCAAATGACAAATAACTGTTCAGAATACCGTTATATATACATCTAGAAATATTTTATTGTGTGACTGATCTTTCTATTTGTTATTGTGATCTATTTTCTATTGTGTTATTGTGTAACTGATGTTTCTTTTTTTTTTTCTTGCACAGGGATCAATAAATCTACAGTAAGTTATTTTTATTTCATGTATTAGAAGTGTCCTATATTACAAACTACCAGTAGTCAAACTCAATTTAGATTTAGCTTTAGCTTTAACTCAAATTGATAATTATAAAGTATAATTACATTTTGAAAATAGTTTTATAGATTGTAATTTACTGTTTAACCTCCCTAGCACACTGCTGAGGTACAGATTTCTGTACCAAAAGCGCAATTAAAATGTAAAAAGTTTTTTACATTGTAGGCCTGTAACTTCCCAAAGTATGTCCATACAGGTGTCTGGTAGACATCCTGAATATAATAATATGTTCAGGTGCTTTGTGAATAACTCACAATATCAGATAATGAAGATTTTAATAATTCACTGTATCAGGTAACTTAGCACTGCAACCACTAGATGGCACTGCAGATGGGCCAGGTTACATAGGAGAGCATTGTAATACACTGAAGCCAATGTATTACATTCAGGAACAGAACGTCTGTCACACTGGCAGAGAGAAGCAGCAAGAAGACAGCTGTAGGAGGATATGGGGACACCGGATCATTTATTCAGGTAAGTATTTTACATAGAGAATCATATTGAATAGTGTTTTCAATGCAGAAAATATTATTCAATATAATTTTTATTTAAAACTCCCGCCGTGGGGGAGGGGGGGAAGTGATCTGTTCTCCTCCTCCTCTTCATTAGATCGGAGACACACGGATCGGTGAGTTCACGCTCCTGTGGCTCCGATCTCCACCAGACGAACCCAGCTCGTCCTGTGCAGTTCTGACAGGTCAGAGCTGGACGAGCTGGGACCGTCGGGAACGGCAGGGGGGTTAAACAGGCAATTTGTGTTACAATCTAAAATTTATAATTTAGGTCTGATACAGCCCTAAATAGCAAACATATGTATGTACTTGTGAAATCACTTTATTAAAGCTGTTATTACAGCAACTATAGGTAAGCTTTTTCTCTTCTTCTGCTCCAGCCGGGTTGCTTTGGCTATCCACTAAGTATCTTCTTTATTGTCATCAATGAATTCTGTGAACGGTTCTCCTACTATGGAATGCGAGGTGAGTTATTTTATATGCTCAAAAGATATCCTTTTATATTCATGTGTACTGTTTGTATGTTAGCCTAGAAAATATTCAAAGTCTTAAATACGGTACATTGCAGAAAAGATGTTTAGCAGTATTTTTTTTCTTAGTATGGTCTATAACTTTTAAGGGATAGAAGAAATTCCAATGAACAAAGTCACAATGGAAGAGATTGAAGTTACAAGCTATATTCTGACCATTTATGGAAAAGTTCACACAACACATACCCTGCAACATTTTAGGATAATGGACTTGTTGTTTTGTTATTTTTCATTTTTGTGTGATGTTTTTAAATTAAAACCTTATTGAAGCAAAAAAAGAGAAAGAGGGACAAATATATATATATCACACAGTGGCCACTTGCTTAAGCCACCCCCCAAAGCGGTTTTACCAACAAGTTTGACATTTTGTGTTTCTATTTTTATTTTTATTTTAAATCCCAGTGGTGAAATACACATATTGTAATGGAGAAATATCTGCATCTGCATTTTTCCATCCTTCGAGGTACATTCCAAGTCCCACTGATGTCAATGGCCATGTTTTAGTACATGACAACTAACACCTCACTTAGCAATGTATGCTTTAGTCTCATTATTTCACTGCCTGTTATACATGATAAAAATTAAAGCACCGCACATAAAAATGCATCATCATCATCTGTTGACTGATGATGGAACTGAATCTTACTCAGTATGGGTGAGCATGTAAGGGCTTGTTTCCACTTGTCTGGAAGCCGGCAGCACGATTGCCGCCGCTAAGAACACCCCCGCTAAGAACACAACCGCTAAGAACCGCATCTCATGCGGTTTTTAGCGGCGGCCATTCACAGAATGGGCGCTGATGTATCCAAGCCGTGGACAACCGCGGGCTTCCGCACAAGTGGAAACAAGCCCTAACTCTTCTCTCTCCTTCTTTGATACAGCTGGGTACAAAGCTGCTTCATATCAGATAAGGGGAAGGGGGTGCTAACCTATTCTAAAACTTTGCCCTGAAAGGAAAAAGTACTGGTACACTGTAATGGTAGTTAGGTTAATTACAGTAGATGCAGAAATGATATGAGAATAATGAGATCACCTAACTTATATCTTTCTTGTAGCGGTGTTGGTACTTTACTTTAAATACTTTCTACGATGGGACGATAACCTGGCCACTGTAGTTTATCACACCTTCGTCGCTGTGTGCTACCTGACCCCCATTCTTGGTGCTATTGTTGCTGACTCTTGGCTGGGAAAATTCAAGTAAGTTTTTTATGTAAAAATATGGATGGTAATACCTTGTTTTTAGTTACGGTATGTAAATGGTGTAGTTATATCTATAAGCTTTATATTTTCTTCAGACAAAAACAAAATATGTATCAATCTAATTGATCATGGATGTAGGAAAGATGTAACTGTAATATATTTTTGCTTTTGTCTGTGTTATCTTATAGGACCATTGTGTACCTGTCCATTGTCTATGCTGTAGGGCAGGTCGTTATGGCTGTAAGTGCCATTCATGACCTGACTGATGGCAACAAGGATGGAACCCCTGACAGCCTGACTGTTCATGTGTAAGTTTATTCACTTTACAAGCATAAAAGGCCTGGTCTTATATCAAGTTAATGTGTGTTGTAAGGAGTTTTCACATCCTGCATGTGTTCATCTTGCTAATAAATGTACATGTGTATGTGTATGAATGGAAGAGTGTTTTGTTTAAAATTAAAATATGCAAATTTAATTTTGTACACTCTACTCTGTAAATATCCCCCTTGCTTCCTATAACCGTATATTTATGAGTATAAGCAGAGTTTTTCAGAAGCCTAAATGTGTTTTATGAGTTATCCTCTGCTTATACTCAAGTCCGGGGTCAGGGTAAATCCAGACTAGCACCCTGTTACACAGTCCCACTGCCCCTGCCAACCTGTAGTGTGCAATGACTCCCAAACTTAACAAAGTGACACCTACAGGTACTGGTGGTAATTTTTTTAGAACAAGGATATCTCACTGAATACAGTAGGAGCTTCTTGTTCTAAAAACGTATACTGTATTGACTGTACTGGTCTCTGTATGTGTCACTCTCTTGCGCTTTGGGCATTGTGGTGTGATGATAGAGATGTTGCATTTCTCACCCTAGGCTTTTGCAGTTACCGGCTTCTATTAGGGTCTTATTCAGCTTATATTCGGGTCGGTTTATACTTGAGTAAAGATTTCACAATCAATAAGAAGCAAATGAAAGGGTGTGAAAAATAAACAATATTGCAATGTAAAATTACAGTAACAATCATTCAAAAGCATCATACACATGCTTTACAATGGACATTGTGCGATAACATTGCAAACCACATGCAAGCTTTAACATGAATGGCAATTTCATGCTATGAAGCTTATTTTGTTTTGAAAGAATAGTTTTTATTTTAGGATTGTAACAATAAATATGACCAGATAATATCTTAAAACATTAAAGACATAACACATTGCATGTCATAATTGCATATATGTAGTACATCCGGAAAGTATTCTTAAAACACATCACTTTTTCCACATTTTGTTACAGCCTTATAAAATTAATTAAATTTTTCCTCAGAATTCGACACCCCATAATGACAATGTAAAAGTTTACTTGAGGTTTTGGCAAATTTATACAAAATAAAAAAAAATGAGAAATCACATGTACATAGGTGTTCACAGCCTTTGCTCAATACTTTGTCAATTAATCTTTGGCAGCAATTACAGCCTCAAGTCTTTTTGAATATGATGCCACAAGCTTGGCACACCTATCCTTGGCCAGTTTCGCCCATTCCTCTTTGCAGCAACCAAATCCATTAGGTTGCATGGGAAGCGTCAGTGCACAGCCATTTTAAGATCTCTCCAGAGATGTTTAATCGGGTTCAAGTCTGGGCTTTGGAGAGATCTTAAAATGGCTGCACCGACGCTTCCCATGCAACCTGATGGAGCTTGAGAGGTGCTGCAAAGGGGAATAGGCGAAACTGGCCATTCGCAGAGTGGAATAACGGTTTGGAATAACGCTGTGAAAAACAAAATGTGGGAAAAGTGATGAGCCGTGAATATGTTTCAGATGCACTGTGTATATGTATGTATGTATATATCAACTAAGGAGGGACTTTTTTTCTTTTCTTTAGTGCATTATCAATGATTGGCCTCATCCTGATTGCTCTTGGCACTGGAGGAATTAAACCCTGTGTGGCAGCCTTTGGAGGAGACCAGTTTGAGGAAAACCAAGTATGGGAACACTACTATAAATATATTTCATGAGATTATAAAATGATTGCAAATGACAGAAAATGGAAACTAATTGGAGTAGAATATAAAATATGCAGTGTAGTATGGTACTTGATTTGATGTAAAAGAACGCAATGTGCAAGGCAGTGTTTTTGCATAAACCTAACTTTGTACCCTTCAAGGCTATTGTGGTTGGTGTGCTGTTTTTTTATGACCATATTGGGGCATGAAGGAGGTAGGAGACATTTGGTTAACCAGTAAAATGACCTTTAGGACCCTTTATCAGCTCAGTTCAGGGATAAGTGCTATGGGCGTTATTAAAGTTTCACTATTAATTAAATTGTTTCTGAATGGAAAGATTCCTACCTTACTCCTTAGGCATGGTCTCTGCTATGAGGAAATAAAAAAGGTTTACCACATCACTAATGTTTTACTCCTATCTTTAGTCACAACGTATTATTACTAATAACTAATAACTTATTAGTACTATTTACTAATTGATTAATATAATTTATTTATATAGTGCCAACATATTATGCAGCGCTGTACATTACATTAGAGTTGAGACACAACACAAGATAACACACAGGTTCAGGTTATGACACAGGAGGAGTAGAGGTCCATGCCTGATGGGGCTTACAATCTAATGGAACAGATACCTTTATCTCTCCATGTGGGAAAGGGTGATAAATTGTGTTGTCTGAGATGTGGGGTTGCATATGCCTTATGCTAGCCATACACATGCCGATAAGCGGCCGATTTTTAATCTGACTGACGGGCGTGCGCGCTCGCGCCGTCGGTCAGGTTAAAAATCGGCCGCTAATCGGCATGTGCCCACATGGGGCGACAGATCCCTGTCGCCCCACTTCTCGGCCGGCCAGAGAACGGACATGTCCGATCTTCTCTGGCCGATGGGAGCCGATGAAAGCCGATGCCAAAAGCTGCAATGAAGCGGCGTCTTCATTGCAGCTTATGGCCGGCACACAAAAGGGTGCCTGGCCGATTGAAGGGGCCCCATAATGCAACGGGAGGCTAACGTGATGACGTCATCACGTTAGCCTCCCGGAAAGATATCGGGACTAGTCTGCTACACACATCGGCGTGTGTATGGCAGGCTTTAGTGCCCACAAGAATTAAAATCTATTCTGTATTGTAAAATGTGTTTACACCAAAGTTGTGAAATAACTATAAATACAAAATGCTCCTTATGCGTAGAAATTGATATCAAACTCACTAAACTGAATCTGTTTATTTTAACAGGACAAACAGAGAAGTCGTTTCTTCTCCATCTTCTATTTGTCAATTAATGCTGGCAGTCTTCTATCGACAATTATAACTCCTATTCTGAGAGGTAAAATTATATCTATAGCACACAGTTATTCAAACTGTGTCAGTGATTATAATAGGCATTAAAGGATAAAAATACTATAAAACAGACTAAGATGATATACAGAAACAGTTTCTGTTAAGATAAGTCACAATGCTATATTTTGATATGAGGTTAGCAGTACACATCCATCCTCAAATCCACTTTGAATAAAAGTATATTACAAATACCACAATAGTGCCAATATAAGGACAAAAAATTGCAGAAATGGTCTGTACCGACAAAGCCTACAAAATTAGTTCACACAGACAAAACCTCCAAACAAAGGGATCATCGAACCCCTTACCTTACCCTACGAAGTTCTAAAATAGATGATGTTCTTGTAGAGCCTGCATAACACCCCACATGATCTGCTTAATCTAAAAAAATACTACAATTACTAAGGCCTAAACATTCATATACATTCAACACATCGGAACTTCTAAAATAGTCTGCTTTCTAAAAGATAGTATTCGAGAAGTATTCCTACCTGTGAAGGTAATGTTATAATAACTGTAGTCCAAGTAACTGGACTTGCTTAGGTTTCCCTAAAGGGATTTTGCAACTGGGTTACTTCAGAAGTGAGAAAGCCAGTTGGATGACTAGTGAAATTCTCAGTAAGTTCACTTGTTTTGACTTACAACTGCACCAAATTCTTTCTTGTGTTTCGTAGGACCTGTTTTATTGTGACCAAAAGTTTTAAAGCAATCCTCATTTTAGTTACCAGCTTATGATTTATTTTCTCAGGACAAGAGTGCGGAATCCACTCTCAGCAGAAGTGCTATCCTTTAGCCTTTGGCGTGCCTGCTGCTCTCATGGCAGTTGCTCTAGGTAAGTTATGTGCAGTAAGAGAATACATTTACTTAAGTTGCACAAACTAATCACTTAAGCTGGCCTTCAAATTTGCGGCTGATTTTGCGTGCTCATGGACGTCGATGTTTACTTAATGATGTCATAAGGGGATGTTGTTGGCCAATGAGAAGGAATGCACTATAAATGATCAACCCTGCTATACATCCTTGCCAATTACAATTACAAATGTCATTCTTTTAGAAGCATCATTACATCAAATTATTATATTAATAATGAAATGGCACATTCATTTTAAAAATCCTCAAGTTATTATATATTTTATTTCTGAAAATATTTGAACTAAATAGGCAATGTCCTCAATTAAAAACCAAATAAAAAGGAGAGCATCATAGTATGTCAGAGTAATACAAAGTAGTATTGCAATGTGCAGACCTACAATATATTGGTACATTGCTGTACCTTCCACAAATAAACCATACAGATATTATGAGCTGTATGTCTCACCGGCATCCCTTGAGTAGTAAATAACTCAGAATCCTGATATGTTTTGTACATGAAATTGGTGGGGAAGAAGGACTAGTATTTTATATAAAAAAAAAAAATTTTGAAACTTCTGGACTTTTATCATAATACAAAAAATAAATATATATACAGGGAGTGCAGAATTATTAGGCATGATGAGTATTTTGACCACATCATCCTCTTTATGCATGTTGTCTTACTCCAAGCTGTATAGGCTTGAAAGCCTACTACCAATTAAGCATATTAGGTGATGTGCATCTCTGTAATGAGAAGGGTGTGGTCTAATGACATCAACACCCTATATTAGGTGTGCATAATTATTAGGCAACTTCCTTTCCTTTGGCAAAATGGGTCAAAAGAAGGACTTGACAGGCTTAGAAAAGTCAAAAATAGTGAGATATCTTGCAGAGGGATGCAGCACTCTTAAAATTGCAAAGCTTCTGAAGCGTGATCATCGTTTCATTCAAGCGCTTCATTCAAAATAGTCAACAGGGTCGCAAGAAGCGTGTGGAACAACAAAGGC
>CM070033.1:63657373-63683126 GCA_036250615.1 Ptychadena robeensis | reverse complement strand
AATAGGAACAGAAATGCAATGTAATAAAACAACAGTTATGGTAAATAACACCAATATGTACCATGGCGTATTATAATGGCCAGAGTAAAAGGATAAGAAGGGGTATATATGTTATATGTGATCTTGATGAAACTTTACCTACGTGAAAGCTTAATTGCCACAGTGGGGTACCACCTCATATCTGCCCCAGATCCCATCCGTTAGAGCAAGCCTATACACAAATATAGAAGTACCATATTTTGCGCCTTATAAGACGCAACGGCACATAAGATGCACCCAGGCAGAAAAACCAGAAAAAAAAAGATTTAATAAGTTTTCACATCAATTGGGATAATGCAATGAATTTAACCTCCCTAGCGCACTGCTGAGGTACAGATTTCTGTACCAAAAGCGCACCATAGACTTTAATGGATTTATTTTTTTGTAAAAAAAAATTATTTAAAGTATAATTTTGTTTGTTTCCTGTACCTGATCTGCTGAGCTATCTACAGCACCCGATGTTTCTGCTGCAGGAACATTGGGTGCTGTAGATAGCTCAGCAGATCGGCAGGCAGACCATTGGCAGATGGTTAGGTAAGGGGATCGGGTCCGCCGGCAGTTAGACAGTTCAGATGAGAGAGCCGAACATTGGCTCTCCCATCTGAACTGAAAGCTCCTGCAGCTCCCCTCTGTGCCAGGAGAGCTGGCGGGAAGCCAAGGTGCGACCACCGGTGGCCGCAGGGGTCGTGCATTCGGCGTATAAGACGCAAGCACTTTTTTGCCCCCAATTTTGGGGGTGAAAAAGTGCGTCTTATATGCCGAAAAATACGGTATATTGTAATCCAAAATGTACTTTTGTATGCACTAGGGATAGGTGACAGACATCTGATTTTTGTGTTAAACCATTCCATCAGGCTTCCTGATGATAATGTAATTGTGTGCTTAACCAACATCCAACTATTCTCTTTTCTTTAAAAATCTTAAACTCTATACTCCATATACTATAAATTCATATTATCTGTTTTTTCTTTCAGTTGTATTTATTGTTGGCAGCGGAATGTACAAAAAAGTTTCTCCTCAGGGTAATATAATAGTGAAAGTCTGCAAGTGTATTTCTGTAAGTAATTCAGTTGTTATGTTTAAAATGCATTTCTGATCCATAAAGTGCTGCCTGGCTGGCACATTGAGATATGCTGTCCTATTGTAAACAGTGCACATTGCAGAACAATATGCCCTTATTAACGGATATATACATAAGATGTGATCTTCAAATGTGATTCTAATATGCCAAACCTATGTTACACAATAGACATGATCAGAGATGATGCAGAAATGTTGACATTAGTATGCAAGATGTAATGTACTATCTATTGAATCCTAATTAATAATTCCTCTCAACAGTTTGCCATCAGTAACAGATACAGAAATCGAAGCAAATCAATACCTAAGAGAGAGCATTGGATGAACTGGGCAACAGAAAAGTATGATGTAAGGATATTTTAGAGACTTTTTATTAGTTTTTTTATAAATTATTGTCGTGAAAGATTATAAAATATTAACTATGACAAGAGACAGCCCAGCAAATGAGTTTTTAAAAGTGGAGATTGCATTGCCAGTCAATATATAATTTATATATTGGTATTTTTATTCCTAGGAAAGGCTCATTGCTCAGATTAAGATGGTACTGAAGGTCTTATTCCTGTACATTCCTCTTCCAATGTTCTGGGCTCTTTTTGATCAGCAGGTAAATAGTATACAGTATTATTAAGCTGGTTACACCATATTTCTATGGCTTTAAATGACTTACTCATCAATACAACAGACTAAGTGAATTCTACATAAGGAGGATGTAACATTTTTGTATGGCAGTCACATCAAGTTTTATACATAGACTGCACTCTAAAATGTCCGCCAATTTGTGATTAAAGGGCTCAAGATGGACTCTGCAAGCCACCACTATGGATGGAAACTTTGTAAGTAATTGGCAGTATATTTGATCTTCTTAGTGTACGTTTCAAGATAGACATAATGAATGTTATAAATGCAACACAAACAATCCATTCATATGGTATTTTCTTTTATCTCTTTTTAGGGTGCTATGCAAATTCAACCAGATCAAATGCAGGTAAGTAAACATAATAATTACTTAATTAAATAAGTATGAAGAGATCCAATATTATTGATACTAATTATAATTCACTTCCTTTTAGACCGTCAATCCAATATTGATCCTTGTCCTTGTTCCCATTGTTGATGTTGCCATTTATCCTCTAATAAAGAAATGCAAGCTGAATTTTACGTAAGAAATTATTACAGTATCGTAATCAATTTATGCTATTTTATCATTAGAAAGAAGTTTCCTAGAGAAACTCAAGTCTGCAACTTAAAAGGCTCCAAAATTTTAAACATTAGAGAGAAGGGAGAGGTTTAAGCAGGGGTGGGAAAACTTTATGACTCGTGGGCCACATTGGCTTCTTAAATTTGATAAAGTGGCCGGACCAAATGCCTGTAATTGCCGACCCATATGTGTGCCAATTCCTTACATAGGCAGCATATTGATGGCGGTGATGTGGAATAGGTGACATGTGACAGGGACGTTGTCTTTTTAATCTCGTGCTAAAAATTCTTTCATTCACTGCAATGAGCAGATATAATTTCTAGAGACTGCCTGTTTGACTGAGGATGCACCTAGTGTCATCACATGATCACGCCACTGTATTGTCCCCAAGGCAAGATTTTGACACCTCTAGACATTATGTGCATATTTCCAGAGAACAAGCGGAGCAACTTTTCACCAAGGTGACAAATGGATGGAAAAAAGCTAAACAGTTTAGATCCGGCCATAGTTTGCCCACCCCTGGGTTAGAACCTCACTGTGTTTGTCTTCTTCTCTGCCCTTTTGGATTCAGGAGATCTAAAATGAACGTAAATCATAATTATTATAATGTATATATATAATATATAGAAAAGCATAAATGAAAACAGTGATTGAGTAAAAGTTTCCAAACAGAAAACTAACAGAGGTAAAACATTTGTAGAGCGTTGCAGCATCATATTAACTTTAAAAAAAAGCCCAGCTTGAGCTGTGTTTATGTCCAGCACCTGATGCCCCTGCAATGCATTGTATCTTCACCAATCACAGATTTGGCTGCCATACTTTTTATGCCCCCTCAGTAGGTGTTTAGACTTAGAGCGTCTGACTCCACAGACACACATTCAGATTTCATCTAAGGGACCTCACCCCAAAGAGGCTACCTGGGTGAACTGCAATGGATTGGAAGAATACACAGGAGTTGGCTGGGCTTTTGTTCCTTGCTACAGGGTTCTTGGAGTGTTTAAATCACCTACATATACCCTACATGGCAAAGGGTCTGGTAATCTCTGGAAAATGAGCCCCCCCCCCCTCAGAGCATACCAGACCCTTTTTGGCAAGCGTGAAAGGACAGGAAGGGGAAGGTACCTCCCGTCCCATCAGGCCCCTCGTTCCTCCCCACAACAATGCCCATTTGTAGGTGTGTGGGTGGGGGCTAATTTATTTTCCATATTTTTTTTTCAAGAGAACCTCTGGATTCCGCTCCCTTCCCTGAATGAGTATAGAGTTCCCAAGGACCACTTACCCATTCAGAGGAGGTTTGAAAGATGGTTCCTATAAATAAGACACAACACATGGAGACATTTTACCTTTTTATTTAACATATTATAGGAACAGAACTCCACCATTGTAAATCCTTCTCTTTTCACGAAGGGTCAAGTGTCCCACTGAAGCTCTTCCCCCTCATTGATGGGGCCTAGTGGGACAGGGGGGGGGGGTTCCCCCCCCCCCTTCCTGTCATTCCAGACTTGCCAAATGGGGTCTGGTATGCTCTGAAGGGTCCTTCCTTTTCCAGAGCTTACCAGACCCTATGCCCTATATTTTCAAATATGATTTCTGTTTATTAAAATTTTTGAAAAAGCCCATTAAGAAAATATATTTTTTTTCTGAAGTTTAGCCATTGATTCCCCTATGGCATTACACTGTCCATGTGTTTGCACACTTTTGAAACTTTTTTTAATGGTACAAATATAACATGAAGGTTTGAGAATTTCACCTGAACTGATAGGAACAGCAAAGCATAAAAAAAAGCTAGCAGCTAGATAGCAGCAGCAGTTTCAGCTTTACTTTACAAGTTGTCCTATGAGTTTGGTTTTATTGTATTTCTATAAATCAGTGTTGTCTTTACAGCCCACTGAAGAGGATGACAGTAGGGATGTTTCTGGCTGCCATGGCTTTTGTTGCTGCTGCTCTTGTACAAATAGAAATAGATGTAAGTAATGTGTGGTGTGAAAAGTGTACAAAATGTATATTATGTAATGTGCTCTCAAATCAGTTGGTGGGATACACCCCTTAAAACCATACAATATGAAGTATGCATTTTGGAAGCTTTATACATTAGTAAAAATCTTAATTACTGGCCTAGCAGCATTATTTTACCCAACTGTTAAAAGTTATTGACTGTAGCAAAATTGATAATACAAGGGCTCCCAAATAAATGCGACCATAAGGTGGGCTAGTATTTTGGTTTCTTCCAGAAACAGAATGATCAGTGTACACTGGACCTTTAAAATTTTTAACATTTTCCTTCTTTTATTTACAGAATACTCTTCCAACATTTCCAACCAGCAACCAGATACAAGTTAAAGTAATAAACTTGGGACCTCAAAACATGACCGTTTTTTTTAAAGAAAATCTCTCACCTCCTAATGAGTATGCATTTGGAGTGCTATCACTAGAGGTATGATATCATTATTAGCTTTAAGGGTATGTTTCGACACCGCTATCAGCTCCGTTGGGCCATTTCTTGGCGTGGACCATACTGAGCCGATCCACAATACCTGCCTGCAGCAGCGGCTGTTCCCATGGCATTCTGCCGATCCGCGAGCCAGCCAGTGGTTGACGTGCTACACTACGTTTTCCTTCCAGGCGGCAGATCGACAGAAGGTCGTAGGAACAGCTGCTGCTGCAGGCAGGTAGTGTTGATCGGCTCCGTCAGGTCCTCGCCAAGGAATGTACTTAGCGCAGGGGGACCCAACAGAGTCGATAGCGCCGTTGAAGCATACCCTTATTTATTGAGCACCAACAGATTACACAATATACATAAAATTTGAGATATGACACAAGATAACACATATATACAGGTTATGACACAAGAGATTGGGGAACAGAGTATACAATAGGTAGGGGAGCATGAGACTGGCATAGTGGTAATGTTAGGATTGAGAAGATGGGTAGGCCAGACTGAAGAGGTGGGTTTTCTGGGATTTTGTGTTAAGTGTTAAATGTAGGAGCAAGTCTAAGGGAGAGAGTTCCAGAGAGTCAAAGCAGCCCTAGAGAAGTCTTAAAGCTGCATATGTGATGATATTATGAGTGGGATGTCAATAGTATGTCACTGGAGGAGCGGAGGGGGCAGTTAGGGATATTTTAATG
The DNA here is from genome assembly GCA_036250615.1 of Ptychadena robeensis. NCBI lineage: Eukaryota > Metazoa > Chordata > Amphibia > Anura > Ptychadenidae > Ptychadena > Ptychadena robeensis. The sequence goes on along the minus strand of CM070033.1, from coordinate 63,677,683 downwards.
TACCAGGTTGAAAATTTATGTGGGACAGGAGATGTGGAGTGATTTGGGCACAGAACTTTGAATTGGATTCTCTAGACAATTGAAAGCCAGTGTAAAGATTAACAGAGAGGAGCAGCAGATGAGGGGCGGTTAGACTATACAGATTACTCCTGGCTGTGGACATTACAGCATTTGGCTGTCATTCAGTGTTGAACATTCTTGGCCAGTGGCGGAATGCATTATATTCTATGATTGGCAGAAGATAGAGGGAGGGCCTCTAGGGCAATGTAGTATGGTTAGGCAATAGTATACATACACACAATGCTATATTACATGTTGAAGTTGTCTGTTTTTTTTTTCAAAGATTGTTTGGTTCTTATGAAATCATTCAACTTTATTATGAACCACAGAGGCTAACATTTTATGGTGCTTTAGAACATATACCATACTTACCCTGAAATACATGAAATGCTTCCGAAAAGCATTTATTGCTTTCTGGGTGACAGCAAACTAAACTTTTGTATGTTTTCTGTTTATCTGATTCAAATTTTTTAACTAGGCAAGTGGCTACGAGACTCTTCAGTTGAAAAGCAATATGATGGTGAACTATGGAGCTGCAAACCACACTTTAGATTTAGCTGACTTTTCAGCTCAGAAACGATACACCTATATCATCTCAAATGAAACGGGATTCCAAGCAGTATGGGTAGGTAATAAACAGAACCAGTGTTGAGATAGACATGTTGGCTGCAGTTGCTGACTTGAAATGCTAGTTTCTTAGCTGTCATGTTAATTCAGAAAATGTAATACTTTTACTGGCCTAACAGCTACAGAACAGGGGTTCTGTCTTCACTTTCTGCATGCCTTTAGCATCTCTTGCTGCTGTCTCTTCGCCCCCTGCCTCTCTCTTCCTCTTGGGAAGCAGTGGCATACTTGGACATTTAGGTGTTCAATCCTATTCCTCCCACTAAAAGACTAAAAAGGAAAAGTGTAGGATCAGTTTGAGAACTAAATTGTTCATTCACATGCAATGTTGGTATATTTTACCACTAAGAAACTATTCTATATATCCTGAAAAATAAACTTAAATAAAGAGTAAACCTCAGAAAACTACTAGACAGTAGTAATGCACCTTCTCTATTTTCCCTGCACTGCTTTCAGAAATCCAAGCACTATGTCCCCATTATGTCATCTTTAATTCAGTGCACTACAGCCATAAATTCATAATTATGTTTTTATTTTCATTCCTGGAATGAAACGTTTAAAGTGTATTGGAAAGCTTTATTTTACTTTGTTTTAAATGTATAGTATGTCTACAAATACAGTTGTGTCATGTGTGATGGTAATTTTCAAACTGTCTTATTTCTTTTGCAGGCTGAAGACATGAGTAAGAAACCAGAGCAAGGAAGCAATGCTCTCAGGTCAGATTATTTAGTGTACTTTCTATTTATATGTAAAATATTTAATGTACCATACAAATGTTCTAAAAGGAGGTTGAATATGTCTAATAATGTCTGCATAGGCATTTTGACCTTTGTTTTACTGTAAGCATCAGAGGTAGCCTTAGATGTGTGGGACCCTCACGTATGTCAGGTACTAAGTACCTATTTTAAGGCACATGCTATCTGCTTTGTGGAAACCACATCAGCACTGTAGAAGCCAGGATGCTTCTAGTAAACACTGCAATTGGTTACAAAAATATTGAAATTGTGAATTAAAACTGTTCACAAGGGAAAGGGAAGTAAAACTTTCCCAATAACTTTACCCTAAATGAGATCTGACTACAGACCTGTCATACAATGCTACAAATGGTATAGAAATATTATAACGAAGACCACATTAAATAACAAAATAAAAATTTTTTGTTTTAGTATTAGGGAGAATAGTAATAGGACATCTAAAGAAATCCTGCTCACTGGAAGCTGATCCTTTGGTTTTGGCAGCAGTTTGAAAAGAATATTTGTCCATCGCCACATTTATTGCTGTCTGAAATGGTCAACTTTTTTCAACTAGCTGACCTTGTGAGTTGATTGCTAGAAATGTAGTGAAGGGATGTGGGAAAAAAAGAAAAAAGCATTGCACTAGCATATATGGTTTTTGCATAAATTATGTTCAAAGTCTAAATTTCATATTTGAACTTAACTTATGCAAAAATTAAAATTATATCATGGACCTTTCTCTTCATCTCCAGCAAGCTAAGTGTTGATACCATGATCAGGGGCTTTGCAATCAAGTCTATAGGACTTGATGATTTTCCAGACTTCAAGGTGATTTTTTAAGCTCAAAAACACTAAAAAAGACCCTGCAACGGTCTATGTGAACCTTGCTTAACCCTTCATTTAATTAGCAAATTGTGGTATGCTGTAGTGGTAAATTTTAATAGCATCTTTCTTAAAAAATGGGGACTATTACACTACAATGTTTAGTCAAAATATTCCAGTTATGCTATACTATATATCTGATTAAGCAGCATCTTCCTAACAGCTTATTTGTTTTTACAGGTTTATTAATAATCTTCAAGAAAGCATCAACATAACAGTGGGTGGCGAAAGCCTTGATGACGTGGGGCCATTCAGCTTTTCCAATTACAGTTCGCAAACTTTGGGAGTGTAAGTACATGGGTTTTTTTATTATGCACCCCTGCAAGCTACAATTGTTTTTACTGTACGTTATATTACTGTTTTGTACATGAAAAGGATTGAGAATAACAAATATTAATGTTACTATGAGGATGTATGTGATGGAACTGTACCTGTAAGATCCTGGCGGTATTCCAATGCAGCTAATACATCAGTCCTCTAATCTCCTCAACGCTCTTCACCTTTAGACAAGCCCCCACTTAGCCTTGGGAGGTTAGTTGCTCCATCTCAGGTTCTACATGTGCAAAGGATGATATCTGGGGATCGTCGTAGGTTTGGTGGCCAAAAAACAAACAAGGTTGGGTGGTTACCAGTGGGAACCATCACTAACAAACACAGCATGGGGCCCCTGGAAGACGGATGTAAAGTCAGGGACAGCAGATCTACACAGGAGATATTCCAAACTGGGTATCCAGAAGGGTCAGATGAAAACTTGGTCAGGTTCAACAAATAATCAGAATATTCACACCCTGAAGGTAGGCATGCAAGCACAGATTCCCACACGATTTTTCGGCCGATCAACTGCTTTAAGTGTTCCCGCTGATCGCCCAGCAGTCGCTCGGCCACAAATCTGGTGTGCCCACCTGGTCATCTCGACCAGGATTGCACAGTAATCCGACATGTCTGTAAATTCCCGGCCGGTCCCATTACTTTGTAATTCGGCACACAAAGGGTGCCCGCTGATCCTCTGAATGACTAGCGGCAGCATGATGGCATCATGAGGAGGATCGAGGGAGAATCTGCCCATGTATGGGCACCTTAACAGCAAAGCTCATATCTTATCCCATCTTTTAACATCACTAACACAGTGATTTGACAACAGTTCACACATTGAGACATGTGAATTAAAGAATCAACAACTAACCTAACCCCTTGGATTGGACTATGTTTCTAGACTTTCCATAACATTCACAACCCCCTCCTTGTTCTTAAACAGTCAACATCAATATCCCTAACTTTTATTTGAAGAAGTGGCTAAAGCCCCCCATACACCTTCAGATTCCTCCATACAACTTTCATGAGACCTACCAACAACTATGTAGTATAGTGACCTCCCTGATAGAATACATAGTGATTGGAAGGTGTATAAAGGTCCTCCTATTACATGGTTTTGGTAGAAGAAAAGTTGGTTGTACATAAGTTGCATGGAAATTGTATGTAGTGTATGGGGGGCTTAAGATATGCTATTAAATCAGTGGTGACCAACTGAGTTGACATGGAGGGCCACAAGTGCGGCCCTCAGCATCACTAAAGGGCCGCACATAACATTTTCAACTTATATAGACTTGTATAAGCATTTTTTAATTAAAGAATAACAGGCATAGCTAGAAGACATACAAAGCCTTTGATGATATCTATGCGGCACATAACCTTTGATTCAAAGGTTATGTGCACCTACTCTCAGGTTATGTTCCGCAATATATATTATACAATCATCCCCCATTCATTATTGGATAATGGGAGCATAGGCACTCACCAGTCTGCTGATTCCTTGCCAACACTAGAGGAGAAGAGGAGAGGTGAGGGACTTTCTCAGGCACCATGTAGGTCGCTGATTGGCTTTTACATACGTCTATCAGGTAAGTTTATGGCCTCTCCTCCTCTTCCCACTAGGACAGGTGAGTTCCTATGCCCTATGCAAATAACAGGTTTCGTGGGCCATAAGTAGAGGACCACAGGAGGCCGCCGAAGAACGCCCAAAGGGCCGCATGCAGCCCCCGGGCCACAGGTTGGGCACCTGGGTATTAAATGTTCAAGTCGTAAAGATCGCAGGGGAGGCGCACCATTGGGGGAGTGGGGGTTGACACCCTGTGTCCTGCAGCCTCTGACGGAGAGAGGCTGCAAGCTCAGCTCCATGCTCCCCTTTATCTCTCTCTGTAAGCTAAACATCTCCACTAAAGCTGGTGAATTGTAAATAAGCGGTTGTGGACGTTTTACTAACTAGAGATGGTAAAATTTAATTTTGATAATTCCACTATCTGACTTTTTGTTATTTGTGAGCACTAAGTCCAAATCTTTGTTGGAGAAAGTTGAAACTGTACATTTCTAATGGGGGTTATATCCACTTATCACTATCGAAAGAAAAATTTTATATATGTTAAACGTTGGTTGTTCTTTAGAACATGGCATACATGTTCTATCTATTTACTTTAAGTAAATAATTTAATCATTTATCATGGTGTTTAAAAGCCAGTAATAACTGTTTTCTAGCAGTAGTTTTATACTAGTATTGACTGTGTTTTTATTATACAGAAAGAATATAAAAGTCACCACTGCAAGTGGAACAGTGTGCACTGGGACGTCCATCAAGTTTGGATTTGGAAGCTCTTACACGATAATCATCAGGGGAGTAAGTAACTTGCATTTCCTTTGAACTATGGTTAGCAGGTATAGAATGGAAAATATCAGGGCCTTGGGTGATATAACCCCTCATTCATCAGCAGCAGCAGTGTAGAGAAGCGGCCCCCCACCTTTTTTTCCCTAATGCCCCCCTTGCCTGTGTCCAAGACAAGCCAGACCCCCAACCCCAACTCCTATCTGCTTACACACATTAATAAAAATCTACCTGGACATGACGTTGCAATGCTCCCACCCTGCGGTAACATCCTCTCACTCCTAACCCTTCTCCAGCAATTGGGGGATGATACCATGTTCGGGGGCTTTGTAATGAATTTGCATCATCAGATAGTCCTCAAGGTTAACAGGAAAGCATAGAAACAGCCCACCAAACTGAAACAGCCCACCAACAGCCCACCATAATATAGTAATGCAGTGAAAGTTGGAGAGAGTGAATGACTGTAAAGGTAGCCAAACATGCACCAATTTTCTGATCTGGCGATCAGACATGTCAGTTTTTTTTAGTCGATCACTGTTACTTTGGATGGTTCCTTAAGGTGGTGTACGCTTTATGGTGTCCACAATATCGATTGGCATTGAATCGTAACATGTATGGCTAGCTTTAGTCTGCAAAGGCGAATACAATGCTGCTGAGTTATTTAGGCAAAACACTATTGTAAGTACTAAATCTGTTACATTTGACCCTCTTACCTTCAACATGTAGTGTTGAACAACATGTCGTGTAGGCATATGAATTGGATCATTTAAATAGCAGGTGATTTTTAATGGCTTCTTGTTTTTTGTTACATAGTGCTCCAGTGAGTCCATGGCTATAGACTACATAGAAGATATTAAAGCTAACACAGTTCACATGGCCCTTCAGATTCCACAGTACTTCCTAATTACTGCTGGGGAGGTTGTCTTCTCAGTTACTGGGCTAGAATTTTCATACTCTCAGGTATGTAGCGATATCTTATAAAAAATATAAACTTATAAAATGTTTAAAGTGCTTGTATTTTACTTTGCATGGTTAATCTTCTCCTTCTCCAAGAACTTTCTGAAAATTCTACATTTTAAATAATCATTTGCCTTTTCAATACATGTGTGCCTCAGCCTAATGCTAGTATGGTGGCTATGGTGGAAGGGTGTTGCAAATATTAACATGCTGTAATGGGTATTAAAATATGTTGGTTACCTGTATACTTGTGAATTAGCCATGTTTTTCAGCCCAAAAAATGGGCTGAAAAAGTCCCCCTCTGCTTATACACAAGTCAGGAGGTCAAAGTCAGGGTACACTCACCTGTCCCGGGTCCCAGGGGGCTGGATTTTAGGCTTCCTCTTCAGCCTTTTAGACAACAGCTCATCTAATGTAAACAAACAGCTCCATACTGCCATCTGGTGGCTAGTTGCTGTTACTGGGTACCCATTTATTCATTGTTACTGGAAAAGGAATTTCATAGGAATTCAATAAAACACTCCACAACCTATGATTCAAACATGAAAATAAGTTCCACTCCATGTAGTGTATTGGTCCCAATAATAATAATAATAATAATAAAGACTTTTTATTTATTTATTTTATTTTTTTTAATATGCAAGTTGCAAAGTATAATTACATAGATAATTTGTCGGCAGGAGTATTGCTTAAATTTGGGTCCACATATTACACCTGCGACTTACGTCCGGTGATATACTGTAGCTCTTACAGTAGAGTCTACAATAGTCTACAGTCTACAATAGACTTTTTAAATGGAAACTTATTTTCATGTTTGAACATAAGAAGTGCCTTGAAAACCCATCCTGTAATAAGAATAAACCTGTGTTCTCTTAAATTTATTGAGGTTGTGGCACCTGCCACTTGCTTGATTCATTCCTAGGGGCAATGGGGCCTTCTCTATATTTTTCTCATTTAGAAAACTCCACTATCTCACTTTGCATTTCCCACCCTAGGGTTATACTCGAGTCAATACATTTTTCCAGTTTTTGTAGATAAAATTAGGTACCTCGGCTTATAGTATATACGGTAATCAACATTTTAACAATGCATCTACTGCTAGTTCTACTCAGATGATGATTCTGATTTATTTTCTATATCTATTCTATATATATTCTATATCTATTTTCTCATGTTTCAACAGGCTCCTTCCAACATGAAGTCTGTGCTTCAGGCAGGGTGGCTGTTAACAGTGGCTGTTGGTAATATTATTGTGCTTATTGTGGCTGGAGCTGCAGGTCTCAGTAAACAGGTAAGAAATACTGTCTATTGTACAACACTGCATAATATGTTGGTGCTTTACTATTAAAAGATAAACATAGTTATGAAAAAATCATTTTAATCTATTCTGTTTAACCCTAGAATGTAATATATATATAAGTGTAATTAGTGAATACTGTTTCATAGTTGGTATAATTTAATCTATAATGCAAGCTGCAATTTGTTTGTAGGGGTTAACCCTTGCAATGGAATTTACAGGACCTTCTCTCTTTACTATAGTGTCGATCCTGCTTCATCTCTGTTGAGATGGTACAGTTTGTCATCATTATAGGGCATAGAGTATATTTAGAGTATATTTAAATACAACCCCAAAAAATTTTCTGGCAATTAACCAGTGCTGAGGCTGCATTCACTTTATTATTAGGACTTTTATTTCTTCATCCTGCCATAACACACTTCCTGTCTTAAAGCAGACCTACCACCTTTGATTCTGCCTTCTGCAGATAATAGAACAGATCAGAGATTTTAAAAAACTAAAAAAAATACAGCAACGCTTCACCTCCCCAGTGATGTCCCGCGGCGGTGGTGCAAGGGAACATGGGAAGTTAGACGCAATTTCTGATGTCTACCTTCTCATGTCCCCATGAGCCCACAGCCAGCCACATGTGAATTGGGTGACGTGGAGGGAGCGAGACCCAGAAGAGTCTCGCTCCTTCATCTTGCAACCTGGAGGATCGGACACTCCAGGCATGGTGGCGTGGGAGCGAGCAGGCTGGAAAGGTAAGTATTTATCTTTAACCTCCCTAGCGCACCGCCTGTACCGCGCCGTTTTTAACAGTGTGGTACGGGCAATGGCAGCAGTGTACAAGGTACAAGGCTGTGAGGGCTGGAAAGCAGAGGCCCCCTCCATTAACATGGAGGTCTATGGCACTGCTCACCCTCTCTCCCCCTTCCGCGTCACCGTGACGCGATCAGTGAAGCCGCACAACCCCGGAAATGCTGCGGCTGGAAGCAGCATCCCCGTAGCTTTCCGGGGATATGGCAGCTCATCCAGAGTTTGTTCTTCACACAAACTCTGGAGGAGATGGGCTCGTCATGAACACTAAGAAGGTTAAGGGGTCGCTGTCCCTGGATGATGATTGGATGTATGCGCATTGTAGATACATATTGGTTTGTTTATGGGGTGTTTTTAGCGTTTACATTCGCTTTAAGGTGATAATGCTCACTATCGCACTGTATTTGCAGAGAAACTGGCCTTTTACCTTAGCACATAAAGTACGTTATGAATCACATTATAAACATCTAAGAACATTCTAACTAATAAATGTGCAGCACAAACATATTGCACAGGATGTTTTCCGTTGTAGGAGTCTGACATAGTTTGACAACCACTGGCACATATTTGTATTATTTTTTGTATATTTAATTCGTGCCTTACATTGTCTTTCTGGTTGACTTTACAGTGGGCAGAATACGTGCTCTTTGCTGGCCTGTTGGTGGTGGTTTGCGTTGTCTTTGCTGTTATGGCCTACTTCTACACCTACGTTGATCCTGCAGAGATAGAGGCTCAGTTTGATGATGATGGCAACAAAAAGAAGTCAAAGGAAAAAGAAGCTCTAGGGTTTGAAATTGGAGATGGACCTAATTCACAAACCAAAATGTAAATGTAATTTGCCCTTACCTGGCTATGTAAATAGTCTTTTCAAGTTATTTGGGACAGTACAGTAATTTGATAGATGCTGCACACCTTTGCAAGATTCTGCACAAGATTTGTTTACAAGAAACAGAACTGATGGAAGTCACCCAACCCGTTATTTGTTGTATTGAGAGCAACAGTTCATCTCTGGAGACCCAAATGCTGCTGAACATCACACACAAGTTGTGTTACTCACATTAGGTACTGATTTATAGAAGATTCTTTCAGAAAAGTATGCAAAACATGAAGTCTACACACCCAGCAATTGTTCACTGCTGTCTAAAATGAAACATACTTGCTGACTGGTTATCATTGTCTTAAGAACTTAAGCTTTAAATAGTTTCTTTGTGCCAGTTAGATAACAAAGACTAGATTAACATTGTGTTGTTGAGGTTATAGAACAAGGAGTGTCTGCCCATAATAAGAAATGATGACAGATTATCAGGGGGAAAAAGGATATGGTTAAGCATGCACATTTGTTTGCTAATGTCTTCTGTAATGTACATAGGCAAATAACTGATTTTCTATAAATCCAATAATTTTGGAAGACAATATGGAACAACTGTTTATGTCTTTCATTGTCATTTCCTATTATTAGGTTTAGGTGATTTTATATCACACCTATATAACACCTTTATCTCAACAAGCCTGAAAAACTGATTTGTGAAAGTTATACTAAGCTTTTTTCATCCACATTAACTTTTGTTCTATTTTTATTGCACTATGAAAGTTCTACTTAATTGTGCTGAAAGAAGTCAAGTATCATATGGTATATACTTGTAGAAAAGACAAATGAAAAATCCCTATCAGTTTTCTTCCTTTTGACCATTTATGGGAAATTCGCACAATTCTGCCTACCCCTGCTTTTTGCATGATTGAAGTACTGGTATCTGCTAACATGTGTAGTATTGGAAGATAAAGAGGTATCTGAACAATAGAAGTATGCAATACTTTCTAGTCACTGAAATACTTCATAATAAAATGAGTTAGATTTTCTTAAAAAAAAAAAGATAATTTAGGTTCATTTAAAAAATAGTTTTCTTTTACCTGAATCACCATCAATGGAATCAAGGGGGGAGGGGGGGGAGGGATTACACCCTGCCTCCTACAGCCTCTGGCATAGAGGTTGCAAGCTCAGCTCTGTGCTCCCCCTGGTTGCTGTCGTCTCGGCGAAGTCAGGATTGGGCTCCTCCCTCATCTCACACCGGCCATAGCTGCATGGGGGGGACAGAGCTATTCCTGCTGAGTAGACTGCTGGTTGTGAGAGTACTTCCACGGTGGAATAGAGGTGAGTGGTCCATGATTTGTTATGATGTAAGCCAAAACCAGTTCAGAGTGATAAAACTCGCTAAAAGTGGTTATCTCCAGCTGGACTCTGGCTTGTGAAATGTAAACAAGCAGCAGCTCCATCTTGTGGATGTTTTGTGGATGTCATTACTAGAGATGATCAAATTTCTTTTTGAAATTTTCACTATCTGATTTTACTAGTTTATCACAAAGCCCCTGAACATGGTATTATCCCCCAAATTGCTGGAGATATAAAGAAAGGTTGTGTTTATGCAAGTTCGAAGGGAGGGGACAATTACCCAGGGCGGGAGCTTGTGACCTCACTTCCAGAAAATTTTCTTTTAATGCGTGTAGGAGGTTTTTTTTGGGGGGGGGGGGGGGCTGGCTAGTCTTGAACACAGGCAAAGGGGGCCTTAAAGAAAAAGGTTAGGCAACACTGTTGTAGAGGGCAGGTAAGCTTTATATGTTTATTGAATATTTTAACAGAATCACTTTTGCAATATAACTATGGGTTACACAGTTCAACATTCTACTACAGCTATATAAAAACCTACTCCCATTCTTTTGAACTAATTTTTGTCACCGTTAATCACAAATTAAGCAATCCAAATACCTAAGAAGCAGCTGCTTAGTTATCCACACAGCTGTGCAACCAATCTAACTCCTTGTTGAAAAAATTTCCTGAATCCATAAGACCACTGAGGCAACTATGCCATTTCTAGTAAGGCACATCCAAACGAAAACAATTTTGGTTATGACACACTTTGGCAGCACATTCAAAACCCTGGCAGTGAAATTACTTTTCAAAAAAAATGTTTCCCTTTTAATATTTCAGTACCCATACTAGTGATCGACTGAAATTTACCAACATGTCTGATCACTGCTCGATTATTTGTTTCATCACTTTTGGTTTTTTAAGTGATCGACTTAAAATTATAATTTTCTTTTATAGACAAGTGATCAAGATGATTAAACAGAAAAAACAAACCCTTTATGGCTATCTTTAGGTTACCATAAGTATATATATATATATATACAGATAGGTCTTTACAAGTAACACTTTGATACAGCCAATGAACGTATTAGAGGCTGTCTGGTATTGTTATTCAGCCTCCTCTGTTGGTTTACAGAAATCTTCTTTATTTGTCCATATTAAACTAAATGTGCCGTTTCACTTATGAGCCTGTGCAGCAATGACAGACACATTAACCTAGCCTTTGTGCAGGAAAAGGAAGCTGGACTCTTTACCCTGCAAATAAGGGTTCAGAGTTTGAAACAAATGAAGCAAAAATGTACCTGTATTTTGTATATTGTTAATATTTTACTGCAGGGTTCTAGCACAATTTCACAAACTAATCTAAGCCATGAGTAGGGTTAGAAAAGTAGATCATAAGAATCCAAATGTGGCTCTGAAGTATGTTGGATCCATATACTGAACGTCGGGTCTGCAGCCACTGGTGTGGTGTTCACATGCAGATACATACCAATGGTCTTCCCTTCTACTGTTGGAACTGTGCAGTCAGGTCAGCCAAGCAAGTCACACTACAGGTATGTGTCCACTGAGGTGTACTTTAATGATGGCCCACGCACATATTGGGTGTTTTATTATGCATCACTGCCACAGCAGCGGTAACATGTCCTAATAATTTTATTTGATTTATAGCCGTGCCCGCTGTGGCTTTTACGTGCCATGCAGTCATGTTCATTAATGTGTAATGGATGTGCTGTGTGCCGCCACAATGACAACATAGTACCCTGCGGCGCAAGGGCGTGTCATATTGACAACATGTATGTAGATATCGCCTAAAGCCCCCCATACACCTTTAGATCGCTTGGTACAATTTCTTTTAAATCTACCAACAACTATGTAGTATAGTGGCCTCTCTGATACAATACATAGTGATTGGAAGGTTTAGAAAAGTTCTCATATTACATGGTTTTGTTGATTGTACAGAAATTGTATGGAAAGATTGTAAGGTGTATGGGGACCTTTATTCAGATGAATGGGACTTGTTGTATCTGTAGTAAAATCCCAATATTTGGTGCCTACAGAACAAAACAAGTGTCTGTGTGTACTGGCCTATTAAATTTAATAGGCAGTGTTTCCTGCGCATCTAAAAGCTGAGTGCTGACAAAAAGACACAGTGAGCCTTGGTCTAACAAAGCAACGTCTGCTGTCACTGCAGCCTGTGGTTCTCCACGCTGGGAGCCAGCAGACCTGACACTATAACTATGAAAAGTAAACATTAACAATGACTCAATATCTGTTTGTTCAATTACCCATATCTTTAAAACATGTAGATAAAAATTAACGTTCATATTCAGTTTACCTGTAAGTATAACCATTAGAATTACATGAAGGGACAAATATGTGAATTTATTCTAATTTATTAGAGTTTTTCCAGTCAGTTTTGTTCCGTAAGACGTTGGATAAAGTTCCCATTCTCACAATTAGGTGGCAGCAAATCCAATATTCCATTATAGTAAATTTATGAATGTAGGAAGAAAGTTTAAAGGGTAAAGAATATACCGCTTCACACAACAAAAAGTACATCTTTGTGAATTCTGGGTAAAAGTACAACACTGCATAAATCATGCATTGACATACATCGAAAAATTTTGGAAATGATTAAACTGGTTGGACCATACAGCAATTTCAAAGCAATGTAAACATTTTACTGCTATGATTAGATAAGTTTTTTTACAAATAGGTGTAGACTCCTTGTTGATAAGTTTTGTATTTTATTAATGGTATGTTACATGAAGCCATGGTAGCACTGCGACATCATTAGAAAATTTTATCAATTGTTCTAGTAAATTTGAAGCATATGTTTTCTGTTGCTCTTCTAATCTAATTAATCTGTGGAGCCTTTTAGATTTTTACTGTACACCTTTCCTACTGTAGCAAGTTTAACATGTTATAAAACTCAAGAACAACACATTCTTATAGAGTAGCATGAAAGTCTTCCTCTTCACTTGAAAGGTGAATGGTCCCTTAAGGGTTCCCACACACGTAACGACCAATGTGTGTGTGCACTCACGGCCATTGGTTGGTGGCAGGATCGCGGGTGCCCACATGGCTGATGTCATTAGTTTGAATGGGGATTAGCGTCCCTGTTCAAACTTACGACCGGCACACACAAGGGTGCCCGCCAATACATCATCACGTTGCTCTCCACAGCTCATCTGTCGTTCCCCACTTGTTACATGTGTGGGGACCTTAAGCCGGCCATAGACACCTCAAGCCATGGCCGGCTTGTAGCAGACTCATTACAGCCTGGTGGGTCGAAACCTCAAGGTGGGCCCCCTTGTAGTTGTGGGCGACCGACCAAGTGATTAGACAGAGGATGATACAGAATGAGGTGTCCGATCGATCGCCCAATTAAGCCTGTCCCTACCACCTTGGGCCACCGATTCCTGGACGATTCCGTGCCCAATCAATCACTTCACACATGGCAACTCCCCCTGATGTGTGCTGAATCGGATCAGAAAGACCAACATGTTGGTTCTCTGGCAGATCCGATTCTGGGCCCCCGATTGATCGGACGTGATCGATCGGGCAAGGTGGGCTTCACGCGATTCCGGGACGATCGATTAGCGTGGACGCGCCCGGAATCGATCGTCCCGGAATCCCTTGGGAATCGGACCCGTGTATGGGGACCTAAAGACAAGCAGAGGTTGGTTTAGGCAGCAAGCAAGGCAGTCAAAAACAATCCAAGTCAAACATGAAAAATCAATGCAGATCAATTCAGATAAACTAATGCTGTTGTTGGCACAGTTCCATATGGGATGTGGAAGCCTGGGCAGTGATGACATGACACTGAGGCCTGAAAGATCTTAATTAATCAAATGGATCCACTGATTTTTGAGGAATGTTTACACCTGCAGTACACCAAAAGCACCACTAGAGAGTAGCAACACAGCTCTGTCCTGTCCATCTGACAGTGAAGGATTACCGGAGAGAGAGTTGGGGACCAGTGGGGCTGTGCTGATGACAGAGGAGAAACACAGCAATGGCTAGCAGCAAGCCTGGCTCACGTCATGGGATTTCAGCAGACATTGTAGTATGTGGAGGAGAACTACAATTCCACAGGAGGATAACAGGTCAGAAGGAACAGTCAGCCAGGGAGGGTTCATCATGACACTCAATATAGTAATGAATATATATAGGCAAAGGTGAGACAGAGATCTGCTAAATCCAGGCTGAGAAAAAAAGGCATGATGGGCTCCTTCTATCACATTTACTATATGGACTCTTCCCCTGGCAAATGCCTGTCACTTTCTATGTTCAATCTCAAACATGATCTGTCCTATATTTTAAAACAACCAATGACAATCTCATTGCAACTGCTATAAATTCGCTGCAATAACTGCTTTATCAAGACGCATGCAATTCTTTGATTAAGGTCAGCAAATTTGTACTTTATTGATGTGATGGGGTTAGGAAATGCCCCTAACATTCCCATTTACGTGAGCACTTGGTATGAAGGTAAACATTGAATACAATGACCAATATGCAGGACAGGACATTAACTAACAGAAAAATATTATATCTTAAAATAAAAAACAATGGTGTGCTTTTTATTTTCACCACACTGATCACATCATTCATCAGTGACCATATCCTGCACACAGGTTTACTTTTCGCCCTTTTTGCAGAGCAATATGTTGTTCTCTAGACCAACAGATACTGCTGCCTATCCTCCATAATAAGGTCTACATTTTCCCTGTTTTACATAATCCAGGGTATATATACAGATGAGAACAGCAGTGAGCTTCACATACAGTATACACTGGAAAAAAGTCCCAAAGTGATCTGTCTATATGGCACCCCAACACACCTCCCAATGTACCTGCATTGCACTACCCCACAACCTAAAGTAACCCGCTTCCCAATACTCCGATACAACACTGCAGCAGGTACAATTTCAGGTCAGTTTTGATGTGTCAGGAAGCCCACCTAAATAAATGAGCTTTCATAACTCACTGTGCGTTAATGGCCTTAAGTGCATTTCGACTGACCTGACTGGGCTGCGTGTTATGCCATAATGGACTGCAACAAATGAGCATTGTAGGGGGCTTTGCTGTAACATATTCACTATATTCTGCTTCAGACACTTTTCATTAAATTCTGGGCCTTACTGTCCCCCAAAAAGTTCAGCATCTGGCTCTCCCAGACTCATTTAACTTCAAACTTCTGCATCTGGCAAGCCCAAGTTGCCTTTTGGCTGTTGCATCTTAAGTGAACAGGTTATTGGTTCTCTTAGGGGGCTGCTTCTTGTCCTTTGGCTAAAACAATTGTCTCTCCTCCTTAGAAGTGTAATGCTATCAAATGTATTCTCTTAATTTTTTGGCTCAAGAAATTTTTTTTGCATTCACTTCACATTGCCTGTCTTACATTAATGCTTTTACTGTTATTGTTGTATTTCCTGTTAGTATTTTACATTGCAAATGACTCAGAACTACACGATTCACTGGGGAACCTTTATAGGTCTATTTATAATCAGAATGATCATTTCTGTTATACAATCTACAAAACTGCATTAATATGATTAAACCTGCAGGATAGACAACAGCTGTGGTCACATTTTCTAATTACAGAAAATAAAAAATAAAAATTTCACTCAACTTTTGACTGCTAAGCAAAATGTATAAAACAAACAAATCTGAAGAGTTGCACTTTGGTGCTTTCAGAAATACTAAAGCTTCAGAAATGCTTTCCATTCTATCCCTTTATATTCATTGCAAATACGAATTGCAATATTAGTAAACTACATTTTTTATGGTATATCTGATATATGGATAGCTGACCAGTCAATATAGGGGCCAAATAATATATTTAGGCCACATCTTGATTTTTCAGATTTTAACCCAAAATTTTTTTTGGGGGTAATTTCAGTATATCCTTCTCAAGATGTTCATGTATCCAGTTGTTTGGCCTTATGGCAATATGACCATATTTTTATTTTTACAGGATCTTGAAACTGAGTTAAAACTTAACCTCCCTAGCGCACCGACCGTTGTAAACTGCGCGATACTGGCGATCGAGGCAGTGTACAGATTACACTGCCTGTCATTTCCGGCATCTCGCCGGAGCTCTTCACGCAGCTGTTGTCATTACTGACAACAGCTGCGTGAGAGGGAAAGCCGGCGCTCCTCCATTAACTTGGAGGTCTATGACATAGCAACACAAAGCAATGTGGTTTTAACGCACATGTGGGTACTTGCTAGTTGCAAGTAATGGGGTGCCTACATCAAATGCTGGAGTTTTCCAGCAGTGGAAACAAAGCCTAAAACACAGTTACATTTTTGAGAATTAACAATTAAACTCTGCATTGTTAGAGTGCAACACTGTGCCTGATACCTTTGTTGGTAATATTAACGATGTACTGCCTACCTGACCTCTGTCTGTATACTGACTACAAGTTTGCCTGCCTTCTTCATGACTTCTGCCTGGATATTCCCTGAATTCTCACTGGACTCTGACATCTCTGCCTGCAGCCTGCCCTGACACAAGAGACAGAACAGTGACATGCCCCATACACTGTAAGCCCAATATGCCAGACTTTATTTTGGCAATGTCAAGAAAACAAGCACCAAGAATATGTGTAAGGACAGGAAAAAATCTGCCCTGACTGTGATGTTGGACTCTGTGCTGTCCATTGCTTTCAAATGTATCACACAAGGGTTTTACAGAAGATCGCATTTTCATTTTAACCTGCCTAGCAATCATCCCGTTTTCAATGCCAGTGATGTGGACTGGGGAAACCAGCGCCCCACCATTAACATGGAGGACTATGGCGCGGAGGGTGCAGCGGCATAGAGAATAGCTATGCATTTGTTTAGTTGTAAACAATTATCTATGCATTCTTTTAGTTGGTTCTCCCTGACGAAGCCCAATTTTGGCGAAACATGTTGGAGTAAAGACCACTAAACATCAAGTCCCCCACAATCAGTTGCGGTTTTAGGCATGGGAAACCTGGGCGGTTGCCCACGGCGGCATCATGTCGGGGGTGGCATGTGGGCATCAAAAATATTTTTCCGATGCCCAGATGTCTTCTCCCCTATCTGCGTGCTCACCTGGGGAGAGAGTAGAGGAGACTCACCACCCCTCTCTCCACAGGAGTGTCCCCCATGATCCAGTCTCACAAGTTTCACCTCAGTTTAGACTCTGCTGTTATAAACTTCGGGGGGGGGGGGGGGGGGGCGTTGGAGGGGGTGCCCAGGGTGTCGAATGCTTTTGGTACAGAAATCTGGATCTCAGGGAGGTTAAGGATATAGTTTCTCCTTTTTGGAAATTTTGTTTGATAGAGTTGTTTGTGGTGTATTTTTTATTTTATTTCCTTTTTATTGTTTGCTTTATTGTCCTTTTGGTGTTCCTGTTATATACTTTCAGATCCACAAGCCTAGGTTAAATCTTCATCGTTAGATGTTAAACCTCCATGTAGGGTTATTGTTGAATGATGTAAGCCAGTATTAGCATTCCTTTATTTATAAATGAATACTGTGGATAAAATAGACAACAGATGTTACACTATACTAGATACAGTTTTTTCCTTGTAATTGAATGTGTATTTTCCTGGGAGCCATCTGAGTGAAGCCAGTAATATGAGACGATTCGTCGCATGTTTCTAAGACTTCCCACACTTTTATCTACAGTTTGGCAAGTATATAATTAGGGTTTTATCCTTTGGGAAGAGAGAGGAAGGGTTTCTATGAATGATTTCAAATTCAAATATCCTGTTGTGGGAATTACACAGCCATGGTTTTAGGAAAAGAAGAAATTCTGTTTTAGACTTATCAAGTTGACTGAACATGATCAGTGAGAAGGGGGTTAAGCAAAGCCCAGCCAGATGTGCATTCCGACACACATTATACATGTATTCCGGCTTGTTCTAGAAATTTCTGATACTTGTGTACCCTAGCGAACCATTCCCAGGCTGGATCTCTGATTCTTGCCTAATGTGCAGCTGTCTTATCACTTGGGGATTGCACAAAACTTTATTAAAGTTTTTCTTGTTGAATACCTAAAGCACAAATAAACCCAAGAACATAAATCCAATGTGTTGGCAATGTAAGTTTTCCTTTTTATTTATTTTGTTATCTGGTAATCCTGTCAGTAATACACTTCCTGTCCAAGGGTGATCACAAATCAAATCAATGAAGCATCATCTATTACTACTTCTGAATCTGAAAGTTATGATTAGTGATGAACGCCTATAATATTCTCCAATAGCAAACTATAAAGTAACCAATCACTAATTTGCTGATGAGCTTCATGGCAAACTTAAGCTGGCCATACACCTTTAGATCTCTCTGTCAGATATCCTTTAGATCTACCAACAACTATGTAGTGCCGGGTCCTCTAAACACAGGTAGACTTGATGGTTTAGAAAGTCCCTCATATTACATGGTTTTGGTAAAACAAGATCTAAAGGAAATCTGAAAGAGAAATCTAAAGGTGTATGAGGACCCTTAGCAAGTCAAACTGATGCATGCCTGTCAACTCTCCCATTTTGGATGTTTTTTTATGTGGCTTTCCCGGCCAAATCCCAATTGCACAAAATCCCAGGTTTTTTACCGGGATTTTAAAATCGGACTGATTTAGGAGGGAGGGGGCGTTACTCACCCTCCTTAGTTCCCACCCTTGTGCAGATGATTTGCAGGGTGGGACATTACTAAGGAGAATAACTCCCTCTCCTAAGTTAGGCAGGAACTTAGTGATGTCACTTCCGGTTTTTCGCCCGACACTTCCATGTTCCAGATACAGGAAGTGACAGCACGCCCCGTATTCCCGGCCAGAGAAATTGACAGCTATGCTAATGGAAAAATGTTTTTTTTGGGAGGGGATTTCTGAGATACACATTTTTTTGTATTGCACATTTGTATTAAGTATCTGGTATTTGTATTGTGTTTGCACCCAAGCACCACATATTTTCTCCAATACCCCAAGTGTTTAAAAAGAATGTCAGGCAGGCCTAGAGACAAAGGGGATCACATGTGACCCCTCCTTTTGCTTATCACAGCTTTTTGAGCAATTTTACACTGGCTGTCCTATAAACCCAGAGCAAACACAAGATGCAGTTGAATGGCCTATGCAGCCTTCCTCTTCCCTGTCAAGGAGTAACCAGTTCTCCAATGTTTCTACTACCATGAATGTACCAACATCATCCACTGTTTTCTTCCTTTCACTCAGGGAACAAGGAGAACCTACAAACACTCACTTGATTTAGTAGGAAGGGTGAAGTTAAAGGGTTTAGGTGGAACATAGTTCTCTAGCTTCCACTTTGCCATCCTTAGTCTCATCTAGAGATGGTCGAAATTTTTTTTCAAAAATTCAACCATTTCAAGTTCATTGCAAAGCCCCTGAACATGATACCATTTTCAGAAGCTTTGCAATCAGCTTACAGAGTCAGGGAGTTGAAAAATTCAACCATCTCTACAGACACATGACCCAGCATACATGTTGCTGCCAGGCATTGTTTGTATGGCAGCTGCTTTTCCTCCCTGTTCTTTACTCACCTCCTCTTTTGTGTTGTGTGCTTTTGCTGTATACCCCCAGTCCCCTCCATCCCCCAGGGCCTATTCCATGGCACAGATTAGTTGTTGCCATGCTCTCCTGCAGCTGTTGGTCTTAGAAGCCAAAAGCCACACTGACATTGAGCTGCTATCAGCTGAGTATAGCACTGAAAGGGTGGAGAAATATGACTATATATATATATATATATATATATATATATATATATATATATATAGAGAGAGAGAGAGAGTAACAGTACAGCTGTCAATATTTCCCTTGAAGAAAGATATTTTCAGATACATAATCCTCCTCTGGGAGAACTGATAAAAATTGCGCACACCCTGACATGAATACTTGTTGGAGAACCATTTGATGTGATTACGGCATTCAGTCTACCAGCATGGATCATCTTGACTTAGCAATACTCTTCTTTGCAAGCGCTCCAAACCTGTTCCATCATGGGAGTATCGCTTGTGAACAGTCCTCTTCAGGTCACTCCACACATTTTCTATCTTATTTGAGGTTTATCAAACTTGCCCAAACTTTCGAACTCTGCATGCTTATACCCCTCGTCGCTTGCTGATAGGCGGAGAGCGGCACATGATGTGCCGATCCACCCACCTGTTGCAGGCGTACA
>CM070033.1:63637179-63657273 GCA_036250615.1 Ptychadena robeensis | reverse complement strand
AGGGGTTCGGGGGGTAAAATCAATATAACCTGCCCAAGAGCCGGGGGCAAGCAGCAGCCGCCGGTCCACATGTGACCCTATTTGGTTCCGGATCTGGACCAGAGTCCGCCTATTGAGTACCCCGGCTATAGAGTATATTGGCATGTTATTTTATTTCACTTTGTTTTTGGAGTTGTTATTTTCACTTTGTTTGGAGTTTTCATACAAGTCAGAGGGTTCGTTTACACAGTGCAGTTCAGTATAGTCATGCAGCGCAGTGCAGCTAGAGTCATCGCACACCAGACCTGTGCATGCCTTTCACAAAATGCTGCGTGTTACCGAGCATGCCATGCAGCCCGCATTTTTGCAGGCACAGCGCAAGCATCTCCTATACGTGGGAGCGCAGCAAGCTGTGTTTTTTTTTGCTGGTTACGGACACGCTAGCGTCCGTGGTTACCGCTACCATGTCCATTTTCAGCAAAAGGCGCAGCGTGGCTAATGTGAAAGTACCCTGAGTGTTTCGTTGTGGAACTACAGACCATTTGGTTATATTGGGGTTTTTTTGCTCGCTGTTTTGTTTGTTTTTGGCTTTCTTTTTTGTCCTTCAATCAACAGATGTGGATAGGTGACTTCTGTTAATTTATTAAGTTGATTAGTTCTGCTATAGTATTTCAATTCTAGTATCACTTTCATATCTAAAGGTAGCCATAGACCGTTTTATTTGGGGACGGTTTTGATGAAGATCAACTGCCGTGCACGCTCGTGGTGTCCGTGATTTTTGGATCGATCTCATTATTTTGGATGGGGACCTTCTGGTAAATGCTGGCATACAAAAGGGTGCCCGGCTGATTCTCAGCACAACAGGCGATGATGTCATCACTCGCAGGCGATCTACTGAAAAATCGAATGAAGAATGAGACGTCTACGGTCGGCTTAACACGTCTTAACAAATGTGAAATTGTATGGTATATTTACAATGAACAGTTTTGGAATACAAAATCACCTGTCATAGTGTTATTATGCAATTGTGAATTTAACAGCTGCTGAGGAACAAGACAGGGTGGGTACTTCACACTGAAGAATTTTAACAAATGTTTCATTACTATTTAAAGAAGACTTGTCAGACGAAATTGCTTTAAAAGATAACAATACCACGGGGTACATATCTGTGTACAGTATATTACAGTTCTACCTGACTGTACTCCTGGAACCCCGAAATTTAAAGTATGACAATGTAGCACTGACAAGGGGAATTGCAATCATCAGCTTGTATTTATATAAATAATTGCTTTACTTTAAAAGGAAATAAATCACAGTTTTGTATTGTTTAAAAAAGTTTAGGCTTTGTTTGTCATTTTTGCAAAGTTCATCTAAAAATGTCCTTCTAAGACTTTCCTCCCAAAAGATTTAAAATGTTGCTGCCCAAGGGTGTGGGTGGGTAAACTAAGGCCATCTGGCCCTTTTGCTTTCTCCTTCCGGCCCTTTGTCGCCTTTTCAAATAGATGCTCCCCTCCACTTCTTCTCTGCATTGAGTGGGCAAAATGCCTAGAGGTGTCCAAACATTGATTTGGGGAGGATACAGTGGCGTGATCATTTGATGACATTGGTGACAAAAGGTAGTCTCTAGAAATTATCTCTGAATGTTTTAAAAAAGATAACAATGTCTCTGTCACATGTCGCCTATTACACATCACCGCCATCCTTAGTGATGCGTGATGCATGGAATTGGCACACCTATGACAGGTCGGCCATTATAGCCTTTTGGTCCGGCCCCTTTATCAATTTTTAGAAGACAATGTGGACCACAAGTAAAAAAGTTTGCCCACCCCTGTTCTACATGTTCTGCTGTTCCTTTTACAGTGACATTGCCTCTTCATCCTGCTTTTCCTATTTATATAATTAGCTATGTCATTATAAAATTGCCATATCCATTCCGCTGCTGGTGTTTCCAGATCCCAAATCTAGTATATAATTCAACCCTGGCATGAGGTCCAAGGATACAAGGGCGATTTAAGACCAAGACCGATACATTTACTTGCAAGTAACTGGTGTTCACAGGATCACAAAAATACATTCCCTATACAGAACATACACTCTAATGCCGGCCATACACATGCCGAGCTGGGGCGATATCGCCCTCCGATATAGCTCCGGGAGGCTAACGTGATGACGTCATCACGTTAGCCTCCCATTGCATTCTGGGGCCCCACAATCGGCCAGGCACCCTTTGTGTGCCGGCCATAAGCAGCGATGGAGACGCCGTCTTCATTGCTGCTTATGGCATCGGCTCCCATCAGCCAGAGATTTTCCGACATGTTTGATCTCTAGCCGGCCGAGAAGTGGGGCACATCCCGATAAACGGCCGGATTTTAACCTGACTGACGGCGAGAGCGCGCACGCCAGTCGGTCAGATTAAAATCCGGCCGTTTATCGGCATGTGTATGGCCAGCATTATCCATATTAATAGAGCTATGCTGTACAGTTAAGGCAAAGCACAGTTTGCCAAGGTTAAACTATTGCTGTTTGTGGGGGGTTTTGGGCCGGATTATATTCTGGTTACTTGAGAGTTCTGGTTGTTTGAATTTTTGATAATGGGGAATCTACTGTATTAACATTGGTTTTCTAATTAAAATGCATGACTTTGATTTGCTAGTGGTTAGAGAGCTTTCAATGTGAATATTATTACGGGAAATTCAAAAGTAAATTGCACAAAAACTATGCAGAAAACTGTTTCTGTGTGATTTCCCAGATGTGCACCTTTGCAGTTAACCCTTTCTCCCCGGGTGTGCCAAAGGGACTTGTACTGGATACAGTGATAACTGTATCCAATACAATTCAAAGTAAAAAAAAACACAAAACACGTTTCCAATTGTAATAAAATATAAAACATAAATATAAATACATACTGTTTTGAAATCCATCATACAAAAGAAGTATTTTAGTTAGATTTTATCATTCAAATGATACCTTTTTTTTAAAAGTTTTTTTGCATAATTGTGTGTTTCAAACATTATTATATTCAGGATGTCTATTAGTCCCTTGTACGGACATATTTTGGGAAGTTACAGGCCTACAACATAAAAAAAAAATCCTTTGGTGTGCTTTCGGTACAGAAATCTGGACCTTGCAAGAGCGCTAGGGAGGGTAAAGGTAGCCATACACCAGCTGTCAGTCTACATCGTTTGATAGTAACACTACACAGCTTGATTGATGTTCCAAACAATCGATTCCTTTTGATAAAGCGTCATTACTGCTTCCTGCCACAAGAGGGCACCTGGAATACAAAAAAAGAAATGTAAATTAAACAATCAACTGAAATTTACAGATATGTCCGATCATTTATTAAGCAATTTTCTGTTTGAAAGATCGATCACTGTTATTTAATTGTACCAGGTGGGCAGGAATCGATTCCCCGTTTAATCAACGCAAAAAGTTTGAACTGCGTCTGGCTAGTTTTATGTGTAGTTTTATGGATCCTGTGTTTGATTACTCATGTGTAAAGACATGAGTAACCAAACAGAATCCATAAAACAATACATATGGAGGCTGGAGACAAAGGTATTTAACAAGAGGGCAACAAGATATGAGAAAAATGGATCACACAGCAGAAGGACCCATAAAGTACATTTTGTGTGTTTTCTACTGTTTTTCTAAAGATTTTTCTAAAGTAAAATATGATCTAGTGTTTTTATGCCCATTTAATGCATGTGAAGGTGTGCATTGCTTGCATTCAGTTATATATCTTTCTCAGTTGGCTAAGAGCCCCTTTGTCAATTTTCGAAGAACCTGCGGCAAGCACCTTTATATGATATAGCATGTAAAGTACAATGCTAATAGACCTGAGTTCCTGGAGCTATTGTCTTCTAAGCTCTGCTAACCTTTCACCAAGCTGAAATGTTTTATTATGCCACTTGTTACAGCAACATGTCAGAGACAATCAATGAACAATTTGTAAGCTGTAAAAAATGAAGCGGTACAAAAGATTCTATAAATAAAACAGTAACCAATAGCATAGAAAATAAAACACAAGAAATTAGGACAGAAATGAGAAATACATTTACTCACCTGTATATGAACTTGTCTGTTAAAGGCAGTGGTTCCCAAACTGCTGAGGGGGCGGGAACCCCTGGGGGGGCGCCAAGGTACTCCATGGGGGCGCTGGCCCTCATACTTGACCTGTGTTTGAATAGGGAGGGGGAGGCTTGATAATGTTGCTAAATAGAAATGGGGTGCTCTGCAAGGAAAGTTTGGGAACCACTGGTTTAAGGAATGACCAACAATAAGAGGAAATTGTAGAAACTAAATTGCCGTTGTGATCTGAGAACTAGAATATTATCCCCACTACCAACAGCAAAACCTTCACCTATATAAAGGTGGTAGCCTCTTGGTGTTGCTAAAGAGGTGGATATATTGTGAAGGAGCACAAATCTATGGTCTGACAGATGAGTAGCTAGCAGCAGTCTTGTCACTGAGGGGTCCCTGAATTGCTGTTGATTATTTAGTTCCCAGGTGCCCAACCTGCGACTCTTTGGGCATACTTCGGCGGCCCCCCTCAGTCCCCCTCTTGTGGCCCCCAAAACCTGTTATTGCATAGGGCATAGGAACTCACCTGTCTGCTGATCCTACACTGACAGGTCATCGCCCGGTAACTTGTAAGAATGGGAAGAGGAGGAGAGGTGATAAACATGATAAGCGTATGTAAAAGCCGATCAGCGACCCAGATGGTGCCTGAGCAAGTTCCTCGCCTCTCCTCTTCTCCTCTAGTGTTGGCAGGGGATCAGTGGACAGGGCCTATGCTCCCACTGTTCCACCAACGAATGCTGTATAATATATATTGCGGCACTTATAGTGAGGAAAGAGGCATATAACCTTTGAGCCTTTGATGATATCTATGAGACACATATGCTTGGAGTATAATTTAAAACAAGTTTTGTTATTTAAAAATTAAACATTTTTCTTCTAGCTCTGCCTGCTGTAATTTATTCATTATAAAATGCTTATACAGTCAGTTTTGATTGAAAATGTTATGTGCGGCCCTTTGGTGATGCTGAGGGCCGCATTTGTGGCCCTCCATATCTACTCAGTTGACTACCACTGATTTAATTGGTAAGATGAATGGGGGGGGGGGGGGCCCAAGCCATTTACACAGAAATTAGATAGATTAGAGGTCTTATTAGTTTTACTTTTATTATTATCTTTATAGCGCCAACATATTACCCAGCTCTTTACAGAGCATATCTAGTCATATCACTTTGGGCTTCAATATACCTAGATGTGCAAGAGACATAAAAGGAAGCTATGACTTTTTTATATGAACCTACCACCTCACTGGGCACTTTACACTATCAGCAATGCTGATAATTACTATTACTACTAATCACTGCTCAAAATAAAAAATGTTCCTTACAGCAGGAGATGCGATTTTCGGGCTCTTCCCTCCCACTGCGTGACGTACCTGCTGCGGCAAGCTTGTAAAACAATCCTGGCAGGGATGAAGTCCGTAGTCTTGTGTGACTTGGAATGCAGCTTCACATCTGCAGAATATAACATGATGTAATCGAAGCTCCATCTAGTGGCTGTTTTATAAAATTACAGCCCCATAGTTAGAATGAAGTGTGGGCGGAACTGTTTCTATCTGCCCTTAATAAATATGATTTCCCCGGGAATGAGCAAGTTAGGAACGTGAGTACATTGTTTTTTTTTTTACTCTAGCAGTTTTCACAAATGTATACTGCTGACAGGTGAGTATTATGTCAATGTAATGTATGTGTTTTTTTTATTTTGAGTATAGAACCACTTTAAAGTTCATTTGTTTATTTGTGAATTGTTTTACATCTATATTCTTCTTACTTTAACTATTTTCTTCAACATGGTTGTGTTGCACATTGTATCAGAATTTAATGAGCATTATGGTATTCCCAAATAGATAGCACACTTTAAGCTGTTCTCCTTGTGCTTTCTCTCTCTTTCATTGAAGTGTCCAAAATTCTGAAAAGTGTTGATTAAACATGAAAATAAACACTTATCTGTTAAATATTTTAGATTATTTAAAGTAGAACAGCTGTGAGTTCTCTTTCACACTATACATGCATTTCCAATGGTACACAGGTGTAGATAGAAAACCAGTGTTACTGTTTGCACTGATTGTTATAGTGCACATGCAAGTGTATCCAATAATGCATGGGTGTACTGGGCCATGGGTGTACTGGGCCATGGGTGTACTGGGCAACACACCAGTAGAGCACTACAACGCAACGCATAAAGTGCAAAAGAGTCTTTGAAAAGAAAAAAAAACAATGTGTTGATTACAACCCTAACCATAAGTGCATTATTAAGTACTTGGGGTACTTATCCAGAGTGTCAGGACAGTGTTTGAGCAATTGTTATTATACAAATACTACTAATATCATTATATATAACATGGCTAATATTAGAACAACCCAAGTAATCAGTCTTCTCTAAGCACTTCCCTAATCTCCCTTTGTTGTAGTTTTTACACAGGTGTGCGCCTTTTTGTAAATTCATGTATTCCCGCTTAGTTATGAGATGCTTCCAGATTTATAACCAGATTCTGCTAATCATAAAAAAATATATTTTCCCATCACCAATGATTTTCCTTATTCTTGTCAATTGAATTTCAGATGCGTTTCTACTTCTGATTTCCCTAAAATTTGCATAGTACAATCTTCACAATTATACAGAATTTGAATTGGATTGACATGATATTTAATCATCTTTGTGGTTGGCATTTTTCTTAATGAAAGCATAGAAATTATATACATTGCTATTGTTGCAGACTTAATACTTCCATTGGCAGTGCATTTACTTTATGTATTGCTGTTCATTCTGTTTATGAAATGTTCATTTCTATTTATAAAAAAACACATACAAAATATACAATCCTTTACATTTATAATGATTTGCATATGCACCATTGTTGTTATAAGCTGTACCTGGCATGCTGATGCAGTAATCTTTCTGGATGTCACTGCATCATCTTTGGTAGAAGTGGCTACAGAGAGAGGTGTGATTATATAAAGGGATTAAAAATAAAAAGTGAATTTATCCTAGTTGATAAAGTGCCCATACACGTGTCAATACACACTCGATCAATAAACAAGCGATCACGGAGTGATGACACTTCGTCGATCATTCAGGGAATCAATGCACACCACTTTGCATGATCAATTCCTGGTCGATACTTTGGACGGGGACCCTGGTCTCCATCCAAAATAATGGCGGTCGAACAGAGATTTACCAACATGTTGGTTCAAACAAGGGTTTTACAGTTTGATTACTGATCAATAGCTCTTCAAACAACCGCCGTGTACAGTGAATGATCGTTGAGGAATCTAGTGAAAAATCTACCCCAGTACCTTTAAACCACAGTTTGCCAGAGCTCTTCTTTCCTTCCTGTGACCCATAAGCCCCCCATACACCTCACAATCTTACCATACAATTTCTGTACAATCAACTTTTGTTCTACCAAAACCATGTAATATGAGGACCTTTCTTAACCTTCCAATCACTATGTATTCTATCAGAGAGGACCCGGCACTACATAGTTGTATAGGCCTCATCTACCAATGTTTTAGGCCTCAGTACACAGCCCCATAGATTGCAGGCAGATTTGGATGTGAGCAAAAGAGAACTGAAAGCTTCAGCTTAGTAAAAAATTAGGTTTAAAGCCCCCCATCACTTCATACAATTTCCATTAGATCTACCAATAACCATGTAGTATAGTGTCCTCCCTGATAGAACACATAGTGATTGGAAGGTGTAGAAAGAGTCTCATATTACATGGTTTTGGTAGAACAAAAGTTGATTGCATAAAAATTGTATGGTAAGATTGTAAGGTGTATGGTATATATATATATATATATATATATATATATGTTCAAAGTAATAGGATCGGCTAGGAATGTACCATGCGATCTGACATGCAGGAGATTCCTGGTTAATCTCACCAGGTGGTCCAACCAATTTTCGGCCAATTGTCTTTGGGAGCGAGCACAGCAGTTGATCAGCCAAAAAATCTGGAGAACATCGGGCCGTGTATGGCTACCATAAGTCAGAATAGTGCTGTCAGCTAGAGAGAGGGAAGAGAGAGATCTGCAGAACTAGGCTGCCTTTTGGCTCAGCCCATTGTCAGTTCTCTTCTTCCTCTGGGGATTGCACATAGTCCACCCTCCCCTACATTGCGAGCAAATCAGACAAGCCTGAAAGATAGACAAACCGGAAGACAACCATGGGGGAACTAGCTATAGACAGTAGGCAGTGTGTATGTAATGTGTGTGATTTTGTCTCTTTGTGAATTATATATATTTCTGTTAAATTGGTGTGTGTATATATGATGCATGCTTTTGCATGGTGTGTGTGAAAATGGGAGTTGTATTTCAAATAAAATTGGAGGGCCATTTCACACTAGCGTTGTGGCTTTATTGAATTTTTTTTACTGTAACAAATGTGCTAGAGGTAATGCTACCACATTTGTTACCACTGCATTACTCCATGATAACTGTTCAATTTTGTCTAATCAATGTAACAATAAACTGATATCATTGAGAATGACACTTTTTTTTTACTTTCACTGGGATATAGGCTAAAATTTGTCACCTATTATTACAATGATAGGGCTACCTATATAAGGTCCAATTGAAGTTATATAGTCATTGCAGAGAAATCTGTCTATTTGATGCTTACCTCTGCTTTAGGTTCTGCACAAAATAGTGCAAGTTTCTTATTCATTTGTGTATAGTGTAATGCAGTTGCGTATTGTTACTTAGTAATGCTGAAGAGGTAAGTAATGTTAGTTTAGTAATGCTGAGGATATTTGACAGCCAGTATTAGCCACCTCTTCAGTTCAGCATGAAAAATGTGGCACCACCCTGATTTAGTGTCATAATTCCATCATTGGTGTTAGGAAACTATATAGATGTAATCCTATGATTACCACGATGGTTTCCTCTCCAGAAAACAACACACAACAGGTATCAGCAGAATTGTTAGAGGATGTGATCAGAATTTTACATGCTTCACCAGTTACTCATATTAACATTCCTCTTTGTTAGCCATGAAGCTACCAACACTAAGGTGATGCATACAGTATACAAACAGATGTGTTTCATTTTGAGACTTTATTATTGACCAACAAAACTTGCATTCATGATTTTGCTTGTGCAAACTAAAGTCTTAGGGCTTGTTTCCATTACGTCGGGAGCCCTCCGCTAAGCGTACACGCTTAGCGGGGGTCCCCGACGTAGCAGATAGACTTACCTGCTCGGCGGACGGGTCTGTCTTCATTGCGCCGACCCGATCCGCCGGTGTCAGGCTGAACGTAGTCGAGTACGTTCAGCCTGTACACCGGCGGATGTCTAAACAGACCATCCGCCGGCAGCCTGAGTCTATGGGATACGTCGGGACCCCTGCTTAGCGTATACGCTTAGCGGAGGGCTCCCGACGTACAATGGAAACAAAGCCTAAATGTAGCTTTAGAAAACATTTAGGAATGTTTTTGGTTATTTCCTTGATAGTGTACATATTATCAGGGATTGCACATAAGTAGTATGCTGGTACGCAAAATGGATTAAAACCTTTTCGCGTACCACAGGAGGAAAGAGGAGAGATGCAGGGAGCTTTCCCCCCTCCCCTCTGATGAGAAGGAGCCTTGCTTTGATAGCAAGTGCTCTCTAGTGACATCTGGTGGCTGAAGCTGATATTGCAGATTGAGTTGAGGTTACAGCTCCACACAAATTCACTTTATCATGTCTACACTCATGCGAAAGTTTTTTTTTTGCTTGCCAAAATTCTTTTAGTTTTTATTGTTAAATGTATACAGTTTATGTCACTTGGATAACCACAGGGAAACTTAGTGGTGTCAAGTTAGTAATGTAAATTACTAATCCCCAAAAAATGGACTTCTAAGAGTGTTTGAGATCCGGGGGATGAAAATCAGAGTAGGGCATATATAAGGGTAAAATCTGATGACAGAAAAATTGCACTACTGAGGTATGATACTGAGATCTGAGGGTTCAAACTGTGTTGTACTGTGAGAGTTACATGGGACCCAAAGCCAGCTGATGACCTGTGGATGGAGACAGCTAATTGGAGGATCAATCAGGAACAGGAAGGTCCATCTGCAGCAGAATCTACCATGCAAGTGAGGAATAGGACCCTTTTAAAACCACGCTACATATGGGGTGAGTACCACACACCATCTCCTGGTACTCATTAAAAAAGTTTTGTGCACCCCTGCATATTATCTTAATTTCTTATCCACATTACCAATATATACATCCAGGGTCTCATTGTTGCTCTGATCTGTGATCATCATCAACATCAGATTTGGTGATGTCACTAATGACATAGTTAAGCTTACTTGAGGCTTTCTTAACCAATCTGATGTTTCTTAGCCCACCAGTTTTTAGATCACTGGTCATCATATGGGCAGTTCTGACATAAGGACGCAAAGCCCTATTACACAATGAAGATGGCTGCCCCAACACTGAAACAGTGTACGAAAAGGCTTGGAAAATGAGTAATAGGGAAAACATCACCAGCAAGCTCATGGCCCCATACGTGCACAGATATTAGCGGCCGACAGATTAAAAACGATCAATTTTTAGATCGGTCGACTGAAAATTGGTGCATGCCCACATGGTCCGATCAATTAAATTTGATCGTAATTGTAAAAAATATCGGAAAATTTTGATCGGTTGAGTACAAAATTTAGTACAAATTACGATTCCAAAAAAAATCGATCAAAAAAAACCCAAAAAAATCGATCAAAAATTGGTTATTCCATGTGGAGTATGTTCTATTTTCCATCAATCAATCTCCAATTGTACGACTGAAAAAAATTGTCGGATGCTAAAATCTGTGTATGTATGGGGGGCATTAGACAATGTAGGGTTGACCAGGGCCACCCTGAGATTACCAGACTTGATTGCAAGTAGGTGTTTGTTTCACCCCAAACTTTCATGGGCTGCACACTCAACTTTCAATTGTGGCTCCAGATCAACCAGACTTTTTTAGATAGTGTATGCCATACTTGGGCCGCCACTGATAACATACTTTGGATAAGAAAGAAATGTCCACACACTGTATATTGGAGGGGATAACTTTACTAAACAAATACTTCCAAATTCACGCTGTTGGTGAGCCCATTGGCAGTGTACAGTTTGCAGGGTATTTAGTTGCAAAGGATATTTTCATATACAGTCTAAAGCCCCCCATACACCTTCAGATTCCTCCATACAACTTTCATGAGACCTACCAACAACTATGTAGTATAGTGACCTCCCTGATAGAATACATAGTGATTGGAAGGTGTAAAAAGGTCCTCCTATTACATGGTTTTGGTAGAAGAAAAGTTGGTTGTACAGAAGTTGCATGGTAATTGTATGTGGTGTATGGGGGGCTTAATACATACGGGGAAGCTGAAACTCTAACTCAGAAGAGAGGAACTGATGTCTTTGTTAAGCCCCCCATACACCACATACAATTACCATGCAACTTCTGTACAACCAACTTTTCTTCTACCAAAACCATGTAATAGAAGGACCTTTCTACACCTTCCAATCACTATGTATTCTATCAGGGAGGTCACTATACTACATAGTTGTTGGTAGGTCTCATGAAAGTTGTATGGAGGAATCTGAAGGTCTATGGGGGGCTTTAGAGAGTGGAGAAAAGTCTCTAGTTTCTAGGCTGTGTTCAAGGGGGAGTCCTCCGTTCTCAACTCCTTACCCATCAAGGACACACACTCACATGTTATAGTTGGTTCCTACAGTCCTACTAGATCCTGGGATGCCCTGGAGAGATACACAGAGCTCTGGTACACTTTAGCAGGCAAAATGGCAGGAGCTTCTCCTATATGACACATCAGCACCTCCCCTGTTACTGGGCATATCACCTCACTGTTCAAGGAGATTTCCAGAACTTGCTGGAGCATTATTAGCGATCTAAGCAATATACAGTGAAAAGCAATTAACTGTCTCATTGCCAAACAAGGGCAGCATCTAATTTGTTACACTACACTACAGTAATACAAATGACATTCAATGACATAGTCATTTGTCCTCTGCTTCTCATTTTTTGGACAAAGCTTGAAGGTTCAGGTCTTCTTTAATGCAAAGTATGCTTCTAAAATACTGTTGTAGTGCAAATATCATACTTGCTATCTTATTCTGTGGCACCTTGACTGGTCTCCTGGAATTTCGAACATTTTATGGCCAAATGTGGAAAGTGTCATAGTTAGAGACACTAAGCTCAGTCAAGAAGAATGGACTGGTCACCAGTTCTAGGCAGCTGAAGACCCTTTTAGATGTTGCCTGTGTTCACTTGACCAGACATTCAAATGAATAGATGTAGAATTGGAATCATTCTTAAACACAAACACTGAAATCAGACATCAATTTATCCTCACCAGTGAATTTAGGGCAGATCAACCCTTTGAGCTAATCAAATTGATCATATGCTTCTTCATTTGTTCTCTTGCAGGAGAACCTTTCTCTGAGAACTTGCTATCTCCACTTACCTTATCCCTCCCCTCCTCCTCTATGTAATGGAAAGTGGTTATGTCCACCTAGTTTACAGAGACAATAGCCTCAGCGCAAATTATGTTTTTTTTTCCAAAGCAGCTTGGAAAAAAATACCTATAAATTTGTTAAGCTAGCCATACATGGTTCAATTGACATCAAATCGATCATCAATTCGATCGAAGTTTTCGATCATTAAATCGTATGTCGATTATAATTGTATCGAAGTACATACCACATTGAGTATGCAATCAAAGCCCAACTTCGATTGAATTTAATCGTTTTTAAACATAGAGTAATCAAAAAGCGATTGTCACAGAGTGATCAAAAAGGGACCATTGATGTTCACAGAGTGATCAAAAAGGGACCAATGATGGTCACAGAGGGATCAAAAACCCATAGGTCATATCTTTGCATTTTAATCCAGTACATTATAATAATCGTGGCAAAAGGACACTGGGGGGCACACATTACATTAGGAGATGTATTTACAAAGATCGCCATTTGCATGCTTGTGTGTCAGTGAACAGACACACAAGCCATTACAATGCATGCTTGCATGGTTTAAATGACTGTATTGCATTTCCCTCCTCCCAGAAGTTACAGTATGCTAATTGATTGAATCGAATCTCAATTGGACGGGTCAAACAACAGTACAAAAAATGAGACACAATGTGGGGACAATCAAGCAAAAATTTCCAACTGGTCCGATCAAATTTCGATCAAGCAAAATGACAATTAAAATCGAATTTCAACGATCGGACCATGTGGACATGCTTACATTTTCAATCGACTGACTAAAAAAATGGATCGAATTACATTGATTGTACAGTCAATTGAACCATGTGTGGCTAGCTTAACAGTATACAGCAGCAACAATGGAACTTTAAGATAGCACTGGAGAAGCAAGAACAGGATTAACAGGTATTGTTTTCTTTCAAATATTTAGTGTGTTTCCTTGTGCAATGTATGACATATCTAGTAATGGTAATCATCCTGCACAGGGCCATTTCTTGGTTATGCACCACAACTAGTCTGCTGTGACATGTTACACTACCTCTTTTATACAATGGACGCACATGAGAACAGCAAGGGTAGGACTTTGCAGTTACCACTCCTTGTGCTTCTCTAAAAAGATGAAAGGGGGAAGTAGGGCCGCAGACCGTAAAGAGCCAGAAACTTCCCTCTATTGGTAGAGATTGTGGTGCCTTCACTACTGATTTTGGAATTTGTGCTTTAGTGTCTTCTTTTGCGCACTGGATCCTACACCAATAACAATAAGCATTGCATATCTTGCAACAACTAAAAATACATTTAAAATATATACATATGTATTTTTGAACCATGTATTTAGCAGTTTGTCTTACATTATGCTTTAAGTATAATTCCGAGGATAATGATCTCTTATCTGCTATAATTATTTTCCTTCTCTATAATTTGCAATGCTCCTATTAAGTATGGAAGATTAGGCACGTCAAGCTATGAACTATAAGATCACAGACAGGAAACTATTAGCCAATGATTAATGGTCAGCTTCAGTACTAATCAGACAAAGGAAGTACAGTGCAGACAGGTCACTAATACAAGTATGAAGCAAATGATTGGGAAAACCTGCCATTGCAAAATGTCAGCATTGTATCAATTCCTAGAAAATGGCAATGCAATCTGGATATTCAGGGGTAATGCATTTTATTGAATCATATGTAAAATGTTTATCACTGTAGGATACATTCCATATGTGTATATATAAAGTAAATACAAGCTTGTAAATACAAGCTAGATATAATAAATCAATTTACTGGCTTACAGTCTTGAAAATAGTGATGAGGTATTTTGTATTCCAGATATGTATTATATTAATGTATTACCTTTGTGCCTGTTACTTGCCTGAATGGCCCAGTTAAAACACGTTGTGTGGAGTATGTCCATGGAATTCACTATATTTGCAAGTTGGGTTTCCTGCTTCACCGTGTAGCTGAGCCAAAAAGTGTCAGTTTCCATGCAGACTTCAGAAAAACATTGCTAATGGAATGGTGTTCATTGAGGAGACACCGGTAGCAGAAAAGAGGCATTCAAAAATACTTGTTTTTCTTCATTTTGTATACAGTATGGAAAGGTACAAATAGCTGAGATTTTTCTTTTTTATAAGTATTAAAGGTTTGTTCACAGAAGTATCTTTCACACTATCCCTGCCCTTACATTTCGGGTAACGTGCCTGCCGTGCAGGTGCAGCACAAGCATCTCCCATACACTACCTAACGCAAGTGCAGCACAGTGAAAATGCGTTTTTTTGCTGGTAATGGATTCGGTTAGCGACTGCTGTAGCGTTACCGAGTCTGTTATCATGCAGCTGCAAGCACAGAGTGTGAACCAGCCCTTACACATTTTTAAGAAGCAATAAAAGTATTAAAATGTTTAACTGGTTTCTGTAGCTGAAGGCATGATGGAGATGTTTAAAAATCACAACAGATTAATTGAAATGTCTGCTGTTCTTCCTTCATTTAATTTTGCAGCATGGACTTGGTAGCCTGACAATTTTCTAATACAAACAGCAGGATTTTGTAACCTGTTAAACTCACCACACATTTAAAATTCTCTGTGCCTATGACTGTAATCAGCATAGTGACACACAATTTCAGGCTTTGTTATCATCTTTGAGAATGAATTATTTCATAGTACACTCAGCAAAAGAAAAAATTTTAAGTGTAGAGAATCATATTATAGGGCAGTGGTTCCCAAACTTTCCTTGCAGGGCCCCCCTTTTCTATTTAGGATCATTGTCAAGCCCCCCTCCCTATTCAAACACATGTTAAGAATGAGGGCCCGTGCCCGTGCCCCCCCAGGGGAGGCCCGTCCCCAAGTTTGGGAACCACTGTTATAGGGGAGGATCAGGGAATGAAGTAAATCTGTAAATTTTTGGTAAAATTAGCAATTGTTGTCAAAAGGACAAAAGGATGGGCCTGTACTAAAAGGAGATGGGCCTTCAACACCAACTTCTTCTATTAACATGGTTTCAGATGCTTTACTACAATGAATATTTTACTCACATACAGTTTAGACTTTATGGCATTGTAAAACATGCAATATATATTAATTCTAGGTAATCTAGGAGTCTTTCATTAGAGGGGTCTTAGTGTAAGAAGTCATCATTAACATATTTTATGTATAGAAACATGAGGCTCTGCATAACATCCACATAGCACCAATGGAAGAGAGCTCACCAACGACAGCATCCCCTTTTTTTACGGGTAAAGACAAAGTTCCCCTTGCCGTGTAGGAAAAGTGTTATTTTGATGATAGTGAGGAGCACTTTCAGATGTGTTATCTTTGTAACAATCATCCCATAGTGGATAAGAAGGCCTATAATATCATCTGTCTTCCACGTGTAATGCCATCTCTACCCTTGTGATTTGCCAATAATTCACAGATGTGTAAATTGAACGATCAACACCTAATACAGTCTTTTTAACACCAACAGGATGATGTAAAGAGCAGGATGGTTCCACAATGTTCACACATCACATGTTGTCCTTTGACAATCAAGAAGGTTTTATGATTTCCCAATGGCCCAGTATGTAGCAAGTTTTGTGAACTTCTGCATGAATGTAAATGGACTGGGTAGGCAAAATTTTAATCACGTCATTTATCATTATGATATTATTTACACCAGGAGAGTTAAGCTGCATTTTGTTACCCTTTAGCAACACTGCTCAGTTCTAGTACACATGAAAAGCAATGCTTTTTTAAAGTGTCCCTTTCAAACAATAGTGTGAACTGCACAATATCACATCAAGAAGAATATGAATGCAGAGGAACAGGTTGCAATGCTCTGCAATTAAAGATAACATGCTCCAGAGTACAATAAGTGGATTTCCTATGATATTGGAAAGCATCCTTTTTGCTTGGGTTCAGAAAAGCACCCTTGTATGAGAGACAAATGGTCCCTATTTAAATAAATATATATTTATAAATAAATGAAATAAACGGTGTCCATGATTACTTATCTAGTAAGAACCATGTGCCATGCTTCTTTTTGGCATGACATTATGATCATGACAAAAATGGCTATGGGATTATTGGGGAAAACACATTGTCTATTACCTTGCTGGATGCTGCAAATGCATTACCATACAAGACAAATGTAAGTGAGTTGTAAGGGATTTTGCTAACTCAAACAAGCACATGATCTGCACAGTACAAGCAAACATACAAACAATCACTACATTAGGACCACTGACTTGTTGAGGAAAATTGAGAGTAAATGTGCTTGACTAGCCAAGCATGTCTCCAGTCCTCAACTCTTTTGAGCATCTGTGGGTTTCTTATGCCCACCAACTTAGTGATGTCATTATGGAAGGGGAAAGGATTCCAGTGACAGCCTATGATGCTCTAAGGATCTCCATGCCCAATAGAGTACTAACTTTTGCTGAAAGTGGTTTAGACATTACTATGTGTGGAATATTTGTAGGGACAGCAAATGTTCAATGTTATACAAGCTGTACACTGACTACTTTACATTATATCACAGTGTAATATCTTCAGAGTTGTTATTATAAACTATATTTACTATGTACTAACTTTTAATGTATACAACGTGTCCACAGAATATATCTGGCTTTCAAATACCTGGCTTTGCGTAAGGGGGTATTTCCACATGCGTCGGGACCCCCGCCGCCAAGCATCATAACATCACATGCTTATGTTCTCGTTATGAAAAGCCTGTATACATAGTTTTAATTAAAATTGGTCATGAGTCACAATTCTTTAACTAGGTCCTGCACAACAGGAAGTGAGAGTAAAGGTGCCCATACACCTGACCATAGTCGCTCGATAGATGGCTGTTTCGAGCGCTGACATCACAACATGCCACCCCTGTCTTCGAGCGGAATCAATAAATCCCGCTCAAAGATAGGGTTATCAGACTTGACCATAAATCACAGTCGATGTCCATGCAAAGCAATGGCTGAGCTTGATGACGAAGCAATGCTGCGCCCCGAGCTTCTTCGATATCAAGTTGAGCTTGATGACGTCAACCTGCTGAGCTCAAAGGCTGATCCATGTCACGGGCATCGATGGCCACCATACACGTGCTGATATGTTGTGTGAGATCGATATATCGAGCATCAATCTGTTAAAATCGTTCACAAGTATTGAGCTATCGATGCATGTTCGATCGATCAATAAAAATTTACCAACATGTCCGATAACCCTTCCATCGACATGTTGATCAATTTTGTCAATCTTTGGTCAATTGATTCAAGTGGTCATTGATCGATTTTTCTGTGATTGATGGCTAAATTGATCGCATGGAAATATTGATACATGTATGGTGGCCTTTAGTCTCTTTACAAAGTTTGCACATTTGCCACAGAAACATGTGTGTCTGGCAATATTCACTAGGGGAGCCAAACTTTTCTATAATATATATATATACCCTGTTTCCCCGATGATAAGGCAATGTCTTATATTTTTTTGAAACTCCAAAATATGCCCTAGGTCTTATTTTCAGGGGGATGTCTTATTCTGATCACTCTGTACCAATCATTGTCCCCATTCACTGACTCACTTTTTTTGAGTTCTACCGGTACAGCCGGGTAACAGACTCCGTTACGGCAGGGATCAGCAGCTTGCTTGTCCTTCCTGCACTGTACCCATTGTACCACCCGAATGGGAGATTTGGGCAGGGGAAGGTATTGGTGGGTGTCTTATTTGCGGGGGTGGCTTATTTTAATGTTTTGGGCAAAAATCGGAGGTAGCTTATTTGATAGGGATGGCCTATCATAGGAGAAACAGGGTATTGATATAAATTGTTTTGTTTAAAAAGTTTATTGGTATGGCAAGCAATCCAGGGTGTACTCTGTATAACTGTCTTTATACATCCATCCATCCAAACAGCATACTGTAATCCCAATGAGTCATAGGATCCCTCATCAGATAATTGAGGGGTTTGTAGCAGGGCCGTTTTAGCATTTGGCCTATGCAAACTTGTTGCATGTCAACTGAGGGGATGTGCTACCAGAAAAATTGGAGGGGGGGGGGGGGGCGGTTGGGGGTGTACCACCACCAGTTGTTGAGTGGTGGGGTGAGTCTACCAGAGAAGTTGTTGAGTGGGTGGTGGGGGTGCTACAGAAAAGTTGTGGCGTGGCTGGGGAGTGCTACCAGAGTTGTGAGTGGGTGTGGGGTGTTGCTACAGAAAAGTTGTTGATGGTGGGAGTGCTACCAGAGTTGTTGAGTGGGTGGTGGGGTGTGCTACCAGAAAAGTTGTTGAGTGGGTGGGGGTGTGCTACCAGCACTGTTGATGAACGGGTGGGATGGTGCTACCAGAAAAGTTGTTGAGCGGGATTATGCGTTCATGGGGGGCGCCAGACAAAGGGCCCTGGTTTGTAGCATTATTACTGTACATATGGAAATAGTCCATGCACTGTTCAGAGGGTTACACGTGTGTACATGTATCTGGCTGAGAGCTAGTATTACTAAGTATAGAGGATGCACCCCAATAAAGCCTGTCTGTAACTTCTCACAAGCTGAACAATATGATCATCCTTCTACGGATGGAGAGAGATCTGTGTATAGTGACAACCAT
Source organism: Ptychadena robeensis (assembly GCA_036250615.1). Lineage (NCBI taxonomy): Eukaryota > Metazoa > Chordata > Amphibia > Anura > Ptychadenidae > Ptychadena > Ptychadena robeensis. Next base: position 63,638,172 of record CM070033.1, on the reverse strand, counting down.
GCCCACCATAGATGCAGTCACCTCAGGACTACCCTGCACACCCAGGGACTCGTGCATGGCCGGTGTATGGGTGCTGGCAGGATGTAGTGGGTGGCCAGTGGTCAGACCTGTTGATACATCGCACATAGATGATCTGCTGTGACAGCAATGACACGATTACCCAGCTTTAGCAGGAGGAGCTGGGAGAGGGAAGAGGCAGTGAGGAGGAGGGTAGGTGGGTGGTTATTGTTTTTACATTTCTAGTTTCCTGGTCTAGTTGTCTGTAAACGAGGAGCTGACATATTCCGCTGGAGACTTGCACTGATCAGCCGGAAATCATCATCACACACAATAATACAGCAAATCTCTTCCTGCCAGTGTCGGTGTATCGGTGCCCCATCTCTCCTCCTCCTGGGCCCGGCCGCCGGTGGGGTCGTGTCCTCGGCTTGTTGTGGATCTCGGTGCCGGGGCTGAGCTACAAGATCCCGGAGGCGGCAGTATGAGTCAGTCCCCGGTGCAGACCGGCCTGACTGGGGTGCATGTAAGTCGGCTAAAAGTTTACCCCCTCCCCAGTCTGTACTGGTTTATGGTGAGCCAGGGGCATGGTGCCCTGTGTGACTATACCAGGACTTCCACCAGCTCGCACTGTGCCCACACCGCTCATGGGCGGCTTCTTGTGAACTTTGCTTTCCCTGGGTGTAGTGATCTGTGCTCAGGGTGTATGTAGTAGTCTGTGATCTGTGCTCAGGGTGTATGTAGTAGTCTGTGATCTGTGCTCAGGGTGTATGTAGTAACCTGTGATATGTGTTCAGGGTGTATGTAGTAGTCTGTGATCATTGTGATCTGTGCTCGGGGTGTATGTAGTAGTCTGTGATCATTGTGATCTGTGCTTGGGGTGTATGTAGTAACCTGTGATCACTGTGCTCAGGGTGTATGTAGTAACCTGTGATCTGTGCTCCGGGAGTATGTAGTAACCTGTGATCTGTGCTCAGGGTGTATGTAGTGATCTGTGCT
>CM070033.1:63621190-63631458 GCA_036250615.1 Ptychadena robeensis | reverse complement strand
CGGCGAGACATACATGTCCCCTGGTAATGGGTGCCACCACACACTGATGTTTATCGTGTGGGATGTCCTGTTTACATATTTATAGGGATGATGGCAAAAACACAGCTTGCACGCTAATGGGCCCATCTTCAAAATACCTGTTGATGTTGGCAGAAATGTTAAGCTGATAAAGTTCTGTGCTCTCTGCACACAAGCAGAGGTTATGTACATGACGTTTGGGGCGAGGAGATGAGGAGAGATCTCTGTTCTTTGTAATCCTTCGTAAATAAGTAGGCAGGGCTAACACAACTGCTTTGGAATTCATAACACAGAATATTTCTGGCACATCAACAAAACAATGGAAGTAAACGTTCATGCGTTGTATTTACAAATATGTTTTACTTGTCTTTTTATGACTTGACATGATTTTAACCAAGGAAGAGGTCATGAATGCCAGGCTTTGCTGCAATGTCCCAACAGTAGGCGAAAACCTGTCGAGGAAGCCAAACAAAACTCAGATTTGCAGGTGTGCTTACTTTTTCAACTAGCACTTCAGGGGGGTAAATATTAATTGACAGAACAAGCAGGTTTGTATGCTTTGTCTGCTATAGGGATTGTCTCATTGAATATCTTACATGTGTACAGGTATCCAAAGTTGCCAAAATAAAAAGTGTATACATAGCTTTAGTCAGGGGTGCACATAACTTTTTTTTTAGTGAGCTACTTGGATGAGTACCAGGAGATTGTGTTTGGTACCCACCCCATATGTAGTGTGGGTATAATGCAGTGTTCATTACTGTCCTCTGTCTCAGCCTCCTGCATGGTAGATTTTGCTGCAGATGGACCTCCCTGTTCCTGATTCAGCCTCCAATTAGATGTCTCCATCCACAGGTCAACAGCTGGGTTCAGGTCAAATGTAAATCTCACAGTACAACACTGTTTGAACCCCCAGATCTCATACCTCAGTAGTGCAGCCCTGAAATTTCTTGATTGGCAACTAACCCCTGAGACTATCTGCAGTCCAAATGTAGACCTTTCCACCTGTCAACATTCCATCAGTGCTTTTCGACTCACATATACCTACTCTGACACAACCTCCAGATCTCCAACACCCTTACAAGTCCAATATTTTCCCTGTGGTTATCCAGCTGACATTATTTGTATACATTTAAAAATAAAAACTTTTACAGTAGTGTATACATAATAAAGTGAAGTTGTTTGTATAGCTATTTATTGTGTTCGAGTTTTAAATCTCAATCTTTAAGCAATACCAACTTCAGCCACAAGATGCCTCTAGTGAGCACTCACCATCACATCTCAGCTCCTTTCTCACACATTGGGGAGGGGGGTCCTGCGGGGGTGGTCTTCTCTTTGGAACAACATAGGTACGCATAGCTAGTTTTTGGCCCTGTTTGCATACTTTGCAATTTTATCCAACCATGCCTTCTGAAGCCATTAACTCCAGAGGCAGTAACATGGAGACCACTATTGCCTCATTTATGACATTGACAGTCACATTCATGATGGAGCTTAGGCATTAAGAAAGGACTGAAGGTGGAAAAAAAAGATCAGTAGCTGATGACTAAAGTGCCACAAACAAGATGATGTCTTTCACACATAGAGTGGCCATGTTAGTTTTCATGAATACATCATGATGTGGCCGATGCAGAGGAAGAAAATATACTCCATTGTATTGCTGTGTGCGTTCGCTGCCATCTATCTAGCGCCCATTCATTGTTGCCACCCCTGTCTTTGAGCGGGATCAACCGATCAGGTCAAGACAGGTCTGTCGAACAGGTAACAGACATGTCTGTAAATCCTGATCGAATAACCACGTGATCCAAATGATTGACCTGGAATCGGGCAAAGTGGTGCTTCTTGATTCCCATTCAATCGACGGGTGCTCAGTCCATGCTGCGCTCGAACGGGTCATCTATTGAGCATTCGTCACTGGGTGTATGGGGACCTTAAGACCCTTATGCGATTCTAAGCTTCCATGATTAACCCTCTGGGTGTTTGGCCAGAGTTAACTCAGGCTGAGTTTCATGCATCATGAAACTCAGCACGAGTTAACTAGTGGAAGACTCACGTGTCCGCCAGATTCAGGAGCATTGGCATGTATGTCGATGCTTCCGGGTCTGCCCCCAATCGAGTCACCGGTGACGCGAAGGGGGGGGGGGGGGTAGGCGGCGCCATAGACCTCCAAGTAAATGGAGGAGCGTTGCCTTTTTTCAGCATAACTCCGGCCACATGTGCAACGCCCAGAAGGTTTAAGAAATAAATGAGGTGGGACAAGGCTAGGGAGGGCAGGTCTAGTAGCGTTATTTATTCGTCAGCCAGTAAATAAAGTACTGTAGTAAAGGGACCTCAGTTGCTGCCGCTTCCAATGCATACTGTGAGAATCCGATTGCTTTCAGTAAATTTAGCGAACACATTTTCAATGATATACTTTACCATCCTATAAAATAGGATTTTGACTGGAGTTCAACCTAAAATCCACTTTTTTAGTATTCTGAGGGCTCATGTTATTGTGGGTTTTCAAACCTTACTTTTAATGTGTTTATGTGTTTTTAATAGTACGCAATGAATTTTACAAGAGATACATTTAACCTGCTTTGCCTGTTTAACCACATCTTCGATTATGCTATATCCGAAGCGTGTCAATCGCACCCTCTCAACTGCCATGTGTAAGTTAAGGTGGGTTTACACATGTAGATTTTTTTCTCAACTGCCAATTCGATTTTTTTGTTCGATGTCGTTGTCCAACATCATTTGTTCATGTAACATTAGATATTTTGTTCGTTCATCACTGATATCGAATGAAAATACATTCAAAATTACATCGACAGATAAAAATTTGCCAACATGTTCCATGACCTTTCCAGCTATTTTTTTGTTCAAGGTCGAACAAAATGTATCCATCAAACAAGTTGGCCATTCTAGATTTTTGTTCATTAATCGAATGAAAAAATGTACATGTGTTAAACCCAGCTTTAAAGTTGAATGGAATTTCTCTTTTTGTATCTGAAGTACAGTAACCTCACAGTATGAGCGCTGAGGCCCAATCCCCTCCATGATTGATCAGCTTGTGTTGGAAGGTTGCTGTCCTTATTACATTGAGGATCTTCTAATAAAACAGTAGACCATTAAATGTCACAGGATTTCTTTTAACTTGTTACCAACCATTACTAGTGAGGAGAAGACTGGGTATAGTGCCAAGAGTTAGTGACCGGTTTTTTGTTTGTTATGTTTCATGATTATTGTTGCTATTGTTCAAATTGGTTTCTTCAGTAGTGAAAGTGTGGTTATGTAAATCTAAAGGTTCCCTTACACGGGTTGATTTTTGGTAAATCCCTGTTCCATTGCCTTTACTTTGAATGGGTACCATGGTCTCGATTTAAAGTATTGAACAGGATAGATTGCACAAAGTGATGTGCATCGATTGGCTGTTTAATTGACGAACGCTCAAGCACAGCATTCATCGATTGGGCAGGTATACACCTGTGTATGGGGACCCATAGTGTGGCATCTTGTGTTGCATCTCAATTTAATGTACAGCGCTGCGTAATATGTTGGAGCTTTATCAATAAAAGCTTATAATAATAATGTTAGGAGCAGGATTTTTGCCACCAAGTCAGGTCAACGGAAGCAGTAGAGGGACAAGGTGTGTACACGCTGCTATTTGCAGAACATAAACATTGAGAAGCTGCCCAGATGAGTTCACCACAGGAATGTATAGATCTTCAGAATAACAACCATGAGTTGGCAGCTGTGGAAATCCATGTTTAGGTACAGTGTATGTATAGAAAAGGTTTACTTTGGAGGAAATACATTTTCATTTTTTGTGGTGGGGTCATATATGTAACATAATACAGGTAGAATGGCTAAACTTTTCTGATAATTCCATTTATTTAGCTGTATTTTAAATCCCTGACCTTGAGATTCCTATTTGTTATATTCAGTTGAATCTTGGCATGCGTAGTGTATTTCTTCCAGACCTCCTTTACAGAGAGTGTTCTGTTCTTGCTTCCATAAGGTCCCCATACACGTGTCGGATTCCCAACAGATTCCGGGACGATCGATTCCGGGCGCGTGCACGCGAAACGATCATCCCGGAATCGCGTGAAGCCCACCTTGTCCGATCGATCACGTCCGATTGATCGGGGGCTCAGAATCAGATCGGACAGAGAACCAACATGTTGGTCTTTCTGATCCGATTCTGCACACATCAGGGGGAGTTGCCATTTGTGAAGGAAGCGATCGGACACGGAATCGTCCAGGAATCCGTGGGCCAAGGTGGTATGGTGCGATCGGACGGACTTAATTGGCCGATCGGACCTCCGATTCCCGCTGACATCGCCGGAATCGATCGGATAGGTGATCGATCGGCCATGGAATCCGACAATGTATGGCTAGCTATACACTGGTCAATTTTTTACTTGATTTTTGACTGACCGATCACCACCCGCATTCACGAGATCGACCGCCGATCAATCGAGTTCTGCCCACCCTGAGCGATCAGAATCGACTGAAAATTGGATCGGCTATTGTACCAAGATGTTGTTTTTTTGGGTCGATCGTTTGGCAATCGAAGTACATTGGTGGACCCATAGCTTCCTATGCAGCAGCCTTTTTGAACAATGTATTTTGTGGAATCGGCCATTTTGGGGATCGACTCGTGTCCAAATCGACCACAAATCGGATTTCCAAGGTGGTGTGGCATCAATTCCCAATCGCATGGAATGATCGGATCAGGAATTGATCGGTGACAAATCGACTTGTGTATGGCTACCTTTTATAAAGATAATAATATTAGTCTTGTGCCTTTTTATTTCAAAACTCACAAAGATTAGGAACACTACAAACCACTGGACATTGGACCTCAGAACCCTCAGACAACAATATTCCTGTTTTTCTTTTGTTACTGATAAAGCATGTGCTCTGCTCAGATGGTGCCGTTTACTTTGATACTATTTGTATCTCCCCACCAGTAATTAGTTTATCATTATGAGTCACATGGGCTGTTGGCATCATTGCACTATAGAATGCTGGGGAGAGAATGCTTTTCCAAATAAACCTGCTTGTTAGCACACATAGCAGCAATCATGAGTCTACACCTTGATACAGAAGACATGCAGACATGGTTATTACGTTCAGTTGTTGTTTGACCAAGCAGCTATCCATGAATGGATAAATGTAAGCTGTTTTGACCATAGAATTAATGCTTGTGGAAGAATTAATCCCTGTATATTCTTTCATCACAGTGCCTAAAATTAATGTAGTGGACAAACCGCTGTTTTGTGGGCAGAAATACCTTGCTTAAATGAGGACCATAGGAAAATGGCTCAAATAACAGTTGTGTGAAGAATGGGAATGGGTATACAAGAAAGGAACAGAAAAACAGAAAATATTATTTGTCAACTAAAAGCAGGAAAATTAAGCCACAGTGGGCACAGGGTTACCAAAACTGATTATTGAAATTTTTTTATTTCTTTTGCCATGTTTAGATGGTACAGTTATAGTTCTATATATTTTTTTCATTATTATTTCATATATAATAGAGCATAGCCAGTTCAGGAACAGGTACGGTACCAATTATTAACTGTTCCAACTAACGTACTTCTCATGTTCGGTCTAAAGATTGGATGGCACATACAGGCGTGTATGTTTCTAGAATTCCTCTAGGTATATTAGACCCAGGTAATTCAGGACTTCAAAATTATGTGATCATTGGGGAAAATTTGCAGCATTCTGTACTAAATGGAAGGGACACAATGCATTTTAAGTGTATGGAATAGCATAGGTGGTACATAACATGGGATGATATGTTTGACTCTTGCTATATTCTTAAAAGACATTTGCTGTTAGATTAAGCGTTGAATGTTTAATCCAATGACCAGGTTAAAGTGAGCAGACGTTTGTTACTGATCGGTCAAATGCTGGGACCCCATGGCCACACCATAGTATTGTAAGAGGCTTTGACCAGTGTGTAAATGTAGAAATGACAACACTGAACCCTGCGGGTTGTGAAATAACCTGGGATAATTTACTGAAGATTATGTTTCTGTTTGGCTCTAGGTTTCTCTGTTCACTCCTATCTTAGAAATCCTACCTAGTTGTTATGACATAAGCTACTAACATATGAACAGAAATCTGTACAAGACTTCTTCAGTTCATGGTTAAGACAGTAGGTAATCATGTCCGGAGCACACGCATAGATATGGGCCAGATCGGTTTTCGAGCGGGATTGATCACAGGGATATCAGACATGACCGTAAATCATGGTCAATGTCCATTGCTTTGCATGGAGACCATGGGGTCTCCATGCAAAGCATGATCGGAGCTGGAGACACAGCAGTTCTGTGCCTCCAGCTCCTTCGATGTCCGACAGCAGTGCGAACCTCGAACGGCTCATATAGAGTGCAATAGTTCAGTTATAATTGTTTAGGAACATGACGGGGGCAATAACATTTGAATCACCCATCATTAAATATATATTGCAATTAACATAGCTTAATTAAGTTTGGGACAGGATATACTGCAGTTGCTTGTTAAATGGACATGGCTATATCCATTGTGCTTGCTGTCCAGTCACAACGGTAGAGAGTTAGAGGACTGGGATGCAAAGACTTTGGAAGGTTTACATCATAATGGAAGTGACTTTACCCTTTGCAAGTCTCACAAAACTTTCCCATCTGATCAGGGAACCAACTTATGTGCAATTCCTATTATGTTCTTGGACAACCAATGTCTGCCTTGACACCTGCTGGTGGTATGTTCATGACACTTAAGTGAGCTGAAGAAATTGCTTTGATGAATAAAGCTTATAGACATATTTAATGTTGGAGAACAAATCAAATTATTTTGATGAACTACTTCAACCTTAATAAACTAAATATTTTTAGTTCAAAACCAAATAAAAATTCTAGCTGTTAATCTACATAGATACAAATACAGTCTATTTACTGATGACCAACACTCATTTTATTTTTTCTTGACAGAATCTTAAAGCAGACCCTGACGAATTGTTCAGAAAGTTGGAAAAGATTGGCAAAGGATCTTTTGGAGAAGTTTTCAAAGGCATTGACAATAGGACTCAAAAAGTTATAGCTATAAAAATTATAGATCTGGAAGAAGCAGAGGATGAAATAGAAGATATTCAACAAGAGATAACTGTGCTGAGCCAGTGTGACAGTCCTTATGTGACAAAGTATTATGGATCGTACCTCAAGGTGAGTGACACAATGGGGTTAGAAGTGGGTTTTCACTACTTGGACTGTGAGTGGTGAATATTTTTTTGTTTTACTTTACACTTGCTTAAACCTTTCCAAGATAGATAACCTTGTTGGAAAAAAACAAAGAAGAAAATGGGTTAGGTTGTGGTATGACATTAGACATAAAATAAAAATTGGTGAGTAAGATTTTTTTAACACATGCACAATCTATTGTTGGCTACTTGACCAAAAAAAGTATTTTTCACTTTTCTTAAACCAAAGTCATGTGGTTCTTTAGTGCCAGGTTCGTCACCTCTTGAAGGGTGAATTCATCATATTGGTTGTCATATTCATATTTGGATCCACATTCTAGTTTACATTATACTGTGTACACTAGTATGTTCTTCATATATAACTTTAAATACTTTGTGTATTCTCTGCACTTTCTAGCCTTGACAGTGTAGCATTCTGTACACAGTGCCTTCCATTCCATTCTTATGTACACACTGTTCGTGTTCCTTAGACTGATGTGTTCTTAGATGTTTAATTGTTTTTATATACCTTTGAATACCATATGCAAGGCTACTGAGTCATTCGTTGATAATTACAAGGTGATGCGGAGCCATGTTTTCTATGTAGGTAAATCATAGTATAAGTATAAGCTCTTGTCTCCCAGTGTAACTACTAGCATAAAACATGTCTTACAGTTCTTAAACAAAGTTTGTTTGTCCATTAAACCAACTAGTTTTGCCCAATAAGGGTAGACCACTAATTTTCATTTTCATTTAATATTCATTGATTGTATCGATTATTTTTGTTAAATTATTCTCTGAGCGCTTAATTCAGTTGGAACTTGTAAACTCTGAGAATACTACATAACAGTAACAAACATATTTCCTGATCTGCTTAGATATCTTATCTCTCTGGGTTCTTTACAGTTGCATGACAAAAAGTTGGAGCCACCTTTGGAAACTTTTTTTTTTTTGAAGAGGCTAGGTTATTATTAACTTTAATTTAACATATAAGCCAAGACCCTCTCGGCTTATACTCGAGTCGGGCCCCACTTACCTGTTTGGGTGTTCACTGGTCTTCCTGAGGCATTGGCAGCCTCTTTCTTTGGTATTTGGTATTCTATCTGTGCAATTTTGGAGCTGGTAAAATGTAAACAAACTTGTGGACATTTGGTTAATTTTTTACTGGAGATGGTGGAGTTTCATTTTGAAAAGTCCACTATTTGACTTTCAAGTAGCTGCTGCATTTCCCGCCCTAGGCTTGTACTTGAGTCAATTAGTTTTCCCAGTTTTTTGTAGATAAAATTAAGTACTACCGCTTATATGTGCATAGGCTTACACTGCAGTATATATGGTATGTAGTGCCAACATATTAAATTAGAGTTGATATACACCACATAGATATAACACAAGATAACACACAGGTACAGGTTATGACACAGAAGTAGTGGAGGACCCTGCCCGATCTAACAATATTACAATCTAAGAGGTGGGAAACTCATAAACACATACAGTACACAAGATATATATTTTAATAAAAACACAAGCAAATGTTGTAATGTAATATATTTTTTTTAAACACACACACACATATCATTTTAGAAGTCATCACCTAATGTAAAAAAAAAAAGTTAGGTATTGTATTGTTTGACTTATGAGACATTTTGATGTATAGGAATCAGCTGGATTGGAAAGGTGTCGCTTTTTCATCTGTCTCTGCTCATCATTGTTTATATCAGCAGGGCTTTGCTGATAGAAACAATAAATTATGGATGGAAGATGCGGCCATGGGCTGATGTAGCATCTGACAGCTCCTCTGCCTCCCGGCTAATCTTCTTGCCGGGAAAACTAAGGCTATGTCTCTACGGTGCTATCGCGTCCGTTGGCGTCCCTGTGAAGGGATGCGCTTAGCACAGGGGGTGCCGACGGACCTGTTTCAGATTACCTGCCTGCAGATCCACTGACCAGAAGGTCAGCTTAGTGCTGTACGTCAGTGCCAGTTCTGTAGGCAGGTAATGTTGATCGGGTCCGACGGCATCCCCTCCAAGGTATGCGCTTAGCGCAAGGGGTGCCCGACCCGATAGCACTGTGGAGACATAGCCTTGAATGCTGGCAGGAAACTTCAGCTACTTTTTCACAATCACCACTTGATAAAGATACTGGGAAATAAAACAGTGATTTGTATTATTGGAGGAATCTGTGGGATACTTCAATTGCCTCCTAGAATTCATTACTACAATTTGTCACATGTTTGTCACACTAGAAATCTGTCATGTGGGGACGAGAAAAAAGCTAGCTCTATATGTTGTCGATTATGGCATGCCAATTGTGCAGGCCTCCAGGGACAAATGTTGATGTTTAACTCAATATGAAAAATTAAAGTTTGCCTCTGAGCTGGTATGATGGTAGCTTAGGGCTCCAAAATCCTCAAAAAATATACTTTACTGTTGTTCCCTGAAATTGTATAAAAGATTCCATCTTTTTTTTTGCCAGGTTTTAATCTGAACCTGTGTAGTTTGAATGGGGTGGGGGGCTCAATAATGTTTCCATTTGGAAAAGGGGGACCCTGCAGGAAAAGTTTGGGAACCACTAGGTTATACTTCTGCATGTACATATAGAGGCATTTTATCATCACTATTGCACTATTGTGGATTGAGACAACTATTGATTTATTAAAAATGTTTGTGCTCCCAGCCTAGGATGCAACAGCGACATTTTCTATTCTGAACAGGTATTTTCTTTAATGTCCCTAACCATACTTGTCAACCTTCCCATTTTGGCCAGGAAAGTCATGTTTATTATGTGACCTTCCCAGCCAAATCCCAAATTTTTCCTGTGTTTTGTAGGGAGAGGGCGATACCACCCCACACATTGTAAGCACAAGCAGGGTGAGAGTAACGCCCTCTCCCTGCTAAATCAGCCGAGAACTAAGCGCGATAACAGAAGGTATGTCAGTGACTTCACTTCCGAAATTTGTAGCACGAAAGAACCATGGTCCGTGTTCAAGGAGATATTAATTATTGCTAATTAATATCCCTAGTTAATATGCATCAGTGGGCGTCGG
>CM070033.1:63610872-63621090 GCA_036250615.1 Ptychadena robeensis | reverse complement strand
GGGTTTATAGCCCTTTACCCTTTGTCTTACTGTGACGGGGGAGGGGGACTTACTTCCTTCTACAGTCCGGGTACCAGAAATTATGTCGCTTACGTCACGTCCTCTTTTTCCCCCAGATTTTCTGTTTTTAAAGTTGTGGTATATATCATGTTTGTTTTAAATATTTGAAATGCTTTAAATAGTAATATAGCCAAGGAATAAGCTAACAGGTATAAAAACCAGATTAGTGCACATTGTTGGCTACATGGTGTTTAAAATTCCAGAATAGGAAGGTCTTGGTGTAAGAATAGTGTGTCAGTCTTTATGGAGTGAAAGAGGTAGGTTGTGGAGCAGAACAGGTGATTAAACCCATCTCACCTTTACAATATTTGACATGGCAAGAAAATAATATTTTGTATTCAGATTCACTAGGTCTAAAGGTTCTTTCAGACTCTGTGTTTACCGATTGTGTGTTTGTGTAGTAGAGCCTGCATAGATTTCTAGTCAGCAAGCTTCCTAACTGTAGACAACATTTTTAAGGGGAAAATCTATTTGTAATTCTCAGGACTTTTATGGTCTTAGATACTTAATAGGGACACGTTTGGGTCTAAGTCCACTGGGGTTTCCATAAAATATTGACAGCACACTGTATTTCCACCTTTGTAGTGAGTCTGCCAGGTGCCCTCAAACATCCAACAGTGCCCTCCCATTCCTAATGGAAATGATCATCAGACCTGACTGTAGCAAGTATTAACCTTCAGTATACTGTAGAAATGAATATAGGACCAAGTGAGCTAATTAGGCAGGGGTAAAGAGAGTTGTCCTTATGAAATTGAATCTTGATCGCATATTAGAGTTGCAGGTAGTGAAAAAGTCAAACATTAGATAGGCACTAAAGGGTTAACTGATGAGGAAAATCATGGCTACATGGCATGCAGTCTTCTTTATAAGGAATGAGCCATGGTATTTGGGAATGGGTCACTCATGTGATTTTTGACAGTGTCTTTTTGCCCACTGAGCAAGAAACCGTGAGGCATCCCTGTTTTATTCTTTTGATATTTCAGGAGTTTTATTGAGCTCTTTTAGACTTTTGGACTAGGAAGTATATTTTCATGTTTCATTTTTTAAACACAACTGCAAAGCCTTTTTTGGTTGAGAGACCAAAGGAAACACTTCAGTAGCCAAGGATTAAGTGAACGCACAAAGGTGTGTGACTATGTGTAGACGTGGGTGGAGGCATTTCTGTGACCTGTCATTTCCAGGGTGTTTCTGCATAGCATTTCACTGCTTTTATACCATAGCTAATAAAATGAATTTATATCAGGAAAATGTTCTCAGACTAAACTAAAATGACATTGTGGTTCAGGTTTGTGTCAATAAAGCTCTGTGAAAGAGTTGTCAGTTTGTAAACTAGAGGCTGATTGGTAACAAAGGATTACACCAGTATGTATGAAAATTACTAAATATCAGATACCTGAGGAAATGCTGTCCTAGATGTGTAAAGGAGTGTAGCCATGTCATTAAAATAAATATGTTTTGCATCTTTTGCTGCACATGCTGCCTGGTGAAGCAAAAGACCAATGAACTTGTATAGTCTGTGCTGCATTTCTGATAATGGAGTTCAGTAGCCAAAGCTGTTTCAGTGCACCTTAGTTGCTATAAGCAGGAGGACATGGCCCTGTACTGATAAATCATTGTGCTGTCCTTTTTCACTACAAGTCAGATTAAAACATGGGTAAAATGTTTCTATAGGGTGCTAATGTAGGAAAATCTACTGAAGCCATCTAGCAACTCGTTTATAGGAAGGGACCTGTCAGCATAAGCATTATTCGGGAGCTGCCACTTCTGCTCTTCTTTCACAGCACAGTCTCTAGATTTGTGAAGGAAGTTTATGTGCTGGCGTGTGCTTCTCTTTCTGCAGTCTCTCATTACTTGCTGTTGTGATATATCTGCCTTTTATTGGGTCCCTATAGCACGCACGTCTTGCTATGAAATTTCCTTACGTTTTTAAATGTTGCCTAAACTATGACTTTAACTGACCCAATTTCTGACTCACTCACTGTAGAGAGATTAGATTACCATGCCTAATCATGCATATACTATAGTACTTATAATTACTAGAAATTAACATATATAAATATTACATATATTAACACTGTATTAATACATAATTTTGCTTTTTGTAGGACACAAAATTATGGATTATCATGGAATATCTTGGAGGAGGATCTGCTTTGGATCTGGTGTGTATATAAACTTTTTATCTTAAATTTTTGTTATGAAATGTGTCTAAAGCTATCCATACACTCTGTGATAAAAATTACGATCTATTAAAACCGACCAATGAAAGCAGTTTATCGGCATGAAATCTGGGCATGTCCACATGGTACGACAGATAATATACGATTCTAATTGCCATTTTTTTCGATCATAATTCATTGGACATGTTTTTATTGGTCTGGGAACATCGGGCAAGTTCATAGTGTTTTACCGACCAATTAGTGCCGATGATGCTTATTAGCATATTAAGACTTCCGCCGCCGGCATGTTGCTGCTGCTGACATGGTGGCTATTCAGCATAGCAATGTAGAAGTATTTATATATATATATACTAATAAATATAGTTTACTTGAACCGGAGAGGTTTTTTAAAGTTGTAGTGTATATTTTATTTTATGATATTAGATCGTAAATTCATTTTTTACGATCACATACATTCAGTGTAGCACCTACTAATGTCATGGTATTCATAAATTCCCAAGATTTTGTTTTTTAGCTATAGGTTTTGATGTAAAGATATATTACAATTGTATTGGAATTTATTAGTATATGTAGTATGGTAGTACACAGCATGTATACATCTACATAGTATATACTACACATATATCTGTTGTCTGTAAACATATCAATATATATCTCTATATATTGTTTATCTGTAATATGTCTATATATCTATCTAATATTTATGTATATAAAATTAAAATTATATATATATTACTTTATATTGTCTGATATATAAACAGCGATTATTTTCTATGACATTTTTCATAAAAACAGAAAAATCGATCCAAAATTGGATTTTCCATGTGGTAGTATTTTACGGAAAATTACGATCTAAAACGACTCTGACGTCGGGATACATTGGTCGGTTTTAATCGTAATTTTTATCGCAGAGTGTATGGCTAGCTTTAACCTCTTAAATGTACACTTGGGGTAAGTTTGCTGACCTTCAAACTCACCTATCCATGGTGAGCCCGCTGAAGGGGGGGGGGGGGGGGGGGGGGGGGGGGGGGGGGGGGGAAGAGGAGAATCATGGTGGATTACATTGTAATCCTTTTTAGAGGGTCTTTTTTCACATTTGCCATTCTTAGAATAATTTTTCTTTACCCTCTGAAGAAGCAGGCTTCTAGTAAGTGTTCATTTCTAAAAAATGACTATAATAAACCATAGATCTATAAATAAACTTTTTTTTTTTTTCTATTGTACATTCTTTCAGTTGGCATTTCATTGAGAAGTTTGGTGAAAATTGATGGTGGCTGCCCTAATGTTTTGCTCTAGCTAGGTTGCGATAACACTCCTAATATGATGGAAGACGTGGCTGTAGTAGCAGTTGTTACATTTTTGTACTGTATCTGGTTTAGGCGTCACTAACCTGCATTCAATCTGTTATGTTCGAGGACTTTTTGTGATCAAGATTATTTGTTAACACCAGTTTGCAGAGACACGTAATAACTGTGACAAGTTATCGGCTTCATTGTGGGTTCATTGTATGCTCTTCTTTTTAATCACATTATAAATATACCCAATTTCAAAAACAAAATTAAATTCATTGAAGCCTGGCGATTGTTTGCATCACTGTTACCTGCACCTAAATGTGATGGCTGCATCATTTTTATTTTTGAGGCAATTTAGGGAGTACAGCAAAGCCTGTTGACTTTACCTCATACATAGAGAAGTTAGTGTTGAATAGGATTTGTGTAATGTGTAGCATGGATCCAGAAAATATGAAAACGTATGCAGCTATAACATCTAAGGGCAAGAAATTTACAGTTTTCTATTTTTTTTTAGTTTAGATACTCTTGGGATGGCTGGTACTGCAGGAAAGCCATTATTGGATTAATATTGGCATTGCTGCCCTTCTCAAATGTTCTAGTTTATGTTAAAATACCTGACCTTTCAGGCAATAGCTTCAGAGGTAGAAGTCGGTAAATCCCATTCAGATTTCCTTTTCTAAACCTAAAGGAATAAAAACTTGCCTGATCTGTAAAAGACTTCCTGTTCTCAATTTTCCCCCAAGCTCGATAGATGCCCACAACTAGGTACCTATACGTTGGGTCACATGACTGGCTCAGTATAAAGTCCTTATGTACTTTTTCTGCTTCTCTTTAGCTAGGGTGATATCCTTTTGGTAGAGTTAAAGAAAAGGTAGTACTTACCAGCTAACTGCTCTAGATTTCCTTATGCTGCTGGCACCCAGACAAAGCTCTGTCTTGGTAAGTTTTGACAGAAGCCACATGTTTTGCAGGCAGGTGTCTGATTGAATTTTGTTACCAAAGTACTTGATGCTTACCTGACTGAGCATTTTCATTCTAGCACTTGTTTATTTCTCTTCTTTCTCACACTCTTGTTATTTTGAAGAAAGACATCTTAGTCTTCATTCAAAATAACATCTTTGGGCAGAGCAAGTAAGGACAGTTGAGAGGGCAGGCGGTTTCGAAAGAGTCGCCTAGCTAGCCAAATATGTGAATATAAAATAATACTTTTTGCCTGGTCCCCTTAAATATAGTTAGTATTTAAAGATCTACAATGTCAGATTTTCATCTGAATATTCAGGCAGTCTGATTTTAAAATGCATATATAAAATCTGATCATCAGCCATAAAAACCTGGGACACATTGTTATATGGCTATGTTTACATTGCTTGTTTAATGCATGCTCAAATATATCCACAGAAGTGTAAGATCAGTGTTTTGCTTTTATGGTGTTAAATGCATCTTGCTGATTTTGACTTTTGTTCCATGTCAGCTGGAGCCTGGTCAGCTCGATGAAACGCAGATTGCCACAATATTAAGGGAAATCCTAAAAGGACTTGATTATTTACATTCAGAAAAGAAGATCCATAGAGACATCAAAGGTAAAAGCATAGCCTATGACCTATATATAGTTTAAAGTAATCAGTCATTTTAATTATAAGGTGTTTTATTTCTCAGCTGCCAATGTGTTATTGTCGGAAAACGGTGACGTTAAGCTGGCAGACTTTGGTGTCGCTGGGCAGCTTACAGATACACAGATTAAGAGAAATACGTTTGTGGGCACCCCTTTCTGGATGGCACCGGAGGTCATAAGGCAATCTGCATATGACTCTAAGGTAAGCAGGCAAGGTATCTGGCCTTGATGTCATTTAAAGATCACAAGTCATGCAATGAATAATGAATCACTGTCTGTACACAATTAGCTTGTGTTCCATTTAAGGGATGATCCGCTTGTGTTCTGTGGTGAATACTTCATGAATACTGATGATGGGCAAACCTGTAGAACAACTTTTGAAATGTGTACACCACTGCTTATTGTGTCTGCCAAAAGCAGAGAACACTTTTTATCTGACTGATCCTACGAGATTCCTTTTAGAGCTGAAAATGAGGGTCTTTTATTGTTAAAAACTTTTAATTTTTTAATTTTTTATTAATTTTTCACAATCTCACACAGGGTACAAAAAATACAAAACAAGTGATGAAACATCTCTCGAGCGTCTACTGGCGGCACTAATATTACTTAGGAAAACAGTTCCTGGTAACAGTTATCTAATAGTCCACAACGAAGTATAAGAGGTAGAATAACAGGATGGTTAGGTAACACAGAGAATAGAGAATAAAAGAAAAAGAGAAAGTACAGATAGAAGGGATGGGAAAAGAGGGGAGGGGGGGGGAGCGCGGGCATAACGGGGAGGAGAACTCTTCTAGGTAGAGCCATACAAGAATGGATCCAAGAGCAAACCAGTATTACCGGATCAGTATATTATTCATGATATTTAGTGATAAGGTCTCTAAAAGATTGCGTGTCTTTAAATAAAGACCAAGGCGTCCAGATCTTATTGAATTTGTTATGGGTATCTAGTAGGTCCGCCGTCAGAGATTCCATATGCTAGACTCGTGACCTTTCCACGAGCTATTCGCCGACAGATGGAATGTCAGGCAATTTCCAGTGTCTTGGGATGACCGCCCTGGCCGCAGCCAAAAAGAATTTTAGTATGGCTTGTGAGGGAGCGTCCCTGGGTAATAGTGTGAGTAGCGCTATCTCTGGGGTAGGGAGAACTGAAGATCTAGTGGTGGCGCGGAAGAAATGAAATATAGCCTCCCAAAAGTTCGATAGATATGGGCAAGCCCACCATATGTGGAGCATGGAGCCAAACTCTGACAGGCATCTCCAGCATAGGGGGGAGATCTGTGGATACATTTTATGCAGCACCTGAGGGCACCTGTACCAGCGAGTTACTGTTTTATAGCTCTGTTCCTGTGGAGGCGACAGTAATAGAATGGGTATTGAGTAAAATAGTTCGGACTTCGGCATCGGTAAAGGCCCGGTGTAGGTCTCGTTCCCATTGCACTTAGTAGGGGTGGCCTCAGTGAGCAGAGTATAGAGTAATGACAAAGCATGTGGCGGCTTCTGCGAGAGGAGACACAGAGATTCAAATTCAGTCGGTCGGTCGTAGTAGTCAGGATGTTTAGTTGTGGAGATGAAGAAGTCCCGTAGCTGGAAATAAGATAGCCAGCCCCCAGTTAGGGGCAGTACATTAGATTGGAGTTGGGCTAGTGGTTTAAGTTCACCAGTCAAAAGAGCTGAAATTAGGGGGGAGGGGCGTTGCGCTGTCCAGCACAAGAACACTTCGGCTCGGCTCGGTCTTTAACCCCTTTGCACATTGTGACGTAAGACATCTGCATACAGATTTTTGATCACAATTAATTTGGCTTTTTTAGTGAGTAGCTTCTAAACTAAAAATCCAGTCTAGCATAGTTAGCTGGATAACGGCTAGCATTATCCTGTGCTTCTCTATGGAAGCGGCAGTAAACATCCATGGTTTTGTAGACTTTGTGATCACATTGGCCACCAACGTGCTTTTCTTTTATTTATTCATCATTCTTTGCTATTCCTACTAAAAAGGGGTTTTGGAGAGATTTCCTAGGAAATTAGGAGATATGCAGATTTCATTAGGGTGGTTTGGAAAGTATATCTATGTATAAAAAAGTTGACATCATGGCATTGTGTATACACAATGAAATGCGTAAGTGCCCATGATGAGCGTCAGTTGTGCTTTCCAAATACCCTGACACATAATTTCCCACACATAATGTGCACAAGTGGGGTGGGAAAATATGAGGGGGGGACATTTCTCTCCTAACTTTCCACCCCACTTGTTAGCAGCAGCTCTGATGCTTTCTGTAAAGTCGGCGACCCCTGTAAAGCGATCGTTTGACCCCCAAGGGGGTCCCGACCCACGGGTTGAGAACTACTGTGCTAGATCATTTTTGTGTTTTGGTTACAGGCTGATATATGGTCACTGGGGATTACCGCTATTGAACTTGCTAAAGGAGAACCACCTCTTTCTGAAATGCATCCAATGAAAGTGTTGTTCCACATTCCCAAGAACAACCCTCCCACATTAGAAGGAAACTACAGTAAACTCCTGAAAGAGTTTGTGGAAACTTGTCTGAATAAAGAACCAAGCTTTGTAAGTGTATAAACTGTTTTATATTTGTGTGGTATTTACATGTATATCACCATAGACTAGCAACAGCCAGATCTATAGTCTGAGTGTTCTCCAGTCATGTGTGCCCATTTACATAATGGAAGATCTGAGAGGGTTGTGGTCAGAATTTCTATATTGCTGTTCCAGATCAAACTTTCATTGGTACCAGTAGCCATTTTCTTCTACTTATTATGTAATAAATTGCTTGTGCGTCACATCATCCTCGCCATATACAAAGAAAATGGCTTAAAAAAAACAAAACGCCACTATTTCTTATTCTGAGTATTTCATTGCACCAATTAGTTACCAAGCAAGTAATAAGTTTAAATGATAAGTGGATCTACATTTGCTGTTTTATTTTTAATTCTAGCATCCGCATCTCCATTCTTTTTTTTTTAAGCCACTTTGTATACACTCTGTCCACTTTTATCAGGTCCTCTGCCTAATGCACACTACAACCCATTTAATTCATGTGGTTGATTTATATGCCAGTGGATGGCTGGGGGCTGTAAGGGATCATCCATAGAATTGACAAGGGCAAACATTGAGAACTACATGCCAGGGTGTTTAGTGAAATTCATCATTACTTATTGTTACATTTTCATTTAAATGCACATTTTAAAAGGCTTAAACTTCTTCAATGTTAATCGCTTAAAGCAGGTGGATTGTGATCTACTGGTAGATCACAAAGGCAACTGGATTAGATCACAAGATTTTTTTTCTTGTCTTAAATTAATGGTTAACAATATATATTTAAAATATTAAGTATACTTTGTGTATATATAAAAATAAACATTTACCGTTTTTATTGTTGGTAGATCATTTTGACTTTTGTCATTTTAAAAGAAGCTCACAAGCCAAAGAAATGTGGCCACCCCTGGTTTAAAGCTTATGTAAAATTCTTGTGAGTGAGGTTATTGTAATGAAGACTTCTGTATACGTTTTTATTGATGGCTTAATTACCATAGTCCCATCAAGGAGAAAATTACTGAATGTATGCTGATTTTTAGCTTCAATACGCACAGAAGAATGTTAAATGTGCATCTCCTTTCCCTTATTTCAGAGAAACCAGTACAGAATCGGAATCAGAGATTCTATTAAGATATGTCATCTCTAAAATCGTAACAATTACTTGACAATTTCTCTTATAGAGACCAACGGCAAAGGAACTTCTGAAACACAAATTCATTGTCCGAAATGCCAAGAAAACATCCTACTTAACAGACCTGATCGATCGGTATAAGCGATGGAAGCTGGAGCAAGGGGATGAAAGTTCTGACTCTGACTCTGAAGGGTAAGTTTGTATCAGTGGTGGCCAACTGAGTTCACATGGAGGGCCACAAGTGTGGCTCTCAGCATTACTAAAGGGCCGCACATAACTAACAAAAAGGATATACATCTTCAAAGGTTATATGCCTCTATTCTCAGGTTATGTGCGATAGTGGGAGCATAGGCATTCACCAGTCTGCTGATTCTATGTCAACACCGGAGGAGAAGAGGAGAGGCGAGGCACTTGCTCAGGTGCCATCTGGGTTGCCGATTGGCTTTTACATACTGTATGTCTTATCAGGTAAGTTTATCGCCTCTCCTCCTCTTCCCTCTCGGACAGGTGAGTTCTTATGCCCTATGCAATAACAGTTCGGCTTCGGGGGCCGCAAGTGGAGGACCACAGGGGCCGCTGAAGAATGCCCAAAGGGCCGCAGGTTGGGCCTCTGGGGTTAATATCCTAGCAGAACACATTGATGGCCACTAATCAGACATGCTGGAATGGGATGAGGCCTTTCTTATGTTCCTCCGGATTTCTGCAACTCTAGATATTTTTATAATCATCCCCAGATGAGACATAGACAGAAAGAAAAACCTCACATTTGCCTGCTGCTGGGTTTAAGTGAAGAAATCTACCTGCCTTCATGCCTATTACATTTCTGTAGATGACCCGACACTTCATTAGTTACAGGATTGATAAATTGAATCCAAGAGGCAAATTTTACACACTGGGACGAGCAATTTACCCATGACCAGCTATTTACATATGGGAGGAGAGATGACTCTATGCCACATGTTTTTTTTGTTAGGCTTAGTCTACACTGAGGAAAACGGGGAAAACCGCGCAGTGCAGCCGCCTTCTATAATTTTTACAAACAGGGTGTTTCAAGTGATGATATATCGGTCATCCAATGTGTTTCATCCACATGGGCTTCCTCAGGGGGGGACTGATTCTATATAGATATAATACACAACATTAGGATTGCAATTTGATATATGTACATTTGTCTAAAAACTCAATAAATTAAATTAAAACTCACTACATTTGATTATACATATGATCAGTATTAGATCCATCAGGTATATCTAAATAAAATTATAGATTATATTACTTACATGAGATCACATAAATTGTGGGAATAAAACCAAATAAGTTGTCTAGGTGGCAAGTAGTGATGGCCGAACCTCGGCCATGTTCGTCCGCGGACGGGCGGAGCAGACTTTTAAAAA
>CM070033.1:63585762-63610772 GCA_036250615.1 Ptychadena robeensis | reverse complement strand
GAAAGAGGGGGGGGGCCTCCCCTGTCACTCGAAAGGGGGGAGGGGGGCCCTCCCTCTCTGCTTCTGCCTTCACCAACTTGTGATGGTAATACTACTAATCACTAGGAAGATAAACATATCAAGTCATATCAAAACTGCACCATCCTGCCCACTCTCCTGCTCGTCTACACTGTTCACCTGATTTAGATGTAAATACCCTCAAATTACAGCTGACAGTCTGCAGTTAAAGTGCATTGTGTTTTTATGTTGAATCCATTGTGGTGGTGTATAGAGCCAAATTTTTTGAATTGTGTGGATGTCCCAATATTTATGGACCTGACTGTAAATACTCAACTCCTCAAAATAACATCAACTTGCTCAAGGACTGGCAAGCTGCATGTATATATTTTTTTATTCTGTAATGTGAATCCAGCTAAACTTGTACTATATATGAACCCCATATGCATTCTCTGATGTGTGAATATACGTGTGTGGTGTGCTATGCAATTATATTTACACTGTTCCTATTAGAAAGCCTTGCTCATGTCATGGTTGGCATTTTTGTTTTGTGGTGTAAAAGTAGTGTAGCTCTTCAGACGTGCCATTCAGACACGTATACACAAATATTTTGTGTGTTAACTGGAGTCAGCAATACACATAATATAGATACAGTTGCAAGAAAAACTATGTGAACCCTTTGGGATTACGTGGAGTTTTGCAAGAATTGGTCATAGATAAGGATCAGTGCACATTTTAAGTGTCGCACCAATAGAAACCACAGTCTGCTTTAAAATTATACTACACAAACATTATATGTTTTTATTGGACAGAACATGTAAACACAGTGCAGGGTGAAAAATTATGTGAACCTTTGAACTTCACTTCAACCTCAACCAAACGTTTCCTGTAGTTGCAGATCAGACCTGCACAACAAAACTCTTTCAGTGTAGCAATATTCTTGGGATGTCTGATGTGAATCGTTCTCTTAAGGTCATGCCACAGCATTTCAATCGGGTTAAGGTCAGGACTCTGACTGGGCCACTCCATAAGGCGTATTTTGTTGTTAAAGTCTGCTGTTAAAGCCATTCTTTTGTTGAATGACTTTTCCTGTCCAAACCATGATGCTCCCTCTGCCATGTATTACAGTGGGGATGAGGTTTTGATGTTGGTATGCTGTGCCTTTTTTTTCTCCACACATAGTGTTGTGTGTTTTTTAAACAACTCAATTTTGGTTTCATCTGTCCACAGAATATTTTGCCGGTAGTGCTGTGGAACATCCAGGTGCTCTTTTGCAAACTTCAAACATGTGGCAATATCTTTTTTGGACCGCATTGGCTTCCTCCGTAGTGTGTTTCCATGTACTCCATTCTTGTTTAATGTTTTCCTTATTGTAGATGTTCTAACAAAAATGTTAGCATATGCCAGAGATTTCTGTAAGTCTTACAGTTCTTTACCTCAGTAAGCATTCTGCGCTGTGCTCTTGCAGTCATCTTTACAGGATGACACACCTAGGGAGAATAGCAACAGTGCTAATCTTTCTCCATTTGTAGACCGTCTGTCTTACCGTGGACATATGAACATCAAGGCTTTTGGAGATACTTTTGTTACCCTTTCCAGCTTCATGAAAGTCAATTCTTGGTTGTAGGTCTTCTGAAAGCTCTTTTCTGTGAGACATGGTTCACATCAGACTGTGCTTCTTGAAACCAGTAAACCCAAAACTGGTGTGTGTTTTTAAATGCAGGACAGCTCTCGGCAACATATCCAATATCATCTCACTGATTGGACTTAAGGTTGGCTCACTCCTGGCTCCAATTAGCTCTTGGAGAAGTCATTAGGCTAGGGGCTCACATACTTTTTCCACCCTGCACTGTGAATGCTTACATGTTATGTTCAATAAAAACATGAAAACATATAATATTGTGCTATTGTATTGTACTATTATTCTAAGCAGACAGTGTTTTTATTGGTGTGACTTAGATAAAGATCACAGCACATTGTATGACCAATTCATCCCAAACTCCATGTAATCCCAAAGGGTTCACATACTTTTACTTGCCGCTGCAATATGGGTGTTCAATGTGTGTTAGGATTCTTGTAAGTGGGTGCTACCAAGTTATAACCTGCTGCTCACAACAAATGTTCTCTGGGGCTTTACTAGGTTTTCAGTGTATTTATTTTTCTCCTTTCTTCCAAAGGGACAGTGACTCCGAGCCGCCGGGGGAACCTGTTAAGAAATGGATTTTTACAATCCAAGAACAAGACCTGAAGAAAATGGAGCAGGAAGCGAGCCTGATGAGTGAGCCGGAGAAAAGTGAAGTATGTTATTTGTCAGGCCCACCGTTTGTTTATTAGCATGCTCTGTGCTGGGAATATGTCACTTTATGTTTGTTCTCAACCATACAATGGGTGACCCCCTCTTCTTCTGTGCTGCTGTTCCTGCTCCCCAATAAGCAGTATTCTAATACACCTACTATGCCAGGGGGGGCGCTTTAACTGTTTCAATGCCACCCCTACTGCTGCACCATGTAATGGTACATTTGCTTTTAATGTTAATGGTTTAAAGAATGTCAGGCTATCACCTTGACAAGCCTAGCCCTCTGCAATAAAGTTTGGACACCCCTGATCTAATGTATCCTCCTGTCGTCCCCTCCATTCATTTTTATCTCATTTCTAAATTGTATCTAGTGTACCCAACTGTCATTGCCTTTATAAATTGCCATCTTCCTACCATATTGTATCTAATGTACCCAACTCCTCATCTTCATCTAGTGTCCTCTCCATTCTAAATTTTATCTAGTGTACTCAACTGTCATGTCCTCCATCCAATTTCATCTCCATTCTATATTGTGTCTAGTGTACCCAACTGTCCTCTCCTCCAATCAATGCTATCTCTAGTCTATAATAAAGCTACATACTATTTCCCCTTCTTTTTGTATCTAGAATACTCAACCCAATAGTCATTGCCCTCTCCTTTTTTTATATAGTGTACCCAACTGTAATTTCCTCCATCCACTGCCACCTTCCGTTCCCATCATATATCTAGTATACCCAACTGTCCTCAACTCTATCCATAGCCATCTCCATTCTATATTGTATCTAGTGTACCCAACTGTCATTTCCTCCATCCATAGCCATCTCCATTCTATATTGTCCATATCAATAGCCATCTCCATTCTATATTGTATCTAGTATACCCAACTGTCATTTCCTCCAATCATTTAGATACAATATAGGATGAAATGTTCCCAACTATCCTCTCCTCCAGTCACTACCATCTCCATTCTATATTGTATCTAGTGTACCCAACTGTCCTCTTCTCTATCCATTGCCACCACCTGTCCTATTGTATCGCTGTCATCATCCATTGCAATCTTCATTCTATAGTGTAACAATCTTCTTTTTCCTCTTCTTTATTGCATCTAGAATACTCGACTTTCATTACCTATGGTCACTGTAATCCCCTTATACAAAACATCATTGCCTTCTTCAATTACAAACTCCCTTCCCTATTGTATCTAATGCGGGCATTCCAAAGTCCGGCCCGCGGGACAAATGAGGCCCTTGTTTACTTTCCCACTGGCCCACATCCTTATTGTTAAAATGAATTCTACAAAGCGGTAATCCACACTGGGGAGACATCTTTTGGCTCCTAGAGGCGGGGTAATTACACAGAGTTCTGCCTGCAGCCATGTACTGTGCCTGTCTGTAATGGCTGCTTCAACATGCAGATAATCTCTACTTAAATGATAAGGCATTTAGGTGAGCATTGTTGGGAAATTCCCGATTCTCCATATTCCATAATTTGGATAATGGTCAGGATTTCTGGGGTTAGGGGAAATGTGGCTGGCCAGATGGGTGGACTACAAGTCCCAGCATGCCTGGGGGCAGCCTTTTCAGTGTTATGGCCGTAAATAGCTAATGCTTTACAATAATAATGTGAAGTATATGTGAAGGAAGAGATGTGCACCATGGAATAGCACATTTGATTTAAATGTTAATGGTTTAAAGAATGTCAGGCTGTATGGGCGCCCTCACATAATATCACCTCACCAAACCTGGTCCTCTCTGCAAATAGTTGGAGTTGTAATGGGAAAGGGATTTTAATTTCATTGCTTTTTGTAGTATTCTATTTCTACCTTACTAATATTGCTTATGGAATGAAAAATATAAAGTTCACTGCACTGGCATTAATATTTGTTCTCCGTTTTGGCTTTTTATTTTAACAAAAGGTGAAAGACATTCAGAAAAGGCCGCAGTCACAGTGTTTGTCTACAATTATGACACCTTTGTTTAATGAGGTATGTTATGTAAATCCTGCTTTTCTGATGTTGATAAAAAAAAAGCCCTTCATTCATTTCATTCCCTATTTATGTACAATGCGTATCTGTATCATATACAGACCCCAGAAAACATCCTTTAATGAAGCCATCCTTTGCCTATTCCTTTCCCAGCAGCACGCATATACCTTCCTTTTTGAGGTAGCCATACACAGGTCGATTTTCCACTCGATTTTCGACCGATCGATCACTGCACGCGTTCACGAGTTTGATCGGCAATCGATCGGCAATCAATTGGGCTTTGATCACCCTGACCGATCAACCCAAAAAAATGGACTGAAAATCGGATCGGACAATGAACCGACATGTTGGTTTTTTGGTCGATCTTTGGGAATCAAAGTACGTGGACCCAGAGCCCTATGCAGCAGCCTTTCCGATCTATGGATTTTTGTGGAATCGGCCATTTTGGAGATCGGCTCGTGTCCAAATCAGCCACAAATCGGATTCCCAAGGTGGTGTTGCATCGAATCCCGATCCGATCAATTGCCGATCGCCTGGAAAGATTGGATGGGCAATCGATCGGCATTTGATCGCTGACAAATCGACCTGTGTATGGCTAACTTAACTCATTTGTGAATGTGGATTGGGCAGATTAAAGCAAATGTATTTCTTTGGTCGGCAGAGCACAGGATGGCTGTAAGTATGGTGCATGGTAAAATTGAACAAGGGTCCTAAAATTTTACCATTTTTCCCCTTTTAGTTAAAAGAGAGGAGTCAAGCATCCGGTGGCAATGTAGGATCCATAGATGAACTGTATGGAGCCATTTACTTAGCAGAAGAGGCCTGTCCAGGGATCTCCGATTCAATGGTGGCAGAGCTTCTCATGAGACTTCAGAGGTAAAACTATACATCCTCATACTACAAGGTAGAGAGCCTTGCATGCCGATTATCCTTACTATAATGATGAAGCATTTAGGTGAGCAGTGTTGAGTACTTCCTGATTCTCCATATTACATAGCTTGGGGAATGGTCAGGACTTCAGGGTTAAGGTGAAATTTGGTTGAACAGCTGGGAGGACTATAAGAATCAGCATGCCTGAGGGTGGCCTTATCAGTGTTATGGCAGTCAGCTTGGTCAGGGGGCTATTTTTCAGGAACCAACCTGTTGAAGCTACTTAGATAATAAAGCAACCAATGTGTGCACACTATAGTGATAGGTCCCAACTCCCCTTACTGTCAACTCTTAGTAGTCATCTGTATTGATAGTTTTGGCATAAAACAATATTTGTATTAGATAGCAGGTAAAGACAGAACACCCTTGTGTCTAGGCAATAGAGAAACCCCTATTATATACCTATTGCATGTAATCTAGCCACAAAAACATAGATTGAAGTTCTTATGTATAGTGTTTTATAGCTACAGTATATATGTCTATATACACACAGTGGGTACGGAAAGTATTCAGACCCTCTTAAATTTGTCACTCTTTGTTATATTACAGCCATTTGCTAAAATCTTTTAAGATCTTTTTCCCCCCTCATTACTGTACACATACATAGTGACAGAGAAACACAGAATTGTAGACATTTTTACAGATTTATTAAAAAAGAAAAAATTGAAATATCACATGGTCCTAAGTATTCAGACCCTTTGCTGTGACACCCTGCTGCCATAGGCAATGAAGAGAGAGATATAGATGAACTGGCATCTATACCTCTCTCCTGTCCATGGGAACGGCAATCAATCTGCAGCCCCCACGGACACAGAAACAGTAACATCGACAAAGGAGAGCAGACGACAGACCAGCCCCCCCCCCTTTCTCCTGCAGATCAGTGTAATGTATGATGTGTTCAGCTGAGAATGTACTGCTGCTAGTGACACCTACTGGCTGATTTTAATATTGCATCAATTAAATTCATTGCATTAACCCAATTAACCTTCTGAGCGCACCGCCCTGCCTGTTGTTTCCGGCATCTCGCCGGAGCTCTACACGCAGCTGCTGTCATTACTGACAACAGCTGTGTGAGAGGGAAAGCCGGCGCTCCTCCATTAACATGGAGGTCTATGGCGCCGGCCCCCCCGCCCCCTTCCGTGATGCGATCGGGGCGGTGCCGCAAACCTGGAAATGCTGCAGCGATGAAGACAATCGCTGCAGCTTTCCGAGGAGGCATAGGGTCTCCCCGCCGCCGGCTTCCCCTGCGGTTGAGAGGACCCTGTTCAGCGAACGAACAGGGTTCGTCTCAACCGCTAGGGAGGTTAATGTGAAAACTTATTAAATCTTTCTTTTCTGGTTTTCCTGCCCTAAAAACTGGGTGCGTCTTATAGTGTTTTTTTTTCACTTTGAATTGTATTAGATCCAGTACAACTCCCTTTGGCATCCTCTCTGCTCTGGTATCTGATGTTATAAACACCAGGGCAGAATGTGTTTACTGCGAAGAGCACATCTTGGAATCACACTGGGAACTGCATAGAAGACTGTTCTGGTGTGATTTACATTCCAATCATCACGTCACTCGGGGGGGGGGGGGGGGTTGGGGTTAGAGGGGTCCGTTCTCTTCCTCCAGCTTCTCCTTTGCTGCCTGGGCTCTGATCTTCGCCGGACGGCTCCATCTTGTCCATTGCAGAACTGACAAGTCCGAGATGGAGCAGTCAGGAACGACAGGGGCGTTAAACCCAATTGAGCATCTCTGGAGAGACCTAAAAATGGCTGTCCACTAACGTTTACCATCCAACCTGACAGAACTGGAGAGGATCTGCAAGGAGAAATGGCAGAGGATCCCCAAATCCAGGGGTGACAAACTTGCCTCTTCTTTCCCAAAAACACTCATGGATGTATTTGGTAGAAGCACCCTTTTGATCTAAGGGTCTGAATACTTAGGACCATGTGATAATATAATTTTTCTTTTTTAATAAATCTGCAAAAATGTCTACAAATCTGTCAGTATGGGGTGCTGTGTGTACAGTTATGAGGAATATCAAATGGCTGCAATATAAGGATGAACAATGTACGGGGGTGTGAATACTTTCTGTACCCCCTGTACATAGTGTGTATCCGATCTGTCACTGTTCTGCATCTCCTTCCAGATACTCTATGAATGGAGCAGACTCCTCTACACACTGAAGTTTGCCATCATCCAGCTGACCTTCTATCTCTGCATCAAGCTTCCTGTGGTTCATGTGACGTCACAGAATGAGGACATAGCTGTAATTATACCTGGTGACTCTTGCATTTGGCATAACACCTCTAATGGAAATGATTTTATTCTTTTGTAATCAAATGCAGACATAAACACAAGTGTGCGAGCAGTGCTGTGATAAGGTAGAAGGAGATATGGGGAATCCTCAGGTATCTTGCTCTCAGCAGGCAGCTCCTCTGCACTGCATCTTGTGTACAGAATTGTATATAGCATCATTTTTGATTACCCTTCAGCATGCCCAAACGCCCCCCTGTGCAGGCAGGAGAATGCATTTGTACATAATGTTATTGGATGAACTATTTAAAAGGCCATACTGAGTTTTACCCTTTTTAATATTGTAAATTTCTAATTGCTTGGAGGGCGAATGTATTTTCTACTTCCAATCCATGACTTTCAGAGAGAAATGAAACATGAAGCTAAATTGACATTTTACAATGTAAAATTTGATTATCGGTATTTAGAATTGTTTTCTGCAACTATGTATCTCTAATATAAAAATGTGAAGCTGGGTACTGCTAAGCTGGATTGCTTGGACATTTCTATTTCCATCTATGGCTGCAACTCCATACTGAACCTTCATTACGGAGAATCACACACTGGTGACAGACCACCCTTGGCTGGGGTTCATATTCAGAATACGGTGCTACCAGTCCGCTTCCATCTGGTGATTGTGTAGCACAGATCCGTAGCCGCTCTGAGGATTCACACACCTAATTTAGTGCTTGATGGAGGTAAATGGGGAACAAAGGTTAGGGCAAGTACATATACCAGGTGAGAAATGTGTTCTATAATGGTATATACATATAATGAAGGCTAGTCTGAGCTAAATACATATTAGGACATAACGTTTCTATATTCTGTGTTAATTGCAAAACCGCAAGGAAAAGTTAGACTGCTCATCTTACGCACTGGTTAGAGGCAGTAGCTATCAATGGGACTTACATTCACTTATGTACTCATGTAGGATAGCCAGAACGTAGCACTTGTCTCTTCACTGTGGGGAAACACTGCTTCTAAAAGATGACTTTAATGTCTCCCTGTGTTGTACAATTTAAGAAAATGAATGAGGTCAGCAATGACTATAATCCTATGTGATAATAGTTGTGAGCCTAACATATGTTTTATAAAATCTCTACCTATTTCTCTTGTGCTGAGACAAGACAGCAAGGGTACTTGATGTAAGATATGGCAGATTACCATGTGATGAGTTCTCATATTGTCCTGGTTCAGAGAGGATAGTGTCGGAGGCCTTTCCTTATTAGCTGCAGACAATGAAAACTCCTAAGTTCTACAAGGTTCTTGTCATGTTTAATTGTGTAAGATCATAGAGATGGTCTACAACGGCAAAGTACAGTCACCCATAGCAGTCTAAGCTGAGAGGTAAGTCCAGTGACTATGGGTTTCTGTCCTTTACACATCACCAGAGAAGTGGAAGATATATTCCTAGTTCAGTAGGATAGAACTCATTATAGATGCTTTGTGTGTGGGGAGCAGTGCTTCTGATTCTAGCCACTGACCGCCCCCCAGACGCTGCAGGATGTGTTCTCTTATATATCTCTTCTTAGGAGCAGCATTTATAGCTGTAGTTAGCAGAGCAATTCCCAGCAGACCGCTGCAAAGTTCTACAAGGAGAATGTAAGTGTGACAAAGTGTGTGTCTTTCTGTCCTTTAGACAGAATGTTCTCTCAATCTAGCTTTTTATGGGGCAATGTCTATAGGCTCCATCACAACATTGTTCAGCTAGTTCTGCGGGGTGGACACTCCAGGTCCCAGCAGCAATCCTGTTGCTGTAAACATGATCACCAGATTGTAATAGTAATAGGCAGCGTAAAGCATGGACAGATGGAGGTTTTTGTAGACCACATTTACGTTATTACAGTGCCGCTAGTCCTCGCCAGGCGCCCTCTTGTGGCTGCAAGTGTTACGTGTTCTAGCCCTGGCGTTCATTACAAAATATAGAATGTTAATAAATAAATACCCCAAAACACCAGAAAATTGCAGTTTTACTATTTAAGGTAGGTAGGAACAACTATCCTTAAAGCCCCCCATACACCTTAAGATCGATACATACAATCTCCATTACATCTACCAACAACTGTGTAGTATAGTGGCCTCCCTGATAGAATACATAGTAAGTGGAAGGGTTAAAAAGCTCCTCATATTACATGGTTTTGGTAGAACAAAATTTGATTGTACAGAAATTGTATGGAAAGATTGTAAGGTGTATGGGGGGCTTTAGGCATTCAAAAGGTGTCCAGAAACACCACAATAGCACATTTTTTGCTATTTAAATGCCCTCGTAGACTCCTATTATGTCTTATGCTCCTTGGAGTTTTTTGGGTGCTTAAACCAACATTTCTAACGCCTGTGTGAATGTGACCTTAGTCTAGAACTGCCAAGAAGTTGGTATTTTCTCAGCAGCAAAGAGACAATTATGGTCTAGGTTACTGAATCTTAGAAAAGGTAAGATGTACGCATATTCACCCCTTACAACGATGGCGTTGGTCCAGGGCTTGTACAAGGAGCAGGCCAGCATTACTCTGGTACATGAATACAGGAACACAAGTAATCCATCCATACAGGCTAAACCTCACACTAGACCATGTCTGCTGTGACACGGCATGGGAGCTCTGCTAATGAAGGATGAGAACAGGTTCACGGTGTAAATGTCATTTACGTTTTCCTTCCATAGAAAGCTGCTGTGGGTTTTCTCCTTTTGTATTATGTGTTTGATGCTGGTCAGGAGCAGAGATCATCACATGCATATCACTCTGTCTGTTCTGTGTTCTCCGATCTTATCTGGGTATGAAGC
Source organism: Ptychadena robeensis (assembly GCA_036250615.1). Taxonomy (NCBI): domain Eukaryota; kingdom Metazoa; phylum Chordata; class Amphibia; order Anura; family Ptychadenidae; genus Ptychadena; species Ptychadena robeensis. Next base: position 63,600,508 of record CM070033.1, on the reverse strand, counting down.
TACTTGGTGAGGAAACATAGCAGCAGATACAACTGTATTTTGAGCACTGAAGTTGAAAATATTGGCAATTAAATTTTATTCCTGATTTTAAAAGTGGTTTGTCATTTCATTGCATCCGTCTTATTATTGGTAAATGTTTGGTTACTAGCAGTTAATACAATTTTATATTGCTTGATTTCTCCAACCCGTGGTGGTAGTAGACTAATTACTATTGTGGCCTACAGTGGAGAATGCTGCTTCATGAATATGGCCATCTGGGTCCAGCTAATAAATGGAGCCGATTTTGAGGGCAAACAACCTGCCAATCTTTAATGGACTTCTTTAAATGAGATCAGAAATCATGATTAGCTTGTTCATAACCGTATGCAAAGTTTATAGTGGAGGTATTTGTAAATCTGACAGAACACCAGGGTAGTCCATCACTCTCTTGCTCTATTATCTGAGTATTACTTGCCATGTAATTAGGCACAGTGGTGGAAAAGCCCTGGTATTGGGAGAGATAGAGATTTATGTATTTGGGATGGTGATAATGCAGTCCCCATTACTACCGCAAGGTGCCCTAATATCTTTGTGGCAGCATTAGGTGCTAAATATTCCTGCAGTAATGGATACTGAAATTAATCTTTATTAACCTCCCTAGCACACTGCTGCGGTATTGTAAGCCTATAATTTCCCAAAGTATGTCCATACAGGAGTCTGGTGACATCCTGAATATAATTACATGTTCAGATGCTGTGTGAATAACTCACAATATCAGATAATGAATATCAGTTTATCAGGTAAAGTAGCACTGCAACCACTAGATGGCGCTGCAGATGTGCCAGGTCACATAGGAGAGCATAGGGGGGAGTGATCCGTTCTCCTGCAGCTGCCTCTTCATTAGATCGGAGCCACATGGAGAGTCTCCGATCTCTGCCTGACGAACCAAGCTTGTCCACTGCAGGACTGACAGGTCAGAGCTGGGCGAGCTGGGACCATCCGGGGGTTCAACTTGCTATTACCGTCATCAGAGCAGTTATTTATCACATAACTAATGGTGGGTTTCTGTTAGACAATGGGAGGCGCAAAGCAAGTGAGGCTGCTTGAGCTAATTCATATTGACCTGAATGTCTGAAATAAATAGAAATACACATACACGCCCTAATAACTTCTTGTGAATAAAAAAACAACTGACCACAAACCATGAATGTTTCTCTTCTCTATGGTCAGTATAAAATCTGAACAGCAGTAGGCAAGCACAATGGCGTTTTTGGATAAAAAGTTTACTGCAATGCTTCTCCATGACAGAAAATAGTCTAGTCATTATACAGCAATGGTTGTGATGAAAAAAATGAAAATAAAATGTGTAAAAAAGACAAGAAACCTAGTCTAATGCAAAGTCTTCTATTTCTACTCTTCCAACGCTCTACTATTATTTCTTGGCATTCACAACTGAGGTGATTAAAGTGCTTTGAATGTAATGTAAACCATTATGGAAAAAACAGCTATACTGCAGGAATATTGCATTAAAGAAAGCTTTATAACTTAAAAAAACAAAACCAAAGAAAAACCATTGACCTTTCTTTGCATGTGTACACACACGAGTGTTTGGAATCAAACGTACATTTAAAAACCAGGAATATGAATACAAGATTAATCGTTTGCCACTATACTAGAGACAACAGGGTTTAATGTTGGCACACATTATTCAAACAAATTGTACAGGAGGAGACCCACTGCCTGCAGTCAGCGATGGGTTCATTCAGATCGGGAAAGGCTTCATAGAAAGTTTAAAAACATATCTGTCCTGACAATCTGAAAAAGTCACTGAGAGGCCGCCGCCTCCTGTCCTTGTGCAGCAGCTGGCCTTACAAAACGCAGAGACTGGTATCAAATTCCTAGTAGAAGGCAGCTGGGATTCTGGAGGAAGGAATGTTATCACTTCAGTACAAATGAGACTCCTTGTGGCTCAATAGGCGGGAGCGGCTGATGGAGTCTGTGGCACTTCGAATGACTTCCATCCACCTGCAAAGTGCACAAAACACAGGATTACCTCACAAGCAGAAACGGAAAATATGACATTCAAAGACTATAAGAGCAACTGGACAATTCCTGTAAAAAGACAGAAATGGGAATGGGGCAGTGTAGACAGCCAGAGTGAGTGTGTGTGTCTGGGCTGTCAGTAGCCCCTCTACTACCAGGTGCACACAGCCTCTGCCCCTCCTAGCACCCGAGCCCTTCAGAAAGCTGGGGGAGGGACAAGGAGCCTCCCTGCCTTTATGGCCGGGTTGAAGAGGAAACGTCAATGGTAAAGTTACCAGATTGCACTGTACACTAATGGGTGCCTTGCGGTATATTTGTCTGTAATTATGTATGCCTTGCAACGTATTTTTTTACATATTTAAAAACACCCGTCTTATGGTGCGAAGGAAAGGATGGTTGCACCCACCAACTCCTTCACTCTCCCAGGCAATAAGGGATGGATCTCTCATCTCTAGTTCATGGTTTCTGTCAGCGGAGCCCAACTGACACGGCTCTGTGCATCTAGCCCCCCAGCTCATATACAGCTCTGCTGTCAGAGAGAGCCTTCCTATATCCTTAACTCCTGCTCTGCCGGTCAGAGCACCGGTCAGCAGAGTAGAAGAAATCAGGACATACTTTGACAGAAACATCCATATAGATCACAGATAGATATATATTGATTTTGCAGACTACCAATCATGTGATCAGGTTACACATGCCTGTCCACCACAGTACAGAGGAATAGAAGTTGGCAGTTTCTTTAAAAATAGCTTTAGCGAAGATAAATAAGTCATTTCTCACCAATGTCTACAGATAGAGAGGTGAATGGGGGATTTTTTCTAAGTACAACACCCTACTTAGTTCAGGTCGCACTCTGTTCAAGATCTGGCATTGCAGTCTAATTCCTGGGACATCTAGGTATGAGTGAGCATGCGACTCCCTTCCCCTTGGTACTATGTGATCTGCCCTGCGGTGCCAGGAAAGGAGGCTATCGCCGCATTGCTCACAAAGCTTTCTTCTTCTACTCTCAGCCGAGTATCTTACTTTGTAAATGATCATCTAAACTTCTCTGGAAATGAAGGACAGAGAATGTCAATAGATTCATTTACCTGCTCTGCGGGTCAGACACTACATAGCACATTTACACGGAACTAGAACCTGGGCCTCAATGTTTGACTATGTGGGGGAAGATGGACACCCACTGCTGACTTCTGAGCATGGTAGTTGCCTGTTATGCGGAGGTGTTGGCTTTAATAGTACCGAAGTCACATCTCATGATTCTATTTGTTACATGTATGTTCAATGCATCTCTGAAGTCTCAGCTAAATATAAAATAACTATGAGAGCAGTGACCGGTGAAGCTGAGGGGAAGGAGGACATATGTATGCAGCTGCCTGTATAGACATTTGCAAAGTGTGGGGTTGGGCCTGTTTAAGGTTCAACCTCCTGTGGTGGCACCTATCTGTCAGAAATTTGGCAGATAACCATGGGACTTTTTTAGTGGTCTCTACTTTTTTGACCACTAAAAAAGTCCCATGGTTATCTGCCAAATTTCTGACAGATAGGTGCCACCACAGGAGGATGAACCTTAAACAGGCCCAACCCCACACTTTGCAAATGAGATTTTTGGACTTTGGTCAATACCCCACACTTCTCGATATATTCCTACCTGCCTGTATAGACATTCACAACGTTCTCATACTGTTATTGATGCTAGATGTCACGCATTATTATTGCACTTTCACTTTTTTTCCCTGAGAAAAATGATTTCTTCTTTGAGGACAAATCATTTCCGTTTGCCATAAACCTACAGGCCACCACAAACAATGAGATTTGGATTTAAGTTTATGAGTATTATCATCATTTTAAGGTAAAACAGTTTATCCAAACATGATGAAGATGGCAACTTGAAAAAAAATCTACATTTCAGCCACAGATGTGTATTGTATGGCTTGTTATCTGTGGAAGGGTGGAAAAGGCAGCAGGACAATTTTAGGAATTATGACACTTCTTGCACAATAACACACACATCGTCTTATTTACCTTTCAAAGGTGTACTCATTCTCGGCCCTGAAGTAGTACACATGAGACTTGAAATGCAGTTTAAAGACATAATCCTTGTGAATGTTCTCTGATTCAGAGGGAATGGTAAGTGAGTAGCCCAGCAATGGCAGACTGGCTAATGGATGATTATCCTGCAAGCAGAAGGATGAGACATTAGTAAGTAGCAGTAAAACTGGCCATACACCTTTAGATCTCTGTCAAATATCCTTTAGATCAGTAGTGGGCCATACACCTTACAATCTTAGCGTACAATCAACCTTTTTCTACCAGAACTCTGTAATATGAGGACCTTTCTAAACCTTCCAATCACTATGTATTCTATCAGGGAGGCCCCGGCACTATATAGTTTTTGCTAGATCTAAAGGAAATTGTATGGAGGGATCTAAAGGTGTATGGGGGACCTAAGTCGATATGGAGGGCAACAAGTGCGGCCCTCATCACTAAGGGCCGCACATAACATTTTCAATCTGTACTGACATATACAGCATGCATAGCTATAAGACATTGTTTTTAAATAAAAAAACTCATTTAAATATATATTCCTGCATATATATAATCAACGGTTGTGTGCCGCATGGATAACATCAAAACATTTTGTGTCCCTATTGTTAGATAATGTGCCGCAATATTTATTATACAATCATCCTCCATTCATTGATGGAATAGTGGGAGCATAGGCACTCACCTGTCCGCCGATCCCCCATGGACTGGGGCACCCTTTGGATTAATCAGCGTGCTCAGTTGGAGCCTGAGTGAATCCCTCACCCCTCTTCTCACTAAGAATATCCTGTGCAAGGACGTGTAGTGTGGGATTGGCGGACAGGTGAGTTAGTATTCCCTATGTATTAACAGTTTGGTTTCAGGGGCCGCAAGTGGAGGACCAAGGGGGGCCGCTAAAGGACGCCCAAGGGGCCGCAGGTTGGGCACCTAGGCTTTAGATCTACCACCAACTATGTAGTATAGGTTCCTCTGTGATTGAACACGGGTAGACAAGATGGTTTAGAAAGTCCCTCATATTACATGGTTTTTGTACAGCAAAAGGAGATCTTAAGAAAATCTGACAGAGAAATCTAAAGGTGTATGGGGGTCCTAACTGGTAACTACAACAAGCAGAATACACCGGTTAATCAGAAAAATAATTGGATACTTGAAAACAAATTAAAATATATGACATACACAGAAGTCTATTTTTAGTCCTGCTTCTAAAGGTGGTCTCATACACCTTGTGATGAATAACTGCTCTACTTGCGGTAATGGCAAGTTTAATAAAAAGGTGGTCATATACCTGTTCGATTGACTTAAAAAACGATTACTTTATACCTGAATCAATCCACCAACAGCGATGGAAATGAAACATAAAACTGATCGAATATTTCCATCAATCGTACTAGTATTTGGATGGATTTGTATGCTATGGTACTAAGGGACATGTGTACTGTGGGCTGGCTCTATCCATTGACTCAGAATGACAGTCTATATTTTAATCGCACAAACTGATTGAAACGAAGAAGGATCAAGCAAGTTGGTGTGTGTATGGCTAACATAATACTAAAGGGGACATTTTCTGTAAGAAATAGACATGGCAGCAATATAAATACAGGAAAACCAATAGACAGGCTCATCTACTATAATGTGGAAAGGCAGCAGACGTACATGGAGAGGATTAGGTTAGGTGTCAGGATTATAGGGAGGGTGACTGTAAGGTAAACCTTAGGTACAAGGCATAGTTTTCTGAACCAAAAAAAAGCAAAAGAAGTGAAATGTAACCCGATCAAAACATACAATATATGACCTATCCTGAACTTTCCAGAAGAAAACACAGGCTGGCGTAACTTGTAGCTTCTATTAAACCTGCTTGGGTCAGGAAGGCAGGTAGGTGGTCACAGTTGCACACAACATGCTTTACATTTACCTGATGTGATTTGTAGAAAAAGAGGCAGAAATTGGTGAACACCACCCAGAGTTTCTGCCATCCGTTGCTGTTCTTGAACTTTCGAAGCAGGTTTCCTGACAGTTGGTTCTGACCAAAGAAAATGAACATTAGCACAGCGAAGAATAAAAATTGATCTTTACTGAAAATAAGAGCTTAATATATGCGCATACTATGGTCACACGACTTAAGATTTTATAAAGTTGAGTCATCAGTCACTAAATTCGTAGTCAAGTCGACTACTCATGATGGCGTCATCACAGAACTTCCTGGTAAATTTAAATGCAAATCAGAGTGGGTACAGCTTCATCTGCAGCAGCCGAGTCAACTGGGGTTCACATAAGAGCACATTGTCATTATAAAATATATAACACATTAACTGGCTACTCAAAATGAGAGGGATTAACCCCCTGGTGGTTCGATTCAGTCCGTTTTCTGTGCCAAATGTGGGATGAAAATGTAACCACCCTGGCGGTTCGCTGAGATCAGGTTTCTGTACCAGAAGAGGTACAAGGTACAGAGGCTTATTAACTCACAAAGAATTAAATTCCACAATCTCTAGATAAATTAGCTAAATGTCCACCTTGGAATAACAATGTCACCCCGAACTGAAAGAAAAAGATCACCTCCCGTCCCAACCCAATCAGAGACAGAGACTGCATCCACAATGATAATGTCTGTGCCTCTGACTGCACCGGGGATTTTGCAGATTGCCACTTCTCTCTCTGTGTGCGCACCGACTGGCTCACACACAAGAGAGATGACTAGTCAACTCTTCTCAGGAGCTGTCCACTGTCTCGATGACATTGACGAGCAAAGGCACAAGGTGTTCAATTCAACATCTAATGAGGCAACACAACTGCCAAGGGAAAGTACAGATCATGGCCCCCACAGCCAAATGATAAAAAACAACCACGTAATGTACGTCTCATAAAGGACAGGTAGAGGTAGCATAACCTGTGGATTACCAGGTGCCAGAGCTATGTAAAGAAGCTGTCGGTGTACAGAATTCATGTCACACTTTCTCAGTAAATCTCTGTCCACTGCTTAAGTGTCACCCCACAACTACCTGCCCGCACCAGAATGGGGACATGTGGAAGAGATTCCAAGCAGATGATTACAATTTACAAAGGAAGGATCTCTGATCTCCGTCTAACTACCGTACATGTTTATGGTTTGGATTGAAATCTGAGGCGGCAGATTCGCATAGCAATTTACAATGTGCTAACAGATGCCATCTACTGAACCTTCTATGAAGACAAAGTTCTACCACTATAAGATCCAACATAGAGGAAACAACACATATATTGAAAATGAAGATAATAAAACAAGCACAGAATCCTACAAAACTAATTACACAATTTGTCTTAGAATTATACACAGGGAGGGCAATGTATGTGCAATGAAAACATGATAATACCTCCACAGCAAAGCTGAAATCAATCATAGAAACGCTTGTGTTTCGATGCCAACAGACGTGAACGGTAGTGTTTCCGCGGTGAGGTGCTTGTCGTTCCAACGATGTGCGAGAAGAGCTCAGATCATCCTCAGATTCCTGATCAGCAGGCGCTTCCTCCGGTGATTCTAACAAAATATCACAAAACATCGATGATGAAACACTGATACAGGCCATACCATGATCATAGATATCATAGATATTATGCGCAATAAGTTGTTTGATGAAAGTGGACCATCTGCTGAATGTTGATGAATACTACTTTTGGGGAAAAACAAGAGCTTTGAGTGACCTGGCTATTCCATTTATCCTTCCACAGAAAAGAGGGAAAGTAACCAATGTTTTTTTTTGCTAAATAATGTGCTTAGGCAGTCGTTCCCAAACTGGGGTTCTCGAAGGTATTCCAGGGGGTAGGGGCTGGGGGGGGGGCCAGCCTCCTATTGAACCAGGTGTTGGAGATGGGAGGGGTGGACTCACATAATGGAGGGGGATAACTTAATTATAGAAAAACAACACCATATCTGACCCATCCCAATTAAACTATGCAGTAAGGGAAAACAAACGTTTTCAGTGATCCTCCCATTAGGGAGCACGAGGGGACTTTTAGGCAGTAATATCAGGAATACGATAGATTACGGTTATTCACAGTGAAATCGTGAAGTCAATACACAAATAGCAAATTATAAAGTACAATAGCCAAGATACTAGTGGATTAGCATATGAATTCCAAGCATGGTAAAATGTACATTTACAAAACATTGACAATAGCCCGACACTTGCGTTTCTCGCGAAGTCTCGCTTCTTCAGAGGGTTTCTTTGTGCGAGCACACTGATGATTCGAAAATCGATAGGACAACACTCAAGTACAGTAGTAACATATATAAGTTAGACATCAAAATGAATACAAAGTGCTTTTCATACTCTGATAACGTGTGGGCAAATATTCTGGGTGGGGAAGGGACTATGGGAGATGCAGGAGGGTAGTATAGACCAGACACTTTTGGATCTCCTAGATGAGATGCGTTTTTGTTTTGATACAGGATGACAGCAACCCCCCCCCCCCCAGGTTAAGAAAGACCTAAGACCCCTTGAAAAATATTTTGACTCACTCTTATTGGCACTTAAGCTTATGCCGTAACATTTCAGCACCAGTATATTAGTTATTGCTGATCACATTAGATGTGATTTGGTTTTGGTAACTTTATGACCGCAATACCAGTGCTGTAAAATTTGTTGGAATAAGATGTCTATTTTGATTAGACTTCTTCCAATACATGCGTTTAGCTAGTGTATGAGCAGCTTTACTGCCAGCGGAGATGAGAGTTGGGGTTGATTTCCCTGACTCACCATTTGCTGAACTAATATCCCTTGATATGTTCTTGTCTTTCTTACCAGCCCTAGGTAGAGTGACACATTCTGGGGGTTACATACACTGCTCTCATGCTCCCTGACCGCAACACACCCATAACAGTTAGTTGCATATATTGTTCTTGTGTATTCAGTTGATGATGAACTGATAATGTACCTATGTTTATTGTTGTCCATTTGATTTGAATCAGTACAGTGCGCTACAAAGCACCTGAAGAGAAGCGGATACCAGCCCGGAAACGCAGCGTTTGCAATGTTTTGTAAATTTTAACCATGCTTGGAATTATATGTATACCACTGTATCTTGGCAATTTGCTAATTTTTGTATTTGACTTCACGATTTCATTGTGAATAAATAAATCTAATCTATTTCCTGATATTACTGCCTTAAAAGTCCCCTCGCTCCCTAGGGAGGATCACTGAAAACGTTTAGTTTTCCCTTACTGCATCAATAATGGAGGGCCCTGCAAACAAAGTTTGGGTACCACTGTGCTAAGGACATAAACTAACATTTTCCAGCAAAACCAGAAACTTATTTTGAAGAGAAACTTATTTTGAGAAAGTGTCAGACAGGAACGTTTCTGTTTGGAGTATTACTATATATACGGGATTATAGGAAGGAATGGAACCATTCACTGTCCACACTGACCATACATGAATCAATACTCTAACGAGATCTTTTGTTTTGTTTTTTAGGAATACATACATACGTAAAGCTATATAAATAATTTACAATAAGCTTTTTTTCCTGAATATGAAAACAGGAAAAAAATTGAAGTTTGCAGAGTCCTCAGGAAATCACTGTTAAGAGGTCACCCTGAAGCTGACATTCAAGATAAGAGAACAGAGGAGTAACGTCACTCTTATTAGTAAATGTAAATACAACGCAGTGATAAGAGAACATGCTAACCTGTGAATGGAACATGAGACGAACAGGGAACATAATACTGTCAAGAACACGGAGAACATAAAGAAGGTGAACAGAACTCGGGTTGGGGAGATTTACTCACTTCCATCCGGTGGACTGCCAGCTAACAGCTCAGGGACAGGTCCGCTGCTCTTCTCTGCCAGTTCAATCGCCATCTGAATATCTTCACTCCACTTTTCCATTTCAGAACGGGAACTGTAAAGAATAACAATGTAATACAACAAAATAAACAAAACTCAAACATTTAATAAATGAAAGTCTTAGGGAAGGGTTATACAATGACGTCAGCATATCCAGTGAGCACAAGACCCCCAAACTACCGTTGAGTCGCATCAACAGAAATGCGACGGAGGCTTGGACTCACAATGGCCGGCGTGGACAGCGATGTCATAGCCATTTGTCCATGTCGGACTTGTGCACTGCACTAAAAACCCTGCATTCAACACAGAGATTTAACGCAAGTGTAGCCCTAGCCTTATACCTTCTATACAATAATCCATGGATGTCCCAGATATCTGTAGAATACTTATTGATCTGTATTATCTCCATCTTGCTCTATTTAGACATTTTATTAATTTAGCTGGGAACAGTACCTAACCTCCGGCAAGGAGAAGTGTTATTAGGAAGGACGGAGATCACACAGCACTGGGGTGGAGGAAAATCAGGGTGAACAGCCACATGTAAATCCATATTAAATATACTAGAAAGTCATTTTATACTGTGCGATAAACATACGCTATGACAGTCCTCCACCAGCACATAGTATTTGTTGCATCAACAATGTCATCATGGATTCTATATGTACAATTTAGAAGGTATGAAACGTCTATTTATGTTTTGTAAGTTAATTTGCTGCTTTCATACTTCACTTTAAAGATTTACTATTGCAATATTTTTTGGATTGTGAGCTCTTAAACATTCACACAACTTTGCAGTAAACACATTGATGATGAAAAAATATGCTTAAGAAAGTCAATACTGTCTTTCTTTAATACAGTTTCATACCTGTGTAGTGCATTATCTCATACTTTGTACAATTGTTATACATGTATTCTTCGGTATTGTTAACTGATTCCATTTTAAAATTATATACAAACAGTGGATATAAAAAGGGGTCTACACACCCCTGGTAGAATGTCAGGTTCCTGTGCTGTAAAACATGAGACAAAGATAAATCATATCAGAACTGTTTCCCTTTAATGTGACCTATAAACTGTACCACTCAACTGAAAAACAAACTGAAATCTTTTAGGTGGAGGGAAGAAAATAATGTGGTGGCATACGTGTGCCCCCCCCCCCCCCCCCCATAACCTCGGTCGCTGCGCACTCGGGCGATCGCGGAAGAGCATATTAAATACCGCCACGATTTACTCTCTTCAGGAGGTCACAGGCACACTGGAATCATGCTGGGAAAAAGGGACGTCCCTCTATTAACATGGAGGTCTATTGCGCCGCCTACTCCTGCCCCTTTCGTGTCACTGGTGACGCTATCTGGGCAGACCCGGAAGGATCGGGGAATCGGGGAATACAGCAGAGATGTGAGTATGTCTGCAGTTATCTCAAGCAGAACACTCAGGAGTCTATCAGCATGGCACATTTTGGGTATGAGTCTATCAGCATGGCACATTGTGACTTGGCAAGATTTGCCCACTCTTCTTTGCAGAAACACTCCAAATCTGTCAGATTGCGTGGGCATCTCCTGTGCACAGCCCTCTTCAGATCACCCCACAGATTTTCAATAGGATTCAGGTCTGGGCTCTGGCTGGGCCATTCCAAAACTTTAATCTGAAGCCTGAATTCCCTGGCCAGTTTTCTTCTAATCTTTTCATCCATTTTGAGGGACGTCCAGTTCTCAGTAATGTCACTGTTGTCCCATATTTTCTCCACTTGACTTTCTTCACTGTGTTCCATGGTATATATAATGCCTTGTTGTATCCTTCTCCTTACTGATAATCTTTTAACAATGAGATCCCTCTGATGCTTTGGAAGCTTTCTGTGGACCACGGCTTTTGCAGTGGGTTGTGACTAAAAAACATTTCAAGAAAGACCAACTAGAGCAGCTGAACATTATTTGGGGTTAATCAGAGGCACTGTAAATGATAGCAGGTGTATGCCGACTCCTATTTAACATGATTTTGAATGTGAATGCTTAATTCTGACCACAGCTATATCCCCAGTTAGAAGAGGGTGTGCACACTTAAGCCCCCCATATATCATAAGATCGACCCATACAATTTCCTTTAGATCTACCAACATTTGTGTAGTATAGTGGCCTCCCTGATAGAATACATAGTGATTGGAAGGATTAGAAAGGTCCTCATATTACATGGTTTTGGTAGAACAAAATTTGATTGTACAGAAATTGTATGGAAAGATTGTAAGGTGTATCTTTTTTCTTCCCTCCACCTAAAAGATTTTAGTCTGTTTTTCATTTGAGTGGTACAGTTTATAGGTAACATTAACCTGCCTGGCGGTTCACTGAGGTGCAGATTTCTGTACCAAAAGTGATACAGTGTTTTGTCTTTCCGCCCCCATCGGTGCCACCAATGACGCCGATGGGGGCGGAAAGGCTCTGTTTGACTGCAGCTCTGTAGAAATGCTGCAGGCACACAGAGAGCCAGCGGTTGCGCCTGATTCCGGCACGGGCGCAGTTTGATTCACGATCAGACTGCGCCAGTACTTGCTTCGGGCGTAACGCTAGGGAGGTTAAACCGGCCATAGACGCTATGCTTGGCGGACGTTTATTGAACAATCGCCCGCAGCATGATGACATCATCATGCCATGGTCAATCGTTCGAAATAAACCATTTACGATTCGACAACCAATACTTTGGATGGGGACCATTGTCCCCATTCAAAGTACTGGCGATCGACCAGAGAAAAGCGTTTGTTCTCTGGCTGATCAAAGTTTTGTGTGAGTATGAACGGTTGCTCCAGGTGGGCGCATTAATTTTGATTCACCAAGCGATCACCCCGAATGCGCATGGTGATCATTCGCAAAATCGCCCACAGATTGAAGCGCTATGGCCGGCTTTAGAGGTACAGAAAAAAAAAATTTACACTTGTTTTCTTTTCTTTTGATTTGGATTGGATAAAACATTTATAAAACATTTATCCAATCCAATCAAAATAAAAAACAAATGTAAAAAAAATTTAAATTTTCTGTACCTGCGGCGCATGACGACATCAGGACCCGAGTGCCGATCATGGAAATAGCCGGAGAGGAGATCAAACTAGCTCAGCGGGAGCGCTTCTGCTAGTTGGATCTACTTTTGAGCTGGATTATAGAAAGACATTTATCTGATCCAGTCCAAAAGTAAAAAAAAAAAAAAAAAAGTAAAAAACGAAAAAAAAATATTTTTTTTTTCTTTAAGATCGGGTCCCGCCTCCATGACGTCACGCGTTACTCCGGGACCCGGAAGAAGCCGGCGAGAAGAAGGATCGCGACGGCAGCCGGACCAGGTGAGCTCCCACGCTGTGCCAAAACCCAGTTCGGGCGTATCGCTAATTGCAGCGTCCCATATCGCTAGGGAGGTTAAAGGTGGAAGAAGTTCTGAGATGATTTATCTTTGTCTCATTTTTGTACAGCACAGGAACCTGACATTTTATATCTACTGTATATATCTATCTCTACATTAGAGGATGAAGAATGATGTTTATACATGTTATACATATATACTGTATACCTTGCTGCAACAACTATCGCTTGGTTTTGACTTCTCAGGGTCAGACAATGAGGTACTCCCCACTCTTCATCACTTTCTTCTACCTGAAAATATCAATACAAATGAACAAAAGAAACTCTGTAAGCACGACACACAAACGAAGCACACTTCCCTTCCTTGTACATGAATTACACGATCTCACTGAAATTACAACTCAACATAATGGAGGAAAGCTATACCAGTCTAGTCACACCATAATTATATACACACACTACCAAACATTTACTAAATCAAAACGGTGGTGAAAGGGATCAGATAAATACTATAAAACAAACACAATATCTCCTGTTTAAACATATATAACAAAAGGGATATTAAACCATATACAGTAGGTGAAAGTATCATTTACCGTCATGTTAAAGAGTGGCAACTGCCCATGGACCTTGAACTGATTAGAAGAGGTCAATCCTCTGCTGGTGTACAGCAACACATCATTAAACTGAAAGAGAAAGAAGAACACTCTACATTGTATATCACTATGGTATGTTTATGATCTGTGAAGAGGGCTATGTAGGTAGCTATTACTGATGTCTGAGGGCTCTTTTACACTCTCTGTGGTGCATTGTGTGCTTGCAACGCACACGTTATGTGCTGTGTTGCAAAGTACACACCACATGTGTTATTGGACGTGCTGTGTTAGTTTTCTTCCAATATAATATATGAAACAGGAATACTAGCACATCAAAAATGGATGCAGCAGGGAGTTATGCAATACCATTCACAATAGTATGCACAGAATTGTTAACACAGAATAGCATGCATGGTGCATAATGCTACAGTATAGTGTGACAGAGCCCTTAAAGTGCTAGTTGCCTGACTGTCATACAGAAAATCTGTCTTCATAAGACATTGTTTGCTTGGACTTCATTGGCTGCATGTTTGTCCCAGAGGCAGCTAAGCAGTTAACCTCTCTATGCAGTCACTACCCCATTTAAATGAATAATTATTATTTTATACATTTCCGTCTTATTTTATTCAAGAAAAGCAACCTACCTTTATTTTTGAACAAAAATAAAGAAATAATTTTTTTTCTAGTATAGTTGTGCCATCACATTCTGAAATATCATCATAACTCTTCAAACCCTGTCAGCTCCCTTTCCATTCCTGCTTGTTTGTGGTCTTGTGGGGGGCTTTGAGTGTTATACACAGGGCTGTGGAGTCGGTCGATAAATTTCCCGACTCCGACTATGCTAATGTGTTGTATCCATCCATTTAAGGAAAGGAAGGCATCATACATTACCCACAGAACTACTGGCCAGGAAACCAACACTGTA
>CM070033.1:63575025-63585662 GCA_036250615.1 Ptychadena robeensis | reverse complement strand
GGCCGCCATACACGCACCGAGCGGCGGCCGATTTTGCTGCCGACCAATGGGCGTGTGTGTGCCCCACAGCTCGGCCGGCCAGAGATTATCTGACATGTCCGGATGCTGTTAGTTTTAATGAAGACCGGCATAGCCATTGAAGCTAACGGCCGGCACACAAAGAGCAGAGTGATGACGTCATCACTCTGCACTCTAGAGCTCATCTGAGCTGGTCTGTCGGCCCCCACTCGGTACGTGTGTGGGGGCCTTTAGGCTAGGGTCACAGTGGGCGCTGTAATGTTATGCACGGCACGCATTTATTCCAATAGCAGAGAAGTCATTATGTTCATTATGACTGTTTGTTAATTGCGACATTTGAAGTAATTTTTTTTTTATTTAAAAAATGTTTTTTCATTCCCATTTAAATTTAGTAGGAGTCGGAGTCGGTCCATTTTTTGCCGACTCCAGGGACCCAAAAATGTCTCCGACTCCAACTCCGACTCCACAGCCTTGGTTATACATTTGGGGTGTATTGGCTTTCCTCGCTGCAATTCAGGGAAACTGCCAATTCACATTAACTTTTTTTAAGAACAGCAACTAGGGCTTATTTTTTGGTAAGGATTTACATTTCATACATTCCTAAAAAATCCTGGAAAATCAGTCTGTATTACTATTACTACACCTTTTTTCTACCCCATCTCCCCCCCCCCCCCCCCCCCCCCCCTCCCCAATGTTTACTAATAATATAATATTACATTTTCTTGTGCCTGTATTTTGCATTGTTTATTCTCAATAAAATCTTTAAAAAAAAATCCTGGAAAATCTTGATACGGCTTATTTTCAGGGGAGATCTTATTTTTGGGGAACAGGCTAGCAGTTCTCCACATTTCACTGCTTGGCTTTAAGCAGTTATTGCCCTGTTTATATGATTACCATTGACTAACTTACCAAGAAAAACATTCTTTGCTGTAAGCCTTTCCCAGACAACTTACTTAAACTTCCAAGTCGAATAAACTCCTGGAGAAAAAAAAAGTTTTGCAAAGTTATATTCAGATAATACACAGATTAATCAGCGCTGCTGCATGTATCTAAAGCACGGGTGGGCAAACTTTCTGACTCGTGGGCCACATTAGCTACTTAGATTTAATAAAGGAGCCAGACCAAGAGCCTATAATGACCAATCTGCCATAGGTGTGCCAATTCCATGCATCCCTGGCATCACTTATGAGGTCAGTGATGTGTAATAGGCAACGTGGAACAGGGACATTGTTATCTTTTTCAATTTCCTGCACAATGCTCATTCATTGCAATGAGCAGAGATAATTCCTAGACACTGCCTGTTATCACCATGAGGATGTGCCCATATCATGTTTACATAATCACGCCACTGCATTGTCCCCAAGGCAATATTTGAACACCTCTAGGCATTATGTGCACTCATTGCAGAGAACAAGTGGAGGGGAGCATCTTTTCAACAAGGGCCGGAAAAGAAAGCTTAAAGGGCCAGATCTGGCCCCTGGCCCTTAGTTTGCCCGCATGTGCTAGCCTTTATAAAAGTAATGTTTACAGTAGTCACATGGTGACTACTCTTGTATGTAAGAGGTTACCAAATAACAATAATGAGAACTTTGGGGTAGCCATGCATAGCTCAACTTTCCTGTGGACCGTTGAAAGCTGTTGTTAGGAAAACAATTCCACCCATCTTCTAAAACTGAAATGCCGTGATCATTCTCGTTGTAAAACTTCAATCATACAATTATACGACTGGGTTTCTAGGTATTTCAACTGATTTTTATCTGAGCAGGAATTGGAATTTAAGTAATTGTTTATGGAAAGAAATCTTATCTAAGGTATAGTTCTTGCATAAATGACATAGTTTGGTTATACCATCTAACAGTATTCGCTTGACAGTTGATATTTATAGTGCACAAGACAAACAAAAGTTAATGCTTGAATGGCTAGCTTTAACTACAGGGATGCTTAGGGGAAGGCATCAGTGTTTCACGGTCCTGAAAAATATACTTACCTGCTGTGGCAGTTGCCATGCTTTAACTCCTGGAAGACTGCAGTAACACATATGACTGCTAGATGGCGCTATATACATCTTCTTTCCAATGTTGAAAATGTAGCTCCTTAGGCTTGTAAAGCGGATGTAATTAGGTGACTGACTTGTACTTTCTCACACAGAAAGTGACAGTAAGAATCTCTCACTGCTACAACGGTTTCTTAACATCTGCATAATGGGGAATTTACCAGCGAGGGACATAAAGTACATTAGGTGTGCTTTAATAAGTAAATTAGTTTGATGCAGTCTTAGAAACCTTTGTCACAATTTTTTTGCACCCCCACAATTTCACAATCACCCATACTTTTCAATAAATGAACTGCTTACCCTTCCTGGTATCACTATATTGTCAATGCCGGTCAGATCTTTCCTGAGCTCCTGTAATTTCTGATAATTTTCCATCTTTATCATTGCTCCGTGAAGTTGTGCTACCATTTCTGAGATCTCAGCAAGAGCAGCTGTTGGAAAGTCAAAAAAATCTCATAAGTGTTAAATGACCATATTTCATTTTGGAAGGTATCTATAGATCATTGATATCATTTAGTAAGATAGGTTAGAGAAGTGCAAACAATAGCTGTTGAATCAGACTGAAATGTGCTTGTTACCACTCATAACCATTATCGATTACACTGCTTGCAGCTCTCTACATACAAGGGACACGTTTTTAGCCGCGCGGTTAAAAACGCACGCATCCACAAAAAATGCACCAATGGAAACAAGGCCTAAGCAGTGCATAGCACAGTAAACTAAAGGTATTCACATGACTTATTCAATCACAAAAGTACATATTTGAGGACCATATTTGAGTTGTGGCTGTTTACATTCTGCATTGCAGTAATAAAATTAGCTGCTTGTGGGTAGTGCCAGACTGTAAAATGTGTCTCTCTATAAGTTGCTTAGTGGATTCAGAAAATGGATACTGCTACGGTATGCTAAACTTTCAGCTTGACACTCTATGCTGGAATTAAGATCTGCCCCCTGGCACTGGGCTTCAAGCTTGGCTGGAGAGAGTGGAACAAATCCTAACCTCCAAGGATGCAGAGCTTTATAAGTTCAGGATAAAAAAAAAACACTTATTCCTATTCTTTTATATTCACTCTATAAGATGCCCCCCCCCCCCCCAGAAAAAAATCCAAAACAGTGAAATAAAAATATACACACACAAAAGATATGCCACTATTATAGCAAATGTAAACTTTGACAACCACCGTGAGCATATCTGTTAATATTCCAATACATGACTGTGCTTGTTCATTTACCTCATTTACGTTATACAGCCACAAATACACACAACAAAGGAACATCTTTACAGAACAGACCCTGTACTAAGTCACAATATTACAGCTGAATAAATATTGTTCCCTATGTGAGCGAGTGGGAGGAAGTAAAAAAAAAAAAAAAGCAGAAGAAAGCACTTCCTTTCATTTTCACTTGAAGTATATTATGCACAGACTATGGCCATTTTCTAATTGTCAAACTAACGTTAACCTGTCAGAAATCCTGAACCTCTAGGAGCAAAATCCATTTTTGCCAGGATTAGCTTGCCTGACTTGAGACTAAAGGTGGGTTTACACGTCAAGATTTTTGTTTCGTTCAACTTCAGATTCGATTTTTTGATAGATTTTTTTTATAGGATTTCATTCATCCATTTATCGAAGGTAATTAGATTTTTTTGATTTTTGTACAACAGACGCATATATCGAATGAAAAAAAATTGGCGGGACCACAAATGAAAAATCTTTCAGATTTTTTTATTTAGGAAGTGATGTATTCACTGCAGCATACTTTACACACACACACAACTGTATACTCACTGCAGCATACTTTAAACACACACCTGTATATTTACTGTGTATTCAAAATCATACATACATATTGCTATTAACAATGAACATTTAATATTGAAATATATGTATTTTTCTATTGACAGCACGTTGTTACATTCGTCCACAATGCAATTGTTTCGTTAGGAAAGTTCTACTCGGAAAGAAAATATAAACAACAACATAGACGAATCAAAATCATACATTGTAAAAATCCCAACATTCATTGCACAGGAAATACGTCATGCTACTGGTTAAAAATCGAGTCAAAGAATATCGAGTGAAATAAGGAGCGTTCGTTTTTTACACGAAAAATAAACGATAGATGAAAGTTTACCAACATGTTCGATAACCTTGTGGACGATTTTTGGTTCGAGGTTGAACAAAAAAAATCCATCGGAGCAAATGGCCGTTCTATTTTTGTACAATGAACCAAAAAATCGTTCGTCTGACGGACGAAAAAATCTTGACGTGTAAACCCACCTTTATAGTCTACCTACCAAAGTTCAGTGAAAGCACTGAATTTATTTAGTTATGACAGCACATTATTCGGGTAAAAGCAATAAAAACTGTAAAATTTAAGGTCAGAGAAAGCAAAAATAATTGCTGACATAAGGGTAAGGGACAGCATTAATAACAGCAACATTAGGGCCAGTGACAGTAATAGAAGCCTCCAGCATTAAGATCAGGCACAGTAGTAATAACTCCCAGCATTAGGGTCGGTGACAGCAATAATAAATGTCAACAGTGTAGCTTGCAACTGCAATAAAACAGCAAACATTGGTGCCCATGGCCACAAGTAAATCGCACATTGGTGTCAGGGCGAACACCCCTCCCATATTAAAATTTTTCCAAAAGTCACTGACATGTTGACAAAATTGGAGAGCAAGGGGGGAAGAGCTCATTGGGGAGCCAAGAAGTTATCATAGTAATATAAAATAAGAGTCGTTTTATGTAATGGTAGCTCAACTGTCCTCTGAAAACCTTTCTTCTCCCAGTGCTACCATGTTTCCCTGAAAATAAGACAGTGTCTTACATAATTTTTTCTCCCAAAGGCTATGTTCTCACATAAGCGATTAATCGCCTCGTGCTCGTGATTTTAAAGTAAAAAAATAAAACACCTCCATAGAGAATAGAGTCCACACGCAATCAAAAATCACGTCTATTCATTCTCTATGGAGAACGTCTTATTTTTGGGGGATAGTTTATTTTTCCAAGAATAATACCACACTAGGGTGTCAGGGTGGGGGAATCACTTAAAATGACACAGGGGGGGATCAGAGGGGTGAAGCAAAATGGCACAGAAGACTCAGAGGGGGGGGGGTGTTACCATTATAGTAACCCCTTCTGATCCTCCTGTGTCATTTTGATTGCCCCCTCTGATCCCCCCCTGTCCAGAGTTACAGTACTGTATCTTCAGGAGTGCCTTACTTTCAGGGGAATGCCTTATATTTCAGCATAAGGCAAAATTTTAAGGGTGCCTTTTGTTTCGGGGAAACAGGGTAAAAATATGATTGGCAGAACAACAGCCACATTCTCTTTGCCAATTCAGCAACTTCTAGGATGAGAGCAAAAAGGTGTTAACTGGAAATATCCAGGATTTACTGAAATCAAAATTTGGCCAAAAAGGTGATACATGACAGGCATGATAGTTCCCCTGCAAAGATCTCCAATTTGTGAAGACACTTTTTTCACAACAACATTTATGTCATCATTATATCTCATTATTATTGTCATCATTATATCTCAATCTCTATTAGATATATGTGATATCTCTATTATTAATATGAGATATATCTAATATCTCTATTATTAATATGAGATATATCTAATATCTCTATTATTAATATGAGATATATCTAATATCTCTATTCCCATTATCCTCTACTAGAACAAGACATCAGCAAAACCTGCATCAATGAAAGCATGTTTAATGGCGCTCCATTCCTCCAGATCAGGTAAGATCTAATTTTTATCTTTGTTTTTGTAATAAATACAGTTGTACACTGTTCACTGGAAAATATTAGCCTAAGATAAAGATCACTACTGTGATATCTATCCTCGACTGTACAATTCTGTGTAGTGAAGTACTTTTTCTTACCACGAGTGTCCCGGAAATCCACGTGATTTGGGGAGTAGTGCTTGCAAAGTCTCTCCATAACTTGCTTGTAGTGCATGAGCCTGTGCAGCGGCCGGAGGAGAAACATGTTCAGTGGCAGGTAACAAACCTTCTCCTGCTCAAAGTCTCTGCACAGAATTTCTAGTTTGCGAGAATTTTTAATTGCCTTCTCCAGCTCCATCAACACCTCGTAATGCCTCTGAAAGTTAGTTGTGAATTGCTGAAAGGAAAAGAGATTGAGATAAAATGATCAGAGATCAAAATATTCACTAGGATCAATAAACCGCTCATCAAGTTCTACATGCTTAACACTTGTGTGATGCTAGGTACAGTAAGTCTTTTTAATAAATAAGTTACTTAACTTAGGTGGACAATCTATGGTCTTGCAAATCACTACACACATTAAGGTTTCTGTATTATTGTTTGTATTTTACTTCTGTCGATGAGTAATAAATGTCCACAGTACCTTCATACCCTGAATATTCCTTAACATGACATCCCCAATTTTCTGATGATCACTCTTTACATGAGTATTGGACTTTCCTTCCCTGTAAAATAATGAAATGTTTAAATTAATTTTGCATCATTAGAAAATAATGTTTCATATACAAAAAACAATCCTTTTATAGCTTTTCTCAAGGTGAATTGCCATATTTTTGGACTATATGACTTTTTTTTACCATTAAAACCAATGGGAAAATGTCCCTGCGTCTTATGGTCCCAATATGTAAAAAAGTTTTTTTTTTAGTCCCAACTATCCTGGGAGGAATAGGTTTGCATCCCAGGAGACTGGAATTTATTCCATTCCTTCCAGCCAAGCCAAAAAGCCACTTCCAAGAAGAGATCTAATCTGCATTAGCACTAGCAGTACCCATCCTCTGAACACACTGACCAATTTATGGAGAGAGACTATTACAATTACATAGCATGAGTTGTGTATTTACATTAATATTCTGCATTGCAATAAATATATTTTTTGACACATTCATATCTCCTCCCATATGTAAATAGCTGCTCATGGGTTGTTAGTACCAGATTGTAAAATTAGTCTCTCATGCCAAATTTCCGGCATTCCTCTACACGGCTGTCATTTCACATTCTTACCCTGAAGTATAACACCCAAGCAAAGCAAATTAATCTAAAAGAAAGGGGTAATCATTTGCTTGATCAAATGTTTTCATTATTCCTTAGCTAAACGCCACTTAAAATGTTTATTAACCCTTGGTCCCCCCAATGTCTCCTCTGCTCCTGGACTGACTGCTCGAAGAATTGTGTAAGTATAACCATTCCCTCTAGACCTACATGACATTTAATCTTTGAAGTCCTTTTCATTTTTACTTCAGATTTAAAGTCAAATGTGATTACTTCACTTTGAAATGAAGTATCCTGTGACAATCAGTTATGGAATGCATCTCACATTAAGCAGCACTAAAAATGTGGGGTCATTATTACCCCACAGACACCAGACTATAGTTAGTCTATGTGAGCAGATTAAGGAATCCACTTGTATTTTAATACCTATATGGCTGGGATGGTGGTTGCGACAATCAGTGAACTAGCATTCAAAAATCTGATAGAAAAATTGTAGTTGTGCACTTAATAACAATTTTTTTATTCTGTTGTTGCGATAAAACACCAAATATTCATTTGTGCACACAAGCTGATACCCAGAAAGAGCCTCTCTCCACATTCACATTCCTTTATTTGGATTTGATAGTTACCAGTTACTTTATAATCCAGTTTGTGCATTTATTTTCCATAGTACAAAACATCAATACAGCAATGTATTTAACTTACCAGAAGGCAAGCCTCTGGTCAACTTCTTTGAGGAAACTGGAGTGGAACTTATATAAGGGATCAAAGTTGGAGAAAATGACATTTATAAATTGCTCCGGCATGGAGTCATCTTTATGTATGGCGTTCTGAAACCACTGAGGGGAAAAAAATTAATGATCAGTTTTTAAAGTCATCTTACAATTTCTCTTTTTCAAAGTTTAAATTTCTAAACTGAAACCCAAACCCCACTTATTTATCTCAAAGTGCTGGCAAGGCAATTTAACCTGAATTACACACATCATATACGCACACAAAACATGTAAACACACACTCTACTTTCGTTTAAGAATAGGAGAGGGTATGGGGCACTGTATGCAATCAGAAGAGAGGGGAAGAGAGCGGACAGCATTGCAAGCCAATAGGCTGCAGTTTTTCATCTGTGTGGGCTGACAGCTTGCATGCCCACAGAGAGGGCTCCGAGTGCCATAGGTTCACCATCACTGCCCTAGAACTTTTATTAGCTCTATTGGAAAGTGGAGATTGAGATTGATAGTGTTCTTCTATCAGTGAAATATAAGTTAATGGCTTTCAGGTCCTAGTATTAGGACTTCTGTAAAGGATGGGTTTCCTTCTCCCATTTAACACAAAGTTTGGAGTGTAAGTGATATCCTTTATTGGCTGACTGAAGTAATTGAATCAATAAACTTTTGGTCTATCTCAGATCCCTTCTTCAGGTTTATTAGTCTCTCCCTTTAAAAATGGAAAAATCATTGTGTCTGTAAATTGATAGTGACTTGATGGTCCAACAACAGGATTGAGCTTAGCAGATAGGATGCCATTACATCTAAATGCCATGCCGACTGAAACCTATAGTTACAGGAAGAGAACAGTGGTAAATGACATTACAAAAAATAAAAGTATTTCCTGAGTGGTAAAGCAGAGTCTTCAAGTGTGATGCTTTGGTAGATTTCAATCAAAAACCCATCAAGTTAAAGCGCATTTGTGCAAATTCAGCCCTAATGTGAAGTGATTCAAGCAGCATTCATCCATATGCTTTCCTGGCTGATGACAGTTGGCAATAGTCAGGAAAGCACCTGCCCACCCCTGGGCTTGGGAGTTGTCAAATATCAGAAATGTCCTCATGTTACTTAACCCTATACGTGAATGACCGAAAAGCATCATGATGTGTTTGCTGTGCCACAGAGCTTTTGCGGTCGTTGGAAAAGCAGTGTTTTCAGCACGTCAAAGATTCACAAATATCAAAACATAGAATACAAAGTTTGCTGCAATTGCATGTTTTCCCCATTGCATTTTCTTATCAAACAACATTAAAGCAAATGTCACATCTAATATATGATGATATCCACTTTATACTCAATGTCTACATACATCATTAATATATGTGCTGAGGAAAATGCATCAAGCAAGATCACCCGATTGCCCTTTCAGCTTTAGCTGGCCGATAGCAGCCTAAAAGACGCACCTGACCATAAGACGCACCCAGTTTTAGAGAAGGAAAAAATCCAATGCAGTACCCAATTTCAGCCACAAAAATTGTGTCACTAGAGAGCACACTTCACAACATCTCATCTCATACACAGGGAATAAGGGGGGGGGGGGGGGGCTGCTGTGGGGCAGTCATGTCTCCCCTCTACAGCTGTGAGTGTGGGGACGCTGCCAGTGTGACTGCAGCTTTCCCGGCTCTGGCTGTGTGCTGACCTCCCATCTGCTGGAAGGGCTGGCGGGAGGGGGGGGCCAACTTGCGATCACATTGTTGCATATTCAGACCATAAGACACTCCCCTCACCCCCCCCCCCAATTTGGGGGGTGAAAAGGTGTGTCTTAAAGTACAAAAAATACAGTACATTAGGGCTTTCCAAGATCTGTTCATAAAAAAGAAGTTTAAATGGCTGTATGATGAAATTATAATTTCTCAACAATGTGTATAGAGATGGATGAGGTTGCTTGTTCAGAATACATACATGTGCAAGTATGCATTATCTGGACAGATTCCCTTTTTTTCCCCATTTGTAGATTGGGTACGAACGCAAGAACATGGATTCATGCTTTACAGAACTGCTTGCTTTGTCATCAACAATCAGTTTCTTCATTTCAATTTTTAGTGCAGGAAAGCATAAATCTCATTGGATGCTCCTATCAATCAATCTGCAGCCTAGTTTTATAGAAAATATGTATTGAGGAACATGCCATCTATTACTGCTACTACATAGAAAAAACAGAACTGCATAAAGCAGGAAAGAAAGTGTTAGTTGGAGCTTAAATGTACTGAAATTTGATCAGTCACAGAATAAATAGAGAAGACTGAAACAAAACAATTGTCTACTTAGTGTCTAAAGCATTTATATATAGAATAGTGAAAGTAAATAGAACTTATGAATTACATAAAAACATAATATTTTCATATACCACTGTAATGACTTCAAGATCTTTAAGATAGGTGCACTCTGTAGTTGAAACCTCCTTTGCAATGTAGTAGGCTTTGTCAGTTGGGAACCGCTGAAGAAAGAAAAATATAAAAATGAATGCAAATGTTACAATCCAAATGGAGCAATGATGTATTTCTATACTTCCCCTCATCAAAGCTAAAAAACCATAATTTAACCCAAATTCCAAGAGCCATGCTTTACACCACTCTTTCCAATGCCTGGCATTGTACTTAGTGGTGTTTGTCATGAATGCAGGTGCCAGTCCATGGTAACCCTATACAACTGGCTTCTAGCATACAGCTTACATGCTCAGGTTAATGCCAGAAGACAATTGGACTCCAAAGCAGAGGAATAAGGAATATCTACCATATATTCCGGCGTATAAGATGACTTTTTAACCCATAAAAATCTTCACATAAGTTGGGGGT
>CM070033.1:63563010-63574925 GCA_036250615.1 Ptychadena robeensis | reverse complement strand
TACTGTCATACAGTGGGGATGTGCTGTACCGAAGAGGCAAGTTGGGGGTCGTCTTATACGTCCAGTCGCCTTATACACCGGAAAATACGGTATCTATCTATCTATCATCTGAATCTTTACCTTAGTCTGGGTGTGACCATATAGTTTAAAAATGACAGAGGAACCCAAAAAGAGAGTCAAGAAAGTACCTTTTTTCGGCTATCGTCCTCATCGTCAGTTCGGATGCAGATCGGCTCATTTAGTAATGGACTGATTAGAGGAGAGGAAGGCTTTCCATCAGGACTTAGGTTTGGAGACAATGTGGAGTTCAGTCCTGTTGTTGCTCCTTGCGAGTTAATTGACAGTTCTGAGAGATGTGGACTCCCTGTTAATGAACCTATAAAGAACAAACATAAGCCTTAAGTGTGCTGTAACTTTAAAAACTAAACCACAGATATTTTTAAACCCACTCTAAAGGACAAGCACACTAAAAGAAATACACACAGCTCTGATACATTGAAGGGCTTGATCCCCAAGAGGTAAACTGATCCATTAGATATGTTTATATGTGGAAATCATGTACTATATTTACTACATGTACTATATTTACAAGGAGAACAAAAAACATTAGCCCAAAGACTAATTCCTTATATTTCTTTCTCTTGAAGGAAATGCTCTCTACAAATGATCAAAGCAGGGTTCCCTTTCTCCAGTGTGCTGCAAAGATCAAGTATTGAGGATTTATTTGAGCTATAGGTATATCTAGATCATTTCAGGGTGGTTTTACAAATTAGACAATGGGCATAATATATCAGGGACTGCACATGTTTAGCAGCTACATTACAGAAAGGACATTGGTCAGACATTTGTTAAAAGAGAATCTACAGAGACCTACAACAATACAAAACTCCACTGCAGCTGAGACAAACGACAGAGGCTGAAAGGACTACATTGCCAGTACTACACATAACAGACACAGTATACCTTTTGACGTAATTCCATTCATGCTCCACTGAACGCTTGGGACAGATACTAGCAAAGCTAGTCATTCATTCAATGAAGAAAAAAACCACACAGGATAAGAAGTGATGGCAAACAAATAGCACATCATGTCTTGAAAATTAGACGGGAAACATGAGTGCCATTTAGAGGAAACCTGATCAGCCAGAGGTTGAAAAGAAGTCACCATTCTCGTCACAGCTGTAGGTAAGTGGATTAAGAGGTTAGGGAATAGATTTAGGAAATAGAAGGAACGCACCAGAGATTTTATAAATCACTTGCAAATCTTGTAACAAATAGGGGAAGAACTTTATGAGTGTTGCACTTTGCAGTATCGGTGAATACTGACCCCTACATTGATCCACTCATGTTGTTGAATCAGGCATGAAAATCTTCCTCAGCCCTGTCTATGTACTACATAACTTACTATGATTATGAACGGAGCCATACTTCTATAATAGACACTAGAATTATGGCTCCATTCCAGGAACATATGGTGCAAAGATGGGTAGTGCTTGGAAGATTTCTGCATTGTGGATGTAACCTACTGGGACTGCAATGGAAAACAAATAAGCACTAAAATAACAGAAGTTGGACTTAATTTTACATTATATTTAAAATCAACCTGTCTGATATCTGCTTAAATGGAACTGAGACTATGGAAAAAATTAAGTAAAACAGACATATAACAATGACCCGACTACCTTAAAAAAAGATTTGCTCTCAAGCTCTTTAGCATTATTTTTGGCTCTCTTCAATCAGTGAACTCAATTTGTTCTTCATAAAGCATGTTCCGAGAGTCATTTTTAAGAACTCATTTACAAACAAATTGGGCAACTCACAGCAAGTCATTTGGTCTCTTTCGCTGACCAGGTTTGTCATGTTTATAGGGTCCTTTCACACTACACAAGCTCTGACTGTAGAACGTAAATGTGAACATGTCTGTTGCAGGTAATTAAACCCTGTGTTAACACATGACGCTGTACTAGTTCTCCCATTCTAGTGAATGGAAGCACACTTGTGCAGCGGCAGAAACATGTATGCTGCAGGGCAGTTTGTTAAGACATAACACAATGCAGTGTAGAAGTGTGGAAGGCACAATAGGTTTCCTTTGAAAACCAGTGTACCTTGTGTTAACTCGATGCGTCACAATAAACGCAACGCATGCCGGATGGAACATGTGTAGTGTGAAAGATTCCTTAATGATGGTTTGTAAAGACTGTGTTTAAACTCTATGTGAATTTAAGAACAGTATACCACAGTCTGAATTACAACCAAGAGTTAACCTATCAATGCACTCTGACAACATGATAGATGACGTGGGGGTGGATGAAATGAGAAAAACTCCAACCTGATCTTATAGATTTTTAATCTTTTTTACTGAAGAGGTATGGTGGTTTCCATAATAAAATCTTAAATCCAGCTCATGAACAGCAGAACTAAGTTTCTAACTACCGTTACCACAATATTCCTCCTGTTCCTCCTGAACAAGTATAACATTACGTGTTATCAGCTACTGAAATACAATACAAATGGTAAAATACATGTGCTGACGTGGTGGAAACAGAAGATTGCATAGATACTATATACTAGATTTTAGAAACTTGCTCTGTGTGACATTTCAGTTTGGTTGAGCAGCTCCCCCAAACTGGGCGCAGCAGAGTGCTTTTTATTAGCCGATTCATGTGTCAGCACCCCGATACAGAAGCTGGTAGGTGCACATGCCATCCATGTACATTAGATTTTCAATAGAGCCTATTAGTTCATTACAAAGCTGGATATATTTGATTGATTTCTATTGTACTGTCAGGGTGGAGTTTTTCAGGTTTTTATGGGAATATGGGCAAATGGAATTCTACATCTACAAAACGATATTAAATTGACACTTCTGGAAGAAATGACACAAAGTGTGCCAATTTTATTGATGCTAAAATCCAGTTTTACAAATTTAAACACTTTGAAGAAGTATATGTGTATCACAGGAATTGTAATGATTATATAAATGTATCCTACTTTTCTAAATATCAAAACAGTTAAAATGTAGGTTTACCCATTCACCTATATCTGCAGAGATTACTTGGAAACACTAGAAAATGAAAAGGGTAAAAAAGAAAACATCCAAACCCACTGGTGTCGTTAGACCAACACAAGAGAATACCCTAGCACCAACGTACATACGACAGGCAACAGTGTGAGGGCATAGAAAATCTTGGTCATTCACATGGCTAAAAATTACTACGCATGCAAGAAATGTTCAACCATCTAGTCTATAGTTCACCATTTCCATCCATTGTCACGGAATTCAGAAATCAAAGCGCAAAGACTTTCCACTGCATGTATGCCAAAAAAGATGAGCTCATGAAAATGATAAGGAATTACATGAGACCAATATTAGAATTTAAATGCTGTAGGAGCTAGTGTCTTCCAGACACTATTGCAATGAATTAAGAGTTCGTTTTTGAGAGATTTTGCTTGCTCATTAGTCTCCAGGAATTTCCCCGAGACAACAATACACTTACATCCAGCAATGAAGAGGTATGGGGCAAGGTATACATAGCTTTAACTTTTCAGGTGCATTTTACAAATATTAGGAGATTTTGAAGGGGGTGGGGCATAAAGTTAAAGTAGGCCTTTGATGTCTGCTTTAAATACAGCAGTGATTAGCCAGATTTGTGTATTTAAACTTATTTTACATGTGAAATTGCAATATTATAGGCTTTTCATATTCTTAATAAGTAAAAAAAACAACTTCTACTTTACATATTTTCTACATATGGCACCATAACAAAGCTGTATCTGAGGAAACACCATTATAAAGTAAAACAAAACAAAAATAATTCTCTAACTATTTTGTATATAAAAATGTTCTCTCTTATGAGCAATTTTTTTCTAGATCAAATTCATATCTATTTAAATATACTTAGAAAGGGACTCCCATCATAACTATTTTATGTTCTATCTTTATAATCATAATCTATTATTTTAAATTATAAAGCATGTGGTTGATTAATCATGATGTTGTGGTTAATTAATCCAGATCTCTAACCTTAAGTCCCACCTTGAGGGAAGTTCTTTTGTTGTGTTAATACTATAACCAGGGATGGGAAAACTGGATTGTTTGAGAGGCTAGGGTTTCATCAAAACCAATTCTTGTTAGATATCTTTATAATCATTTAAAACTGTACCCGGAAATGGGATAACATTACTAACAGTGCAATCTACTGGGAATTCAATACATTATATTGAATTATAGTCATTATAGTATTTATAAAATACCCATTTTCTTGTTGTATTTAAATCAATAGGGATGGGGAACTGGATTGGTGTGAGGCATGGGTTCAATCTAAATTATTTAAATTGTTTTATAAACAACTCAAGCAGTAATAACAGCATACATTCCTAAAGCTAAAGTGTAAGTATTAAACAATACAATATATATATATATATATATATATATATATATATATATATATATATATATATATATATATATATATATATAGTAGGAGTATTAGGAGTATTCAACACAGGTAAACAAACTATTTTTGTTACATTTTAAACGTATTATAGGATAACTTAAAAAGTCTGGCTTTAAAAATACACCCTGTGTACTTGTGGTCTAAAGGCTTACATAAATTTAGGAACAACATACTTAATTAACTTGCTTGTCTTAAAAAACCAAACAAATTAGGTATGAAAGTATTAGTCAAAACTTCTAGTCTTGTGAAAATGAAAGCAAAAAACTTTTAGCAAGAATTTGTTCATAAGAGAGAAGTAGTGCCTGCTACCTTTACTTTTCACCAGTGAATAAAATGCAATCACAAATTAAGCATGGAATACAGAGAAGCACAAAAGGCAGAAAATCAAGTGCATGGTAACATCTTACCCAGTGACTATGTTATCACCACAGATGGTCAGCAAAATGACAAAAACAAATAAACAAATGACAGTTGTACAGTAGGTTGGATGTAAAGTAAAGGTCCGGGTGTGTTGCAGTTAAGCAATGTATTACATGCGCAGAAGTTAACCAAGCTGAACATTGCACAGGCAGTCAGTGATCTCTGAGCCAGTACACTCATGTGTTAACTATTGAGTTTTTCCACCAGTGCAAATATGTAATTGTAAACATTTCCAGTAGTGAAAAATACACCTTTTAATGGCAAACTATATCAGCTATTAGACTACAGAGGCACCTTTGTCAGGCATTGTTATCTGCATTAAAAGATTCTTTATTTTTTGCCTCTAAAAGTTTCCTGGCTGATACAGTGCGACATTTGTTCCTGGTTTACACAGTAAATTTGTTTTGCATTTTTCCAGTGGGGAGACCCTTGTTACACCATGGACATAAATGTACTGCTTCTGAAAACAGCCCTTCCCCACTTTAACATCAGTGATCTTGGTACGCCACGGTAACAGTAACTTTGAAACATCACACAAATGTGTTTTTTACTACATCTGTTTTTGATCGATGCCATGGGTACGATATATAGACGAAAAGAGGACTTCCATGTGTTCTATGAAGTCGGTTGGGATCTAAGAATGGAGATTGAGCATTGTCACAGGAGTCCTGCATACAGTGATTTTTTTCCCCATTGGTGAGAAAAACTGCGGAGAATGTGCTACTCTACTGGATATCCTCTGAACATTGGGAATGCATTAGGGTGCTAAATTTATGGCCAGTAATATGAAATCGTGCAATAAGGAGAAAACACAATAATTGAAACCCTGGCAGATTCGATCACTGTTGTTTTAGGGTAAAGGGCTATTTATTTATAAAAAGGTCATTTAAAGTAAGAAACATTAAAACAAGACCAGGAAAATGTAAGTAACAGAGGATAATACATGCTGGAGGATGAAGACAGCAGCCCCTTCCACATCCTTTCTTTAAGGTACAGTACATGCAGACAAAAGCAGTGCTTAAACGAAAGCAAATATCTGACTTCATTATAGGTTAACAAATGACAAGAATGAGAGTGAATTGTCCAGAGTAATACATCAAAAGGAGATTAGTGTTTAAAGCTTGTTTAGAATACAGAACAAAGCAAGCGGCACAAGAACATGGATACAAACAGCCAATATGTTAGTGGCACCTGAAGATGTGTAAAACATCCAAGGACCTCTATAACAAAAAAGTAAATATTTTAGAACAGTAGAGGCTGCTGACTTTGCAAAACATGGATCCTGTGTCTTGCAGACACTGATTTCCATTTCTGCAAAGTGCTAAGCTAAGGGTATTTGTAGCTCCTGCAGGTTCCCCCAAACACCCTTGCTGTTCATATCTGGACAACCCTAGGGTAGGGGGAATTGGGTTGGGATTGGAGGTGACAGAAACCTTGAGAGTTGGGAATTAGGAATGTCTTGTTACTCAAGCTGCACTGCAGAAGAAAAGTATGAGGAACATGTGTATTGCTACAATGAAATGTAAATCCAGCCTTATTACTGCTCAACTTCATTACTTGGACTCATGGTATGACCTGTCTTCTTTCAGAGTAACTCTAGGCTCAATTACCAATTTGTGAATAACAAAGCTTTCCACTTTTTTCCCCAGCGACAGTAGTTTAAAGTGACTTCACCTCCCCCAAACAAATAGAATGTCTTCATAGACATTGCTTAAGGTCATTGTGCTAGGTAATGTCATACAATAAGGTTCCGATTGGAACCTAAGAAAAAACTCTCAACTGAAATGTAAATTTGAAAGGCGCTTCCATGTTTCAATATATGCTAAACAAATATTGCAAAAGGATTCCTAAATATATTGTACAATATACTAACTCTTACTAAATGGGAAAAACAATTGAGCACAACATTTACAAAAGTTTTGGGATGACAGTATCATCCTTTTAAAAAAGAGCAAGTAGTAAATTACTGTGAAAAATGCACAAATAGTGGGTAGAGCTACAAAACAACAGGTCGGAATATATACTACACTGAAGTACATATGTGTTTGCATATACATATGCAGTCATATGTATCTCTTCATATTTAAACAATAGGCACTGAATAAAGAGAATATATGTCTTAAGCTTTAAGCTAAACAAGTCTTATCACATCATGTATGGCTTACAATAGAACCGTGGCACTAGAATTTAAAGTATAGTTACCACCAGCACATCAGTTATTTTTGCTAAAACTACAAAAAACAAGGTTGAGCATCAGACTTTAGGAAGGCTGCATTTAGAAATGATTAGTGCAAATCGTACCCAACAACTTGTGTGGCCCATAAGTCCTCTTCAAATACTGCTAGTCTACATTCATTCATTAAAAATGAATCTAAAAAAAAATATGTAGGTGCTACTACTACAGTACAAAAATCCAACAAGTAAAACTGTAACATAAACACTAATAATTTATATTTTCAAATACCTAATTCACATCTAAAATTAATTGTGCAAACTACTTCTGTAACAACAGCACTTTTGCTATTTCTCTGTAAACAATTATAACATATGAAGAGCCTAGATAAATGCACTCCTAGTCAACTGCTCAGCAGCTGAAAATATGTGCACCATCTTCATCACTAAAACTAAGGACAGTTTCCTCATCGTGCATCTCTTCTGCATACTCCTCGAGCTGAAGGCTACCAAATGAGTAGTTATTTCTTGGCATTGGTGAGGAGCTTAATACTACTGGGTTTCCATAAACAAGTGGGTTGCTGAAAGAGTCAACTATATCTGAATCTGTATCACTAGATTCACTACCACTACTGGTAGAACCATCAGCCATGGGCAAAGCACTCATTTGCTCCTGTACCATAGCTGCTTGCTTCAATACTGGACTACACCTAAGATGTCTACTGTCATAAATGCCATTGGACATCATTTTGGCTTCCAGTGCTGCCATTTTAGAAAGATGGCCTATCCGTTGTTCTTCGGCTTTATAATTGGGGACTGGTGTGGAAGAAATTTGACTTAAAATAAAAGGATCAGTATCAGAATGGTTACGGTAACCAGATTTAAGTTTATGAATGTGTGCACTCTCTAAAGTTGGATTATACCTGTTATAGTCATAGCTTGGGCTAACAAATTCATCATCTTCTTGAATTCCCACCCCGTTATTGTTGTTGTATGCATTTCCTGACATATAACTTGTTGAATTAGTTCTATTAAAACTCATATTAGGACTTGATCTTTGGCTACTTGGAGACAATGGAGCTGCTAGTGGACTACGGGTGCCTGGCCCACTGAACATTTCATCTATTAAAGAGCTGTGTCTAGGCATTTTTGGACTCCCACCAGCATAAAAAGACATACCAGCGGAGTCATCATCAATATATTCTTCAATAATGTTAGAAGATGACCTAACAGATGAAATTTGCTGCCTCAATTTAGAACGTTTGGGATATTCATCTGTGCGATAGATTCCATTACTACAATGAAATCCATTCTCATCATTGTCATTTGTTTGGGATTGAGAGCGAACCAAAAGCGCTCTGTAAATATCATACTCGCTATCTACATCACTGCAGTCAATGTAAGGAATTGAGTTACTGCTGCCATGAGCAGCTCGGGATGCTGGACCTGTGCTTGGATGGTGTGCATTCTTCATATTCAGCTGGATATGATCTTTGGCTGCGTCTTCACCATCAGCCGTCAAATGAGCTATTTCTTTCTTGTCCAGTAAGATCTTCTTGGGAGAGGGGCTTTTGTGCTGCACCAATTCCTCGAGTGATAGTTTTTCTTCCTTGTTTGAGCGCAATGTTTGAATGTCATCAGCATGAGAACTTTTTGTGACAGATATTTTAGGGCTCTGTAGCAGAAATAAGAAATAATAAAAGAAAAGATAAGTAATGTTGTTGGTAAATTTTAAAGAAAATACTTTAAAGAGAAAGTACTGTATTTCTTAGGATTGTTGTATTTATTATGTTAAACAATAAAGCCTAAAATATACAAGCAGGTGCCTGAAGTGCTACAGGCTTGACCGTCATAGACTATGCCATCGATCTTGCTTTCAATAGCTGTCTTTTGTAAGGACTCCAATCATGAACCCAACTGAAAAATATGTGTGTGCCCTTTTCATTGTAAGGTTAAGTGTTCTATAAATGCTCTCAATTATATATAATGCAGAGTAGAGTAGGAACAAGTTTATAGGAGAACACCATGGTGTGTAAATGATTGAATGAGCAATGTTTAAAGAGGTAATGAGAATAGTTTGAGAATTGTCATTTTTCCCTTTTGGTACCCAACATATTTTGGTCTAAAGCTAGCCACACATGGTTCAATTTTGGTTCAATCGATGCTCGATTAGATCGAGGAATTCAGTCGTCTAATCGAAAATCAATCTTAATCGCATCAACATACACCCCACATTGAGTTTGCGATTGTGGTCAGATTTCGATTCCAAAATATTACTAAAATCGTCGATTTTGGTATTGAAACGTTTGAATTCCAGATTGAAGTGGTCTATGTTATGTATATCTAATCTAATCGATCCAGGAGAAACACCACAAACATCGACGATTATAAAACGATTTTGGCACAATCGACGATGATTTTCCAACATGTCCGATCAAAATTCGATTAGATTTTCTGCCTTCATCGAACAATTATCGTCGATCGTACCATGTCGGCATTTCTCGATTTTCGTTCAATCAATGAAAAAATTCATCTAATCGAGCATCGATTGAACCAAAATCGAACCGTGTGTGGCTAGCTTAACTTTCATATTGCTTGAGATGTGCATTTGCAAATTGAAAATAAATGTGTTATCTCATAGGAAACCTGTGTAATATGTGAATTGCCCAAGAGGTGTTGTGTGATAGAACTTGATGTCTCTTGTTGAGATGAGTTTAGCGTGTGTTTGAGGACAGTTACTCCAAGTGCACTGGTAGATCTACAACAGAATAATCAAAAATGATTACAAAAAATAATTATGATTGCGCACTCATAAAATCAAAGTCCAAATCTTAGCCAGACTGAAATGCTGTGGCAGAAAATCTGAATGAAGCAATGTTGTATAGTAGAATGGGCCTAGGTACCTCCACAATGATTCAAGAGACAACATCAATTATTACGTCAATTTGTAAAAAAAGAACAAATTTAGACACTATATGGCAAGGACAGCAAACACAATAACAAAAGAAAAGATATCTTTATACTAACATGTTTTGGCACCTCTAAATTCTGCTCAGGTGAGTGGGCAGTTGTACTTCGTATTGAACAAAGCTTGCTGTGCTTTCTGAAAAACAAAGTTTATACATTTTATAACATGTATCCGTGATAAAAAGCAAATAATTGTGACCATGTTTAAGCTGCTGACAACCATGCTGCATATTATGAAGTCTAATTGAGATATTGAAGTGCTTTTGGAATCACAGATGAAAATGTTCTCACCTTTCAAACTGTACTTTTTTATGACCTCCTTCTTTGACATAGTCCAAAACCTGCTTCTGTGTACGGCCACTGACAACAAATCATAGGAGATTATTCATGGGAGTTTTAGTTATTAATAATATTAAACATGTTTCCAAAATTAATTTACAGTATTTAAATGTCAAATATAAAAATGATTTAATGTATTATTAGAAAGCGGCTTGTGGTAAAGAAAGACCATGCATACGTTTTGCATGCAGACAAAAAAAACCTTAAGTCTGCCAACACTGTGCTTGTGCTTCTATACACAGTGCATAGGTGATAAGGAGGGTTCAGTGGG
The DNA here is from genome assembly GCA_036250615.1 of Ptychadena robeensis. Taxonomy (NCBI): domain Eukaryota; kingdom Metazoa; phylum Chordata; class Amphibia; order Anura; family Ptychadenidae; genus Ptychadena; species Ptychadena robeensis. Next base: position 63,564,299 of record CM070033.1, on the reverse strand, counting down.
ATGATGTACATGCTTCCTGAATACATCACAACACCCTGCCTCAGTACTCCTCTCAACAGCCTCTGGCCTTGATACACCCAGGATGTTGAAATTTATGAAAAGCTATGTAAAAATCAATCAATATCTGTCATAAATTTGTAGCAGTACCAAGACAGAATGCATTTGTAAGTAGACTTGCCCATGTAATACTCATGGACTTTTAATGAATGAAAGAACTGAAATTCAATAAGTGCAGTGTTCTCCCCAGAAATTTTTTGCAGCCGGGTGGCATGAAAAAGTAGCCGGGTGGTGAGGGAGGGGGAAATTTCGCAATCGGGAAAAATAAATTTTTAATTTCTAAGGAAATAAATCATACAATTAGGACATCCATTTTAAAGGTTTGACACTCGTATTTTATTGAACAAAACCAGTAAAACTGTCAAAAAACACAGTAACGTTTTAATTAGAACAAAGAGAACACAGCAGCAGTGGCACCTTTACAGATGTTGGTAGATCTAAAGGAAATTGTACAGAGATTGAAAAGCCGTTGATCTAAAATTACATCTGATAGCTCGAAGATCATTGCGACCGAGATCTACCAGGGTATATTGAATATGAAAGCATCACTGACCCCATAATATACATCAGCACACATTGGTCAGCTACAGCCATTCATCAAATCTATAAACCCCAATGGACAGAACCTGGCGTCACGTGACATCTAAAGATGTAAAAACTACCATGTCCCAAAAACAACTTCCATATTTTAGGGAAGACATGACAGGAGGCGTTTTGTCACCGCTTCTAAACCCAGAAATAAGCGCCATTGCATTTTTTGCATCTAAAATCAATATAAGACATTGTCTTATTTTCGGGAAAACAGGGTACCAGTATGATGTAGGCGTAACAGATAACGAAGTACCATAGTCACAGACTGAACTGCTCACAACCAAAGCCATAAATAAGGGAATCCCCCACTTGGGTGTATTATGTCACATGTTAATAAAGCAATCGTAAAAACTCCATATAGAGCTGCTAGGATTATAGTTTAGCGCCCCCCCATATCATAAGCCATGCAGCCTACATGTAGTACCCCAAGGCATGTGACCCCTCTACATGGGGGTACATATGAATCACCCCACAAGGTGATGATTACCATGGACAACAGCCCCCGCCCAGGGATCTCCCCCAGCGATGGGGTACTTGTTTTATTAGAAAACGTGTCCCGGCAACGCGCACTGCAGCTTTACAGGGACCCAGTGAAGAAGGATCTAGCCCCGCCCCCTCTCGTGAATGGTCAGCACGCCTGA
>CM070033.1:63542843-63562910 GCA_036250615.1 Ptychadena robeensis | reverse complement strand
CCCCTGAGCAGCGCCCAGACTGAGCAGCGCTCAGAGGCAAGAGCCTCTTCTGCCTCTGTGAGGGCCCGGCCCTGCTCCTGACAACGTCACATAAAACAACTGCCGGGCGGGGACTAAAATCTGCCGGGCGGCCCGCCCGGCCAATCTGCCCTGGGGAGAACACTGAAGTGAAAAGGGGAAGCTATAGACAGCTGTGTGGGGAACAAAAGGCAAGATGAATCACCTGACCTGGTGCATGTATAAAAAGCGTTCAATGGAAATTATAATTAGCTATTTTGTTACAGAACAGGTGCCTGTATAACACTGCAATATAGAAGGTAAGGCTACTTTATTATAAAACTCAGGACCCCTTTTTGTGGCTTTCTTAATGTGTATACATGTTCTTGTTCAGTAAATCAAAGGTTTGTACTCAACGGGTTGACATAGAAGTCATACAGCATTCAAAGAAGAAGTTTGTATCTCTTTCACAACAGGTTTGGGCCTGTGTATACAGATGTGCAGGGTTTGTAGCTAGAAACAATTTTTTGTAACTGTTCCTAGAAATAGAAGAGCTGTATACACAATTTCTGTTCTTTTCTATAGAGAAGGTAAAGGACAAAGGGAAGGAGTGAGCGGGCCCCACCAAGGTGCCCTTCCCAATAGGAGACAGCAGTGGTCATTGATGACAATCTTTTATAATAATAATAATAATAATAATAATAATAATAATAATAATAATAATCTTTTAACACATTGGTAAACTACAAACACTACAAATGCTAATTATTTGGCATTTCAGTCAAGTCTTTACATGTAGACTAATTTAGAATGTCTTTTTGCTACTGGCTTACACAGAAATAAATAATATCACAAACAAAATGCTTGCAATGTTGATATCTTATAATACCATTTTCATTAATGCTGCTACATACATACATACATACACCCATACATGTGCGAGAGAACAAAATATTCTTATTAACATAAAAAATATACACTTGTGCATGAACATACATGTAAAACAGAACACCTCAGGGCTGAGGATGTAAACTTGTCAGGTTTATAGGACGGTTTGACAAGTATTGCTTGGAGGCTTGTCCCAGCACCATGTTCAACAATGGATGTCTATATAACTGACTATATGACTATATAAACTATTTTCTTCCAGATTCTAATCACTAACTAGAAATACACAGTAAGAAACTATCTTTGATTTTTGGGTACAGAACTATTAAACTACAGTGCTGTAGTACAAATGGTAAGTATGTATAGTTAAATATTTTGCGTAGTTTTTGATAGAAAAGGGAAGGTTAAGACCATAAAGTAAATACTTTTCTGAAATGCCCCTTGGTGTAATTTAAAATAGCCACAAATCCATCAACTTTTCTTGTTTGATCATTTTAGCCAAAACAACTTACTCATGTGCACCTATTTACATACATACATGTAACAAAGGCTCATCTCCTCCCAAAGGTAAGTTGTTAGTGCCCAATTGTAAAATATGATTCTCCATATGTTGCTAGGTCAGATGGTTCATAGAATGGGTACTGCTAGTGTATAGACACATGCTAAAGTTTCAGTCCTGCTCACTCAGCTCTCTCCTGGCCCTGAATTTTAGCTTGGCTGGAGAAATATAAAGTGGATGCTGTTTGGTCCAGCTCTGCTATCTTAGTTGTAACATGCGGTATATTCAATTTGTGCACTTTTTCCTCCAAAAGTATGGGGTGCGTCTAATGGTCTTATAGTGCGAAAATATGTTGTAGAATTTGAACAATTACTTGAATCTTTATTCTAAATCATGACAGTTGTCAAATCCTCACCTGAATCTAAATGATGAACCTCTGCTGAAAAGGACTGGTTTTGGCTTTGGTTTAGGTTCCTCAAAGAGCCTGAAGAAGGCATGGTACTCCACGCATATCTTCCAGAAAGATTTACAAAAATCTCTACTAGCCATCATAAATTCCAGCGTGTCTTGGTAAGAACTCTAAGACACAATACACAAAACAAAAATGTAAATTCAATTGTAATTTAATGAAAAAAATTAAAAGAGCAAAACCAAAAATAAGCTTTGAGTGGGCCAATACTCACCTATTTGCTCCATACTCACCTATTTTGCTCCATGTCCCTTACAATCAAAGCACATATTATATGTCCAAAAAGAAACCCCTAGTAGATCCTGATTGTTTCACGTCATACATGCTTCTTCAATGACGTGGAGCTGCAGCACTGGCATCCCTTCATTTGCTGGGTGCAGAGAGACTTTGAAAGGGAGACTCATAATCTTAATGATAGATGCAAGATGAGCTGTGTGGGTGTTGCAAAGTGGCATGCAAACCCCCCAAAAATGGAAGAGCAGATTAGAACTTACAGGAGTGGTAAGAACAATAGTAGCAGCAGGATATGTTATGAAACAAAAAGACGGGTGCCTTTTTTCCAATGGGATCCATTTTTCCCTAATATCATCTTAATGATGTTCCCTTCCAAGCTTCAAATTATTTGCAAAACTGCAGTAATGTAGTAATGAGGATAACTGGCAACATAAATCAGATGAGAAGTGCCAAAGAAGTGAGGGGAACAGTAAAGTTCTTAGGTTTTAAGATTGAGCACCCAGCCATTGTGCTGGCTGGAAAGTTAAAGCTTTAAAGCTTTTGTGTGCAAAAAAAACAAACAAAAAAAATCAAACTGCTGGACCCCGATACAAAATTACATTGGTAAAATGTATTCAGTATAAGCCTCTCTCAAAGCAACATATTGAGGAAAATTGGTCACATACTGAAATAAAAAGAACTAAATTAAATCCTCTGCTCATAAATGGATGGTTGATCTTTAAAACTGACCTGACCTTAACGTGTCTGACTTGCTTCGAATGTGTGATGAGACATTTTTTTTCCACAAAAGCCATACATTAATTAGATTTTTTGAAATCAATAAATATTTAATTATATGCATGCCAACCAAGTTTTAGAGCACACATTATCAGTATGGTCTTAGACTGAATCTTGTAGGCATGTATTTGATGGAATGCATTTACTGGAAGACATGTACCCTAGCCAATAATTTAGTCTTACTAATACAATGTTACATGTGTACTAGTACTATGTTTTCATATAGTTTTCACAGAGTACTATTACTAGTACAATGTTCTCATACAGGATTGAGGAAAAAACACAATGGATTCAGTGTTCTCCCCAGATTTTTTTTTCAGCCGGGCGGCGCGATGACGTCATCGCGCCGCCTGCACCGGTCCGGCGGCCTCTCTCATAGGCTGCCGGCCAGCGGCAGCACACAAGTCCTCTGACAGGCGGCGCCTCCCCATTCTTCAGGAGCGTGCCGCAGCCACTGAAAGACTCCGGCCCGCGGCTCCGGTAGTGTGCCGCGGGCCGGAGTCTTTCAGTGGCTGTGGCGCGCTCCTGAAGAATGGGAGGCGCCGCCTGTCAGGCTGCTCGCCGCGGAGGACTTGTGTGCCGGGCGGGGACCAAAATCTCCCGGGCGGGCCGCCCGGCCAATCTGCTTTGGGGAGAACACTGGGATTTATTACTAATTAGTTGAACACCACAACAAAATGATGCCTTCGCTCTGCTTAATGCTGTTGAAAGACATCGAGATATGATTAGAGGTCAGATGTCTAAACTCTTTTCTCCTAAAAATGTTTCCTCATTTTGATTAACTTTTTTTTACAGAAAGTTTGGAGTTCAAGTGATTACTAACTGACTAACTGGAATCATTAGAGAAGCAAGCCTTCGGGATGTCCCAGATCCCTTCTTCAAGCGTAATTTCACCTGAAGAAGGGATCTGCAACATCCCGAAAGCTTGCTTCTCTAATGACTCCAGTTAGCTAATCACTTGAACTTCACACTTTCTATAGTCATCAATGACTAACTGCGGCCGTATGTCTTTTGGCCATGGGAGGTCACGCCTTAGCTCTTTTAGTGCGTAAAAAATACTGTAGCTTAACCTCCCTAGCATTTGAGACCCAGTTCGTTTGAGAACCCAGTTCATTTACAGTTTGTTTGCAAAACAAACTTTGCACAAACCAGGATCGTCAAAACTTACCTGTGCTCCCGCAAGCTGTGGTGATTCTGTATTCAGCTGCAGCCACTTAGTGGTTAAAGACTGCCCCTTCTGGGTTACTGGTGACACAGAAGCGGCAGGGGTCGTGCCATAGACCTCCATGTTAATGGAGGGATGTCGGTTTCCCAGCCCACATCGCCGGCGATTTGTAGAGGGGAGGGCAGGAAATTCAAGCAGAGCAGACTGTATTTAGGGTGAGTGCTAGGGAGGTTAAATAAGGGATTAATGCCTTACAGGTGATAAATGTTTTGAGCTAAAAAGGAGAGCGCAAATGTATATTTTACTCAGTTAAATAAATAGCTTCCTGTATTCTGTGAAAATAAACATCTGTAAATAGCAACATTTCACACCTTCTTTTCACGTAGAATGACGTAGTTTGCCTTTAAGTCTAAGTCTATTCAAGTCTATTTAAGTCTAAATATTATTAGCTCAGTAATACCAACACATTTCACAATTCACAAAACCTGTAAACACTTTTTCCATTCTCTTTCCCTGAAAGTTACAAAGCAGTGTGTACAATACTGTATTTCTGCATCATTCAATTCCTTTCTAAATTACACCCAATTATTCCCTTTTCCCTCCTACACAGGGTCTCCAATGGTGTCCATTCCAAAACACCTCTGAGGAGCTCTCTATTTCAGATCCGCTACCTCCGCCAATGGCCTGATATATTAGCAAATATTTGGAATCTGTTCAATGTATCTTTTCTGATGTTGACAAATGCTATAAATAATGTAATCTGAATACAACACATACACATTACTTACATTTGCATCAGGACGCAGTTTTATGAGAAATCGTTTCCTCTTGAAACTCAGTTTTCGCACTTTAGCCCAATTGAACGCATTGATTTTTGTGTGACTCTAGAAAAAAAAAAAAAGATTACGAATATTATTTATAATTACACACAATTACCATGGAGAAGACTGCGCCCATAAAACCGAGAAAATCAACCAAACCTATATTGGCATAAACAGTATACATTTGTAGTGTAAGCAAATACACACAGGGAAGAGAGCACTTTACTATTGATTTTGCTGCAGTTCCTGCAGTGCCCACCCTACAGTATGTGTACGGTCCTAACCTATGGACAACATTCGAAAACTGTGTTCAGATGGTCAGTTGAAAATGAGTCCATTCACCAACTCCTGCAGCCGTGCAATGTTGTGTTTGCTGGTTGGTTTTTGGGCAACTGCTCAAATGAATTACATGGCGGAGGTGGTCAGTGGCTGACAACTGCCCCCACCCTTCTGCACAATGTGTGCAACCACAGCATGCAGGGGCTCAACGGCACCATTCCCTTCTTTTTCTGCTAGTTTCCATATTATGTTTTTTGTTGGCTGTTTTAGCACATTTCGCCATTTTTGCCAATATATTACTATAGACCTTGCTTGCTCTCCTGAGAAAAACTTTGTCTGATGAAGCCACAGTTAGATAGAAAGGAAGTTTGGAAAATCTGTGGTTTACACTGCAGTATAATGTGATTAGTGATAATGTAGAACCTTGTTAGAAAAGTGTAACACTTGGCTAGATTGTTGGGAGCATTGCAGAGTTTTTATACGACGACAAAATGAAAATAATAGAAAACTTAAATACAGGCTGCAAAAAAGCTTAAATGTTCTGGGTTTAAGGCAAAGTATTTTAATTAAAACATAGTTATAATGATTAAAATAGACCTAAAAAAATATATATTAAATTAGTCATTTTGCTTTTAATATGGCCACGGTTACTGCTTCATTCTCCAAGACATATTACTGTCCTCAAAGGTCTATTCATGCACTGTAACAAAATAAAAAAGGTCTAACAGCAGCAGAAAAAAACACAAAGATTGACACTGTTGACTATTTGTTTTTTTGAAATCGTGAAGGTAAAATACACACTGGAAAACTATTTCATGTAATTATAGCCAGTATGTTTACCCGAAAATGCATATTACGTAAAGGAAATCACTACTACTGACCTGAAATACAAGGATGCCTGTGTTGGCAACAGCCAAGTTGATCTTAGTTCCCTCTCTGTCTTTGGCTGGGTGTAATCTAACTCCATACATTTCAAGTCGACGGGCAACCTCCAAGAGCTGAAAATCTGATTCTGCTGGTGTCTGACCACTGTAAATTTCAAAACATATGTAAATTACTTCATAATAACTTACCACCATATACTAGTATTCATTGCATTCTTTAAGAATCTTTAGTTTGCTAAATACCCAATCTCTAATCAATGAAAAACCCTTCTCCAACCAATGTTCACGATAGTATCATGCCTGGCTTTTGTTCACAATTCTAGATTTTATACAAAGCAGAAGAAAATTATCACTATTTTTACATGTATTCTACCTTAAAATGGCCTTCAATTAAAAAAAAATGAATGATAATAAAAAAGGCAATTGTCACATAGGGGTCACTACTCACTAGTGATTCTGATGGTATTCAATGATCTTCTCTAATAGTGAATCTTGCTGAGGCATATATGTGGTCTTTGAAAGATGTTCTCGGTCAGCAGCTTCATCAAAATCTCCTATTTCAGCTATGTGAAAGACAACGAACCTTAATGAAAAATGCTAAATATACAATTTGTGTGATATGATATTTATCATCCCTTTTATTATTTATTTGCAAAGGAGGTGGCACAGTAATTCAATAGTAGCACCATATTATAAGTGTTTACCATAAAACAAGTTTGTTGTAGAACCCATTATAAAAAAAGCTATAGTACAGACTGTGGATCTAGCTAACAACTTGAAACAGCTGACAACTTGAACAGCTTCTCGGGTCGAATGTGCACAAAACGGAGATAATCCCCTTGAGCAACCGACCAGAATAGCACCGCAAGTCAGTCGCACAGCGATCTGCCTTGACGGTTCATTTATGGTCAATCACTGTACTTTGGAAGGGAACCAGGGTATCTTACGGGAATCCATGTGTTTATATATCACATAGGGAGTACCATAAGTTTAGTAGACGACCGTGTCACCCCGTCGCTGGTGGAATGCACAGGAATAAACTCTTGTATCGGTAGCTTAAGGCCACAATACAAAGGAACTATTACTTGATGGAACAGACTGCCTGCTGGAAGCCACATAACTTACCAACTGGGTAGGGTGCCCTGCTTTAAAGGTGATCAATTGAGTTTACTGGCTTTCATGATTACCCTTTGATTTTACTTTCAGCAAGAATTAAAAACTGCAGCACAGTACAGTACAAGACTGCAGGCATACATTTACAAATTTTATAATAACACTAAATACAGTAGGCTTACTGTAAGACAAACTTTGTCAGGCATAAAAATTTAAAAACTTACATTGTACAATATGTGAAATCAAGAGTGCTGCGCTGCTTTCATTACAGGTGAGCCTGCCTTGTACCATATCCTGCTTTACTTGCAGTGCAAAGAGGTACCTGCAGAAATGACAAAGCGACAACAATTACCAGATATGTTCAGTGTGGATTCTTTTCATTTCAATGAAGAACATAAAAAAAAGTTCAACAAAACCTAAAGTATGGTTTTACATTGATGCACTATTGCAATGCTCTAAATATCAGGGGCAAGTTTCCCAAACTTTATTTCCAAAAAACAATTACCGTACATTTCTTTGTTTACACCACTGATATGTTGCCTTTATTATTTTCAAATATTTATAGAGTTTAAAAATGGGTTGAATTTATGGGAAACAGTTGGATGTTGCGAGATAACTTTGTATAATACATTTTGTAGAATGATAAAATCAAGCAAAAAATTTAGAAAAGAAGGTAAACCGTAACGAGTAAACTATATAAAATAAACTAGAATTCACATTAATTTACTTGTCCATAAAAAAAAAATCAGCACATAAAAAATTTGGAAAATACATAAATGGTGGGAACACGTCCTTCATATTTTAACTAGGAGTCATGAAAATGGCTAAATATCACAAATTTCAAAAAGTGAATAAATGCAAAAGCATTCACCATGGCTGAAAATTGTATAAACAGGCTGATTCCTGGTATACATGGTTAGCACGTTGCTTGATTTGAGAGACAAAAGCAGATGAACTTCTACAGAGCTGAACAGATAACACACTTTGTAGAAGCTATGTGTTGCCCTGCTGGAAAACCTTGCAAATACATTGAAAGATTATCTTCTTTGCCACAATTGATGTAAGTAAAATTGGCTGGCTGTTCCTGCGGGACATTTCCTAAGTCAATAATCTTGTGTCTGGCAGTGTGACATGATGACATTATTTACAAGGTTAATATTTACCAGCATGTAAAAGTGAGTTGGAAGTTCACAGCATTGGCATTTCTAGACAAAGGCTCATTTACTCATATAAAGTCCCATTTATTAGAACTAGAAGGGAGAACTATAAATCAAACTTAGGTTCTGCCCAAGATTATGCATTTCCCCAGGTTGACTAATACAAAGTTTCTAAAGTGTTGGGATAACCATGATACTTTAGCTGTAGGTGGAATTGATGGTTAACCTCCTGAGCGTTTTGCCGAGGTCCAGATTTCTGTACCAAAAGCATTACCCTGTTTATCATTGAAAAAAAAAACGTGTTGTAGGCCTGTAACTGACCAAAATCTGGTCTAGTAGACATCCTGAATATATAAAGTTTCAAATGCTTAAATATAAAAAAAAAATGACATTTAATGATCAAATTTAAAATCTGCTCAGACTAGAATTAATTTTTTTAATCAACCAAGACTGTCAGGCGGTCTGATAAACCCACCAGGAACAATGTTGCGCACTGGCACATTTGCTGGTGGATTACTTACAGCTTACCCATGGCTTAGGGCTCGCTCCTGCCGCATTGGCAGGAGTGCACCCTATTGATTAAGCTGAGCCAAAATGCAGAAAAACTGCGTCTGTACTGCATTCATACATGAAGCATGAGCGCAGTTTTTCTGCGTCTTGGTGTCTCTGGTGGCAATGTGCGGCACTTCAATGAAGACCGCACAATGGCAGCATCCCACAGCTTCATATCATCACAGCGGACTCGCCACTCAAATAGCACAGAGTGGACACTGTGCCAATCATTATAATGGGAAGTGTCCTCTCTGTGTCTTTTTCATACATACATCCACCGCAGGGAAAAAGACGCAGTGGACGCAAGCCCTTACAAAGTATTTACTTTGTATGCCTTTTCCTTTATTTTGAACTTGATTGGATACAGAAAAAGCAATCCAATCAAATCCAACATGAAAGAAAACTCATCATAAGCAAATACATGTTTTTTTTTTTTTTGTTTTTTTTTCATTTTGAATTGAGGGGAAAAAAATCGTTCCAATCAATGTCAGAATTAACCTCCCTAGCGGTTGAGACGAACCCTGTTCGTTCGCTGCCTCGTCCGCCCGTATCGCGCCGTTGTAAATGGCGCGATACCGGCGGTGCGCTCAGAAGGTTAAAGAAGAACCATAAAGAGCAAAAAAATAAAAAAAATTTCACATTTTGAACTTCCCGCCCCTCCCTCTCGCAATGATGTCATTGCGCACCCGCCGGCGCGATCCCGAACACACATGGTACAACCGATATATTACATTGTAATTGCCGTTTTTTTACGATCGTAATTTATTGGACATGTTCAAAAATTTTAATTGGTCTGGCAACACCGGGAAACTTCATACTGTTTTCATAGTGTTTACCGACCAATTACTGCAGAGGCTTGCCCTTTAAAAAAAAAATACATCACAATGGCCGATATAAACGGCGATGAATTTCGATGACATCCTCGTAAAAAAAAAAAAAAAATACGATCCTAAATTGGATTTTCAATGTGGTAGCTTTTTTGCCGAATATTACGATCCAAACCGATACCGCCGTCGGGATACATTGGTCTGTTTTAATGGATCCTAATTTTTATCTCAGAGTGTATGGCTAGCATTAAATGTTGCTGCGATTGCAAATTTTTTATAATTCATTAAATTTTCTATCAACTGCACAATTAGCCTCGAGTTTTCATGTGATAGTGTTGATTGTGAATATTCTAAACTTGACTTTTTTGTTGAAATGGCTCCATTCAACTATGTGAAATTTCAGCAAGAATTTTTTTACTTACAATTTCGAATTGCAATTTTTTCAACCATCCCTATCAAGGTCATTAAGAAAGTTCTAATATACTTTGATGAACAGCAGAAGTTACTTGTCCCTACATAGTTCCGATCTGGATTTTTGGGGATTTTTTCCCTGGTACAAGCACATTCATGCCTGCAGATACTTGCACAACTAGAGAGTTTTAATTTCTCCATGGTGCATTTAAAAAAAGTGACTTTTATACTGTACAATGCTGACAGCTCCACAGCACACACAAATGTTTGCTGCACATGTACCGCACCCTAATAAAGACATTTTTTTTACCATGTCCACAGTACTGCATCCCTCAGAACAATGTGTTCCTTAACTTCTGTTTTCCCATGTTGACGGGATGTTAAGTTTTATTTTATTTTTTAAAAAGAAGATCTATATTTTTACACAAATACAAATAACAAGCTGCTTTAATTGGGTAGATCTGTGCTGTTCATTTTACATTGCCAGAACGACTGAAAAACTTCACAAGGCTTTGAAAGAAGTTGCCAGCTGGACATGTTCTTATAATTCATAACCTGCCAAACCAAAATTCTTGTAAATCAAGCTGTGGGGCTTTAAATGCTCGTTTTTTAGAAGAAAGATTTCTAAAGGGCGCTCGTATCCGCTGTTTCAGATGCAAATATTCTACTTTTCTATTTGTTTTGAAGGTTTACAATGTAATAATTATTCAGTGTCTGACAAGAGGGCCAACTTACCGGCAAAGCCTCTTGAAATGATAAGAAAAGCACATTTCTTCCCAGTATATAGTTTTTCATTAAATGGATAGTTTACTGGAAAGACAGTACAACCCTTTTACACTGCTAACATGAAAATCCTGCAAGGGGAATTTGCGCTTTATACAATTTACTGTACATACAGAGAAGGCCATCCAAGTCTGTCTGTACAATTTTTATCCCCATCATTTAAAGTGTAAAGCTACAGTACAGCAGACACTAGACATCTTTAAAACGATTTCTTATGCAAAAACCCTAAACTTCTATTCATTAACCACTATTATTTACCAAGTTAAGTCATGGATATTATCAGAGCCAACATAAGGGGGGAAAGTGCATGTGTCTTATGGGCCGAAAAGACAGGTGGTTGTGTTCTGGACCGAACATTATGTGTGTCCTCTGCCCTCTCTCCTGTCAGTGCTTGGCTGCAGAGGAGGGAAAGCAGGAAGGAAGGAAGGAAGAAGATCCGCACGCTTATTGGCCGGGTAGATTGTGTGTTTATCTCAGCTAAGTGGAACAGAAATTTGAAGCTTCCCTGCCTCTACTTACTACTATAGCATCAGGTTTTTGGTTGTTTTTTTTAACAGTCGAAATTTGGTAGTTTATAATGCAAAAAATGTATTAATATTTTTCTATTACTAAAATACTTGCAAAAACCTGGCATCTACACAGTGACATCAGAATGTGCAAACCTGGTTAATTCTTCTTGCAGTTGGGTGTGATCAGGGGGAAAGAACTTAACAACAAACTTCAGAACTACAGTCTTGGGTCCTGCAACAAAGGAAAGAAAGACATTGTATAATACTCCAGACAATTCTGCTAAACCAAGGCAATAATATGACAACTGCACACAAAAATATACCCACTTCTGATTTGCTTTACGATGGGTTTGATGAGGTCTAGCCATACCTGAAAAAAATGTACATATATTAAAATGGTAACAGTTTTAATATCCAGCAAGCAAGTATACCAACAAAAAAGAAAAAATTTACAGCAGAAATGATGAATCATAATCTTCACATGCTTGTAATTTAAAAAGAAAGTTGACCTTTTGTTGGTTAATAAGGCGCAGATATGAACCTTATAAGTCAATGGATAGCAAACCTATAGCAGACCAAATGGCAGGGAGCAGTGAAACATTTTCATATTTCATATTCTATTCTCTGTATTTGGGGTCTTTTAGATCCCTTTCACTAAGATCTCTCTTCTCTTTATACCTCAATAAGGCATAATGAAATATAACAAGATATATTAAGGTATATATAGTATAGTAATATCAAGTATATACAAATATTATATAGTATAATAAAATAGTAAACATATAGGATAATACCTAAATTTTTGTGTATCCCTATTTCCCTTGTTTCAGAAAATAAACTCAATGGTGTCACAGCAAACATGGCTGTTCCAGAAAGTCTATAGAAAGGTTGGAAACTTAAAGTTGCATACCATAATTTTCCTGTGATCCTGAAATTCCAGTCCAAAGTAATCGCCTTCAACTAGGTTAAGGTGGCTGCAGACAGCATCCAGGAGCACTTTACCAGGGGCTCTTATCTGAGCGGAAAAGAACAAAGTCACATTTTAGGACACTGTAGTCCAAATCAATATTTGTAAAGTCAAACAAAAAAGATAATTTACATATTTATCAGTTATTTACCATAAACATTACATTTTTTTTGCTATAAATCCAGGCAACAAATGAAATGAAATGCCTTATCATATCCAGGAAGCAATGGGACTAAAGGCCCCCATACACGTCTAGATTTTCCTTTCAATCAACTTAAAAAGATCTATTTTTTTCAGAAAAAAAATCGGTGATTAATTGTAATCTATGCCAACTGTAGTAACAGATTTTTGATCGAAATTTTTTTGATCGAAAATGTTTTCCAGCATGTCCAGCATTTTTCAATCGAAAATGTTCCTAATTGTTTTAGGTCGATCTAATGATGTGGGCTACCATAGATTTTCAATCGGTAGTTGACCCCAAAGTACATTCTGTACACATGGAGTAGGAGTGTCTGCTTACTGAATGTACAGAGCAACTACCTAACCTTCTGCTTTATGCATCATAATCATATGCAAATTACCATGAAGTCAGACATGCATTTATACTACCAAATAAGTCTGACATATAGAAATCTAGATTTAGGGCCCATTCACACTATATGTGTTGGGCTTAGAGAACAACATGCACGTTTTTTTTTACCATAGCTCATGTACAACATATAGAAGAGGAAGACAAATGACAGAAAGATGCCCTCATTATAATACTGCTTCTTCCTTCCCTATGCAGCATCAGGCTTAGATGGGTAAGGGCACATCAGGTGGTACCAATGACTACATAGGGACCAGTGTTGTTATTGATGGGACATGTTGCAAGCTACGACATTACTTGTGGAGACGGTCACATTATAAACAATATGCTGCATCTGCTATGCGTCAAAATCTCTGAACTCAACATAAGGAAAAGTTGTGGAGGAGACTAGGCCTTATACAGAACCCCTCCTCCTCTCCTTTACTATAGAGGAAAGCCAGCCCAAAGAAAGATGATAAAAACACACAGCAAGCGGAAAGCATGGGAGGTAAAGGGTTCCTACATTCTTCTACTATAGCAATTATAAGGCATAATGACAGTTACTGACTGGATCACTAGGCTGAAATAAATAAAAAGAGAAAACTAAAGTAATTGCCAACATCTGAGTACGTGTAAGCAGCAATATGTTACATTTGTGTTTAATAGCAAGTTTACAGGCAACATTAAGATACATAAAGAGTCGGAGTCGGCAAAATATGAACCGACTCCGACTCCTTCTCCTACTAAATTTAAATAGAAATAAAAAATAAAAATAAAGTTCAAATGTCGCAATTATAAACGACTTCTCTGCTATAAGAATAAATGCTTGCCGCGCATAACAATAAAGCCCACTGTGACCCTAGTCGCCACATTCAGAGTGGGGGCTGACAGACCAGCTCAAATCAGCTCTAGACTGCAGCGTGATGACATCATCACTCTGCTATCCCGAGCTGACAGCATCGGCCGTCACCCTTTGTGTGTGACATGTCCATTCTCTGGCCGATGGAGCTGTGGGGCAACAGCAATCTGTCGCCCCATGTGGGCACCCCCGATTGGCGTGTAGTAAATGTTTGTTGCCGGACTAGACACGCTTGTATAAGTGAACGGAATGGATCGCCAATAGTTCAAGACTGAAGCTGTAAAACATTTGAAAAATTACTGTAATTGAGCTGAGGCGACAAATACTTAGATTGCTAGCTTCAACTTTACACATGAATATGGGATTCAAGAGAAATCATGAATCATGTTTGAAGTGCCCCTTCGCCCTGCCTCTTCTTGGAGCCTTCCATTGCCCTATCTTCAGCAGAAAATCAGAACATTAAAAGGTGGGCACACATGGGTAGATCTGTAAAATGATTTGATTACAATCAATCAACTTGCACACCCACGGTGCTTGATTGTACTCTAATCTGTTAACAAACCTACCTGTGTGTGCCTTCAATAGAGCCCGCTTGAAGGAACTCGATTGAACAGGTTCCAACATGTTGGAAAAGCCCTGTTAAATCTCCAATACTTTGCATGGAGACATGAGTCTTCATGGAAAGTATTGGAACAGCTGTGGCTGCGGCTGTCAGCGTGAAGTGGGCGGAGCCAGCACTCCTCACTCAGAAGCTGTGTGAGTGAGGCAGCTGTATGAGACAGGCTGCTTCTCCCCAGCTTGTGGCATGTTGTAAACCACACATTGCAAGCTGGGGAGAATGGGTCCCCATTGAATGGAAATCGTGGTGCCTAGCTTAAGGAAAAAGCAGCAGCATCTTCTGCCTAACTCCCTTTCTCTGCTTTAATTGGCCATTACAGTCCAGTGTTGGTTTCCTGGCCAGTAGTTCTGTGGTTAATGTATGTTGCCTTCCTTTCCTTCAATGGGTGGATAAAATACATTAGCATATTACATACAGAGGAGTCGGAAGAATCAGAAACTGAGGAGTCTGGGAATTTATCGACCGACTCCACAGCCCTGGTATAAAGTACACAATACATTTACAAAGCGCACTTTTAATGCCATTCATTATTGAAGAATATCATATAAAACTGTAATATGTTGCCATAAATGAAACAGATATTCAGACCCCTAGCAGAGGTTTGCTTGATATTTATTCTTGTACAATGTGATATCTCCATTTACAAAGCACAATAACTCATGTGTGGAAAGGCTGAACAGAACTAGGTGGAATCCTTCTCGTACGTTGTTTTTTATTACTAACCACATGGTAATGTTGCTGAATTTGTTATCAGGCATTCTGTCCATCTGTTTCTCTTCTAAGCAGCAGCTTTTTGTCTGCATCAGTTTAAGTAAATCACATCTGCTATGGCATTTCACCGGGCAGAGATTGGAATTGCTGTTGTGCTTGTTGTCTGCTGTGGATTTCCAGGCCAATATTGTGCTCTGATTTCCAGATAAGCTCTGGGGAATGACACTTGTGTCTTCGAATGTGTCATTCAACCTTGTGACTATGTCATGGTTTCACTTCACAGTCACAGGAGAGAATGAAATCAGCTCTGATTGTAAAACACACAAATTCTTCAAGAGCTTATAGCAAATTACAACATGGCGTGACGCATGCAGCATTTCCTGATTTCACCCCCCACACAACACAAAAAACAGCTACAAAAGTACGTACTTTATTAGGTAACACACAAATTGTGGAAGTGTTGCTGAAAGACATCACAAGACTGTCTTCATGACCCTGCTTATAATTATTAACTTTTATTTATTGTATTTTTTGGACTATTAAATCAATGGGAAAGTGTCCCTGCGTCTTATGGTCCGAATTTTTTTCCCCCAACCATCCTGGGAGCAATAGCTCTGCATCCCATGAGGCTCTCCATAAATTGGTCAGTGTGTTCAGAGAATGGCTACTGTTCCCTCCTAGCACTATTTGATATCTAAATGACTGTGACTCTGCTTTTTTTCCTTATTTTCTCTCCAAAATTTGGGGGTGCATGTTATAGTGCGAAAAAATATGGTATATATATATATATATATATATATATATATATTGCCAGCATATTACATTGCTGTACATTAAATTAAAGTTGATATGCAACATAAGCTAACCCACAGGTACAAGTTATGGCACAGAATGAGACGAGGACCCTGTCTGATGAAGCTTACAATCTAATAGGTTGTGGAACAGAGTATACTATTGGTGGGAGGGATTAGATTGGGATGCTAGTGATGTTAGGAATGAGAACATGGGTAGGTAGGACATTTTATAGGTGTTAACCTCCCTAGCGCTCTTGCAAGGTCCAGATTTCTGTACCAAAAGCGCACCATAGACTCTAATGGAATTTTTTTTCATGTTGTAAGCCTGTAACTTCCAAAAATCTGTCCGTATAAGGGTCTAATAGACATCCTGACTATAATAATGTTTGAAACACACAATTATTATAAAAAAAGTACATTTAAAAAAAACCATGAAATTTATCATTTGAATGATAAAATCTCTTGAATACTTATTTGGTATGAAAGATTTCAAAACAGTATTTATGTTTGTATATAATAAAATTTTATTACAATTGGAAATGTGTTTTGTTTTTTGTTTTACTTTGAATTGTATTGGATACAGTTATCACTGTATCCAATACAAGCCATTTGGCACCCTCTGAAAGGGTTAACTTCAAAGAGCACATGTGGAGATGACACTGGGGGTGACTTTACACATGTGGTCTTTGAAGATAGCCCATTTATTGCCTTTATACTTTTGCAGTTCTGTCATTGTCAAAGCAATTTGCATATGAGTGTCCCAGCTCAATTTGCATATGAATGTCCCGCAAGCCCCCCCCCCGGGGGGCCGCGGGACATTCATATGCAAATTGAGCTGGGAGAGAAGTGACATGCCGAAACCAGCTTAGAGCATCCCCCGGGACAGCACAGAACAGTTATTATGTGCTGCTGCCGGGGGATGTGAGCTTCGCTGGACGGCTCCATCTCGTCAGCTGCAACACTGACATGAAAGTGCAAGACAAGATGCAGCCGTCAGAAGCGCTAGGAAGGTTAAAAGGCAAGGGCAAGAGTTCCAGAGAGTAGGGCTGGCTCTAGAGAAGTCTTGTATGTGATGATGTTATGAGAGGGGATGTCATTAGTAGGTCACTGGAGGAGCAGAGGGGGTAATATTTATGTACCAGGTTGAAAATGTAAGTGGGACAGGTGTGGAGTGATATAAAAGCAAGGCACAGAACTTTGAATTTGGTTCTCTGGACAATTGGAAGCCAGTGTAGAGATACAGAGAGGAGCGGCAGATGAGGAGGGGATAGAGAAGCAAAAGAGTCTAGCATCTCAAGAGGTTACAGTCTAGATAGAGGAAGGCCAGAGAGAATAATGTTGCAGTAGTCAATAATGAGAGAGTGTACCAGGTCTTTGGGAGTCTCTGGGGATAGGTAGGGGTGTACCTTGGGAGATACTGCGCAGATGTGAAAAAACATTTTTCCACAAAACCAGGAAGGCTGTCCCTTCTTGGGAACTCACCTGTGGTCAATTAATTCCTACGAAAATCAGAATGTCCCACACAGACCCACTCTGTAATGACCCTATCCGCCGGGGGGTGCAAGAGCAGACATCTCCAACAGCCAGTAAAGTAATGCTGTGTATCGAAAACTACATATCATGTCAGATAAATATGGAATTTCTCATATGATGCATCGACTAGCTCATTGGTAAGTCAAACTTTAATTTTATATATTAGATAAGGCAAATTGTAACCTCCTCATCACGTTTCTTGTTTTGTTTTTCTTCACATTAGGACTTTGCAGGGGGGGCTTAGTGCTGATAGCTTGAATTCACAAAGGGTAATTGAAAAGCTAGCAATACATGCAATAACATTTTCTTTACAGCCAGTTATTTAAGCTATGAAGCCTTGTCTATTTGATGGTTGAAGATAGTGGACGACTTAACCCATTAAACTGCTTTTTATGGATTGACCCTTTAAAGCTCTGGAGAGACTTTATTTTAAATGCAAATTATAGTGAATTATAGGCAGATGTTTCGTCTTTGCCCAGACTGTAATCTACACAAGGCAAATGGACACGTAGTCATTCTCTTTTCATTGGTGTGGACACAACCCATCCATTTTCTCCTAAAATAAGCATGAACAGGAAAAGGGTGTTCTGTATTGCAATATAGAAATTATAGACTACATGGTAAGGAGCTAGGTGGAGGTCTAAATAACATGCCAGAAAATCAGATGGTACAAACAATGGGTGGACATGGCCCTTTTGCTTTGCAGTCATAGGTCACAGTTCCTGAAAGATTTGTCCTCTTACTTTATAGCTCATTAATGAATGTGTGTAAATTGCAGGCTGCAAGGCATTAAAACTTCAATCCATGAGAGGAACAGCACATTACACAAGAGATGTTTATTAACCAGGCTTCATATTACATTTCACAGTTTAACAAATTGAATAGCAGGCTTATATCAGCAGCGTTCACCTAGCTTATATTACAGGCAAATTGGAGGTAAAAGAACAGAAACTGCTTCCCAGGGTTTAAAGTGTGGGCACAGGTATTGTACTCCTCACACTGCACAGATGTATGCTGGCCTCACTTGTTTTATTATATTACTTCTAAATCTTCTGAAATAAATGTGAAACACAAGGTGGAAACTGGTTTGACTGGTTTTATGGTTCACTACACTTACCACAAATCTACACGCAGAGCGGCTCACATGAAACTTGTCTGCAACAAGACAAGCAACCTATGAATGCAACTGGCAGACTACATGGTACATAGCTATGACATGTTCCAGACAATAACTTGTTGCACACATGGATGGAAGTGACATTGTGCCTTCACTGTTTATATAACACACATTTCTTGTAATGTTCAAGCCTGGTGAAACGGTGTGGAAGATGTGTGGAGATACTCGAAAGAGTATCGATAGAAATGTACGGCCTACAATTTCAAGCTTTTTGGGGTTTAGGGGTCTTAAAAAAAGACATTTGAGGTCAGTAACGTTTAAATCATATGGGAAATGATTTGTAATCACATCAAAAGAAAAAGAGTGATAACCTTCCACTTTAAAAGTAGATCTACACCCACTTTTTACTGGGTGTGTTAAAAAAACAAAAACCGCATCCATAGAGAATGAATGGACACGATTTTTGATCATGTCCACACATGATAAAAAATTGCGTCCATTCATGCCTATGGGCACGATCACGGCAGAAAAATCACGACCACCCACGATCAGATTCTCATTGCTGGTCCAATCGCAGCCATTAGTTGCAGTGGGGACAAGCCTATTCAACTAAATGGACGTAATCACCACGCGTGATTAAAATCTCGAGCGCACCGCGATTAATCGTCTATGTGGCAACATAGCCTAAGACACTTCTAGTTCCGATATTACTGTAAAGCTGGGCAGCTTAATGGCTACCTCTGATCATTAATTTCTTTGGCTGAATAAAACAAACACAATAATAAGTGATATGAAAGCATTCGATTGCTGTTTTTTAATCGAACACTCACAGTTGGAGTACCTCTGTATGGTGGTTCCCTTTGCTAACTGTAATTACTTAAAACACATCTGTTACTTTGGACTTTACAGTTCGTAAACTTTTGTAATAGAACAAGCAGAATACCCATTAAAATGTTAAGCTTTACGGTGTACATTTTCACCTCCATTTCAGTCTGCAGGAATTTGAAAAAAAAAAACCTTTTAAAAAAGTACCCTAAAAGCATTTGAAATATGTTTTCCCTCCATGAGGTCACTTGTTCTGAGGAAATGGTATAGCTGCATCATAAACCCAGCTTTGTTTCCTCTGCAATGTGCCTGTGGCTGTTCCCTCCTAACAAAGGCTCAGTCATTTGTTCTGGAGCAGACACACTAAAGGCTTTGCTAACGAAGAGAAATTTACAGCAAAATGCAACATTTTATCCCCCGCACGGCCATCCTGTATATTTCATTCTACTGAACAAGATATTTACTTAGCGATTACCCTTTAGGGACTAAATAATGCATGGCGAATAGAAAATAAAGGACTACATTTTCCCATGTGAAAGCATGAAGTGGTCAGCTTACATTTCTAAATGCTGCCAATTACACAGCCAGCTGGTCAATCATTGTGTACTGTGCCCCACACTTGTATGAAACACAATCTTATCTAGCTAGAGATTTAAAGCGGAAGTAAACTCAAAAAAAAATCCCCCACATACATTACACGGACATATTA